>OZ010577.1:108881760-108904260 GCA_963932145.1 Acanthosepion lycidas | reverse complement strand
ACTGTTATTTTCACAGGTTTGTTTTACGTTATTTAATACTTAAGACAAGCGGACGAGAGGAAGAATTCTCGTGCTCTCTCGTATGGAAATTTTAAATGGGACATACATATACATATATATATATATATATATATATATGAATAAGAAAAGCAAAAATTAATGAACATCTTGAAAAGGCTTTTCGAATGTGTATTTGCATTTATTTGCTATATTAGTAGTAAAAATCTGCATATATATCTTGCTATATATGTATACAATCCTCTCTCTCTCTCTCTATTTCACATATATATATGTGTGTGTGTGTGTGTGTGTGCGTGTGTATGTATGAAAAGTATGTGTGTATATATATATATATATATATGTATATATGTATGTATATGTATATATACACGGCTTTGCATATATATGTTTATATTTCATTTTGTATTGTCATATATTTTTTTCGCAACCACACAACATGCGAAATATAAACTATTGTGTCCAAAACCTTCTGAAAATTGCAATAATATTAAATATATCAGAATCCTATTAAAACAATCAAGTACTTTCTATTGTTTATATTCTTAGTTTTATATACTTCATGGATGCAATTCGGGACCTTGTTAAAAAGATTTGTGTACATAACAACTCTTAACATTTGGTTAAAAAGACGTGGAACTTTTGGATGATGGACTCTATAAGACTGTTTGAAATTTATTCTCATTCACTTACGGACAAACGAATTAAAAATCTCAAAACACCACTAATTTTCGTTATTTATTTATTTATTTAGTTAGATAGATAGATAGATAGATAGATTCAAAAACGAGAAATTAAATACGCTGTAAAAATATTACTATATGATTCAAGCACATATGCTTTTTATCACAATTTTATGATAGGTTATTTTTAATATATTTATTATTAGAACTGCATCGAGCAAATGCACTTTTACACAACGAATTATGACACGGTATCTATCGTAGCCTATTTAGTTAGAAGTTCAGCTGCTACTGATACTATAGAATATATGTATATATATATATATATATATATATATATATATATATATATATATATATATATATATATATATAATTGTGTACTATATATATTATATCACGAAGAATAAATTATACAAAGAATTAATTAGTAATGTTAATGAGATTAAAGCCGAAATCACTTCGCTAACAAGACATAATGAGATATTAACTTACAATCAATTCCTTGAACACGATTCAAATATAAGTTCGTGTTATTCAAGTTACTGGAAGTAAGTTAATGTCTCATTACTTCTTTTTAACGAAATGATTTTGCCATTAATGACATTAACCTTGCTCATGAATTCTTTGTATAATTACGTTTTTATGATATATATATATATGTATATATATATATATATATATATATATATATATATATATATATATATATATATATATATAGGAGTGAATAGTGAGAAACTATATTACACCGAAAAGAAGGAAAAGTGTCAGAATGTGACCAACACATGCTTGTTTAACATGTTGACCAGATACAGTTTTTGATAATTGAAATAGCCGTAGGTACTCGATAGAAAACTAAATTTGGTCAGATTTGGTTAGTTTGGTGTCCGTGTAGATTAACTTATTCGTAAACTGAATTAATAAAATTTAAACATACATAAATTTTCGTATGAATTTAAGAATACACACACACACACACACATATATATATATATATATATATATATATATATATATATATATAAATTATTTTTGGAATAACTAATTCCTTAAATTTATGAAACGCCTAAATTTCAAGAATTAGTTATTCCAAAAAATATTTCGCTTGAAGATGGAACAGAGCTTGGTACTTTAATTCATTTTAATTCAAATAATTATATTTAAGTTTTCGGCTCTTGTTTTGAAACATGAGAACTCTTATGTAGCGCTGGAATCATATTTTTAAATAAATAATTATATTTATGCTCTACTTTTGTATCGAGCACTATTTTTAAAAAATAATAACAAAAATAATAAAGAACTTTGGATTATTTACCTAACGAGTTCTTTCCTATTTTCTATATATTTTTACACACATACATATATATATATATATATATATATATATATATATATATATATATATATCAAAGACCTTTAGTAATTTTCTTTTATGATATATGTGTACTTTCGAAATACAATCTGTTTAATAATTCCTCAAGTCCAGTGCATATAAATATGAGTTTTCCTCTCACTAATGTTAGTAATTAATTATGTTAAGTTCTGCTATTTATTTCCGATAAAAGTACACTAATCATATACTCTTGTGTTGGTTGTGATAAAAGGTAACGTCACGGGCTTTGAATTCGCTGAACCGGTTTCAATTTCTTTCAAAAATATTTTTCTTGCCGAATGTTTGAATCCATAGTTTTTTTCCCCAGTTGATGGGTTAAACAACATTTTATACAGAACTGTTAAACTTGAATAACAGCGGGTCTAGATATAAAGCTCTGAATTTGTATCATGGAGTAACGTGTAAATACTCTGTGATCTCTGCCATAGCTATTTACAGAGAGAAAAAAAAAACCTATGGAGATGACTCTCCACAGATTGCTTTTCTTAAGGGACATGGCATTTTTAAAATAAATTAATTCGCATATTATATGCTAGTAATTAATTCCTTCTCTTGTACTGGAAAATATTCCAAGTTAGTCACTTCAAAAAAATGTTTTTTTCTAATATTTTATTCGTCCAAATTTGAATGTGTTAATCCACCGAAAAATATTATTAAAAGCAAATAAAAATAAAACTTTTTATTTTATTACAATAATTTAAATAAAGGGGGAATTTTTGGAAATATTTTTACGATTTTATAAACATTCGGTGTATTTTTTCCGACGCTTAATTTTGGTATATTTTATGCGCATTTTTAAATAACTTGAACGAAAAATATTGAATAATATTTAAAAACATCAAATAATTAAAAGAAATATCAAACCCAAATCCACAAATATTTTAAATTATAATCACCATGTTTTATGTATTAATTATTTTAAAAAAAAAATCGAGCATTTTAATTATGAACAGACGAGAATTCGAATGCGTCACTTTTGTTTGTATTCAACTCATGGAGAATAAGTTCAACATTTCATTATAATGTTTGACTTACTTAAAATTTGTAATGTCCAATTTCTGAAATGAATCATCTCTTTCTCGTTCTCTCTCTCTATCTATCTATCTGTATAAAATAGATATGTAAGCACTTAAAGGCAGTTGAGAAAAGCCGAAGGTAATGAGTAAGCGAGAGGATACATTGTTTTGCTTGTTCTTACAGCATATCAAACTATTGCAGATAAAAATTATGTATTGATACAATTCTTGATAATTAACCCATAGTATGGGGAGAAGAATTGGATTTGTAAATTTCTCAAAGTTTTTTGAGCGCAAAAGAACATAACAATTCCCAAATTGGAATTCGGCTTTACACGCGAATACCCTTGAGAAACCTCTGAATCCACTTCATCTCCCCTAGCTATTGGTTAATTGATAAGACCTGTATTACCGAATCATAATTCAATAAAAAAAAATGTTGTAATCTAGATTTCTAACGTTAAATTAACTGCAGTGTGTGGATAAACCGTAGAAAAGGAATCAATCAAATCGAAACTAAAAATATAGCTGCAATGTTTCAAGAGCTTCCCATGTTTTTGGTTTGGTTCTGGGTGACTATGTTACACGAACGATGGCCAAGATCAATCTTGTTATGGCAATATTGCGAGCCGCCAAGACATCTACAGCACAAATCAATGTTAAGGTGACCGCCAGGAGTGTAAACAGAGAATATTTGGAATTGTCATACGAATATGTGAACAACAAACTCGCACTTAAGTTAAAACAACATATTGTCCAGCTCTACTTGTGTTGAATGAACACGTCCAGATGTCATGCGCATGCGTGTATTTGACGCACACCTCAGACAGTATTTATTCCAAAGTATATTCGCCTATGACATAAATCCAAAATGTCAGGTGTTTTTATTTATTTATTTATATATATATATTTTTTTTTTAGAGAGAAGCTACAAATTCCAACACTCGTTCGTCTTTGGACTCTAGAGAAGAACAAAATACCTGCAGAACATTACTCAACTTATTTTGCAGCCATTCGTTGAAAATAGTTTCACTGTGAATCTTATTTCAATGAAACTATATTCACGGAAATGAAGAAAGAATATAAAAGAAATTGCATTTTCCCCAACATTCGAATACACACCACACATTATCAATAAATAAATAAATATCAGCAGGAAAGAAACCTCATATGCTTCAGTCCACCGTACAACAAAAACGTAAATACAACAGTATGAAAACTATTCATTAAACTCATTTACAAACTTATCTCCCATCAAGCACTCACCACTGGATACTGAACAGTAAACATCAGCTATATTTGCACCCAGAGCATGAAACAAAACATGAAAAAATTAACAGAAAACAATTAATAATTTAGCGACACAAATCAAACACACGTATAATAACAAGACAAAAATCGGATGTCCCTTAAATGACAAATGCATGCAGATCATTGTAATATAACAAGACACTGTAAAATCAGCAGATAACCAAGAAAAATAATACTAGGATAATTGAAGGACCTTGAAAAAAAAAAAAGAAACTACAGAGATAAAACAACATTTAAAATAGTAAATATATGAATAACACAATGTTTTCTACACATATATAGGAATTATAAAAAAAACACAAAACACTCCAAATATTTAATCGAATAGCATTAGTTTAAAAAATAAGCCTCAAAACAGTAAATTCTGTCGTGAGAAGAAAATATCTCCAATTATCTTCATAAAATAACACAAATTAATAAATAAACGTTGAAAACACTTTTCAAAATTCAGACAGGAAAAAAAAAAAAAAGAAACCTAAAAAAGTTACGAAGAAAAACAAAACTGCATTCGGATACACAATTATCATATATATATATATATATATATATATATATATATATATATATATATATATATATATATATGGTGGCCTGAGGATTCTATCTAGCATGAAACAGACTGTTACCTCTAAGTGTTGGTGTTACGAAGAAAAACAAAACTGCATTCGGATACACAATTATCATATATATATATATATATATATATATATATATATATATATATATATATATATATATATATATATATGGTGGCCTGAGGATTGTATCTAGCATGAAACAGACTGTTGCCTCTAAGTGTTGGCTTCTGTTATGGGGTCCACCCATTTTTCACATAAGTGGACTCGACCGGAGTGTTACTGGGACTGCTGCCGTTAAATACCCTGAGACAGACTGATGGAGATTGATAGAGATTGGGAGAGTGAGCAGAGATTGTGATTAAGTTGTAGGCAGAGTAATAGTTTGAGGTAACCGCTTGTAGAAGTCAGTTGCAAGCACGTAGAAACAGTGTGTGTATATATATATATATATATATATATATTTAGATTTGCTTTACTTAGCATATTGAGTTCTTTACGTAGTTACTTTTGCTTTACTCGTTTTGGAGGTTTTTTTCTTTGGACTCTGACCTTGAATTCTGGACGATTGTTTTCGCATTAATTTCATGGTCTTAGTTCTTTCTTTTTTTATCCCTCATTTTCCCTTGGGCATTGGTTTGTTCGACTACAGGACAAAATACGTAAGGCTTTTCCAAACGCGTATATATATATATATATATATATATATATATATATATATATATATATAGTTTTGAAAAAGTCATACCTTTTGGTAAAAGGCTCAATATCGAAGACACAGTGATGATGAATCGGGATTATATTACACATTCAACATGAATATTTGTACTGAGCCTAAAGTAATCTTTACTGCCTGTAGCCTGAAATTGATAATTACTATGCTATGTCCATTTTCTCGCCCTTTGCTACTAACGGTTTCTGTCTGTGTGTCTGTCTTTCACTATATATATATATATATATATATATATATATATATATATATATATATATATATATATATATATATTTATTTATTTATTTATTTGTGTGTGTATGTGTGTGTGTACGAGTTAATTCAATACATCATAATTGACAAGTTTCTGTTTTGGGGGAAATGCACACTACATTTCACCTGATGAATCCATCAACAAACAACTGAATAACCGAAAGTAGATATAATATTCTCTCCCACCCACATCTCTCACTTAGGTGTGTGTGTGTGTGTGTGTTGTGTAAAATTCGGGAGAAATATAGTCGAAGCTTTTGACGTTCCTACCCCATCATCATCTTCGGTAGATACAAATGACATCTTAGAAATAGAGAGTTTTCTGACGTAGACCAACCGTGTTGTGATATAGGCAACGAGTGAGGTGAGTGTGTGCTTTTCTATATATACGCTTGAAGATGAAGGTTCTTAAATTATATATATATATATATATATATATATATATATATATATATATATATATATATATATATATATTATTCATAGGTAGTGATTGTCTAATAAATATAGCTTCAAAATTTTTTGGTCAGGTACCAATTTACTGCAGATCTAGTTTGTATGTGTGTACGTAATAAATTCCAATAACCAACAAGTACTATTCTTAAAAGAGTGCTCAATAAAGAGTAGAGCAGATATAATTATTTATTTAATACTTATTAGTTAGAATAAATTCTTTTTTTAGTATAATCCCAACTTTTAAGGTCTCAATAGCTATTATAACCTTACTTCGTTGTCAATTTTTTGGAATTTTCCTATACTTGTGTTTTGATTGGTCATTCTAGCTTATGTAACAGCGTTAATTTTAAACTTTTACAACCATTTATTTTGCATTCAACATCATCACTTGATTAGACAACGGAGGTGTTGAAACAAAATGGCTATTTTTGTAGTGCTTTTATAACATATTTATGTAATAAATTTTAAATAACTATATATATATATATATATATATATATATATATATATATATATATTATACATACATATATAAGTGGGTGTGATGACAAGTGCTCATAAAAATGAAGGAAGTGATTGCAAACGAGATTCTAAAGTTTATTATGAGATACTTAATTTAAAAGTATTTAGGTACTTTGATTTATTTATTTATTAGAAAGAAATACCTACTCCTTATATTTTTTCTATAAAACTTTGACGATGACTATAAAAGTCTTAAATAAAATCTGTCTTGTTGAATTTTAGATTTATACCTAAAAAAAGATTTTGAAGAAAAAAGAAGCGGAAATATTTAGAATTTGCAAATGAGCAAAACTGCTATTTTCAATCCCACTTGGATTTAAAAGGGTAAAATGATTCCATAAATTAATAACAGGTCAGATTTACAAAGACCCAGTGGAATAAATTATTTAAAAATCGTCTGTAATTAATATGAAATCGCAAAAACAAAAGAAAAACAAAACATCGAGACAATCTAATATCGGCTTTCACAAATTCTATGTATAGGAAAATGAACACTGTCGCTATAGATTTGGTTTTAATTTCGTGTCTATTCTGAGGGGATTCTTTGTAAAAAATCAATGTCAAATCTCGAAGGGGATATCAGAAATGCAAGAAAAAATATTTGAGGCTAGAAGGATTTAGATATATAGATATAACAAGTTCAGAAAAAAGAAAATTTAAGTTTTACGTAGGGAAGAAAATATTAAGAAAAAGAAAAAAAAACAAAAAACAAAGATCTTTACCCCGGTGTTCTCTTCTTTCAGAAATAGAGAGAACAGAACACCGGGGTAAATTCCATCCTCCCACCTGGTGTGCGTCTCTCTCTCTCTCTCTCTCTCTCTCTCTATATATATATATATATATATATATATATATATATATATATATATATATATATATATATATATATATATATATATATATTATAGTGGGCTCTCCCGTCGTTGATCGACGCGGGCCGTTGCGGGAACCATTTTACGATGTATGAAGATGAGGCCAGTCAGTTCCTAGGAACTGACAGTCAGACAACCTACACATATTATTTGATTATAGTTTTGTGCAGAACCAACCACGCTTTTTCAAGAGCCGAATACAGAGACCTGGTGCATCATGTGCCGTAAGGTCCCCCAAAAATATATATTATGACTACATGTACGTGTGTTTCTGAAAAAGTGGTGGAGTGTGATTGTGTCTGTGAATGCGCGATCGCGCGCACGTGTTTCGAGGTATATACGTTTGATTTTTTTTTTATTTACATATTTACATTTCTATCAACCACACTATTTCAAATAAAACGCTTTCAAAGCACCATCAATATTGGAAAGATCGATAACATGTATCTATTTGAAATGCTAGAAAAACTAGGTCTATCTTCAAAAGATTTTAGAATGATCTGGAACATATACAGTTAGCAAACAGTCTGCATACGGATAAAAAATTAAATGATTAGCTACAAAAAAAAAGAGCTATATTTCCTGATTTTTTAATCCAAACTATTCCAGATAAAGGTTAAGTAGAAAACTTACATCAATACTGGAAAGATTGATAAGAGCTAGTGGACTTCAGAAATCTGTTTACATGTTTTGCAAAAGAATATTGTTACACTTTATATAAAGAAATATCTGTAATTTATACCATGTGAAATTAAATAATAAAGAAGTTACTCCCCATTAATAGAAGCAGCGAAAGGACCTTTTAATATCTGGAATTCGGGGGAAGAAAGAAAACATATTCTGTTTGTTTATTATGTCTCACTAATTCTAAAGTACATTTTTGCTTAAGAAATTGTTCCACACATATGAATTAAATGAAAACTTAAATATATTAATAACCGGCTACAACGCATACGGCACAACTTTTTTTTTGTTTTTTTTTAAATGCTAGAAACATCCAGTCTATTAGGAAAAGATGTTAGCATGATCTAGAACACAGAATGGCAGCAAACCGCCTGCAAACGGGCAAAAAACAAATTGAGTAGCTTGAAAAAATAGAAAATTGCGCAATTTCCCTAGATTTATTGAACCTCTATTACGAGGCTATCGGAGAGATGCTGGAGACTCTACATTGTTTTTTTACTGGTGGACATAGTTTTGACAATATCATACGCATAAGAATTGTGTTCATGACTGAAACAGAAAACTACAGGGCCTCCCGGAGAGGATAGCAGAAAATTAAAACAAACAAACAAACAAACCCAGAAATTAGGACTATCAAAGACAGAAAGTGAGGTCATCACTAAGAGTAAAAGCTCAAGATGCGAGTTACAAACTGGAACAGAAGTTTAATCATTTTTTAAAAAAAAACAAAGAATGTGGCACCGAAATCCGAGCGTTGTATTGGCGAAAGATGAATTCAAAAATCGAAGCTAAGTGCGGAGGAACAGAAAAATATATTTAGAAAAAAAGAAATTAAGAAGTCAGAGATAGTTTGGAGAATATTTAAAACAAATTCTTCCACGGGAAAATAAAAATTATTCCTTTTTCAATTTCAGATAGCAGGGGACATTATTTTTCCTCTTCTTATATATGTACCGAGTTTTCATGTCTTTCTGTTTTCGTTTCTTTACTCCAGAATTCTTCATATTCTTCATTCAATTTCTAAATCTATGACATTTTCACATATCCTCCTGTTTGTTTATTGTTTTTTTGCAAGTGAGAATAACCCCAGCTTAACGCAAGGTAACATTCAAGTTATTGATGTACCTAATACCCTTCCTGTGCAAAACCCATGAAAATAAATAATAAAAATGATGTGTTTCCTATCACAGCAAGAGAAATAAAGAAGGACAGAACACCGCAATACAAAATGTCAGATGCGTTTGCATGCAGCCGGCACATGTCATCTTGATAGTTTTTGTCATTTTGGTTATTTTTGTATTTTTATATTTGTCCCCGCGACAAATAATCCAACAGAATTTCGACCAACAAGGAAGCGGATCTTGTCTGACGTGAAGAGTGTTACAAGCAGTTTGTGACTGTCGTGCCGTTTTCTTGCTGAAATAATTCTTTGAGAAATATTTTCCCGTGAGCAGTTACAATAAGCTGACACTGATTTAAGTCCTAAATTTCGTGGACACGCACAGTTTGGAAACAGTAATCATTTGTTCCAAGCTTCAGATGATTTTTGACATTGAAAACAAAACGAAGAGTGTGTAGAATAAATAGAAGAGGAATTGATGATGGGGTAAAGAACAGTGGTGGAGAAATAAAAAGAAATGATAGAAAAAGAAAAAAAAAGATGAAAAGAAAATAGGAGAAAAATCTAGAAAGAACGAGAATGTGGAACAACCTTTAAAAATTGCAAAGTTAATAAGGAAATATAGTAAGATATCCTTCGGTAGTGTAAGAATGAGAATAGAGAATGAGAAAAAAAGTTTGCAAACGTAAAGAGTGTTTCGAAATAGAAGTCTGGAAGGAAAAAACAAAAGACAGGAAGAGAAGAGCAAAAGAAAGGGAAAAAAAACACACGACTGAATTTCTCGCAGAAAGAAGTGGACAAGAAAATTATAAATTCAACGAAAAATAACAATGTTTATTTTAAAATAAATTCTATGAATGATAAAATATTATGATCTAAAGTATTATTTAAAACCATCGCATACATTATTATGAATTACTAGGATATGAAACGTTTACAACAGGATGAATTACGAGAATATAAATGCACAGGCATAGAGAAGTATATTTAACGAATCTCTAATTGATATAATATATCTCTGTACATACATACGTCAGTACCTATTTACCCACGTATCTATCTATCCGTCTATCTATCTATCAAGGTATGCGTAGCATTGTCACGAGAGAGTATTCTCAGTCCAATTAAATTCAACAAAATAAATTTGCGTGTATATATATATATATATATATATATATATATATATATATATATATATATATATATATATATATATATATATATATATTTATTCTTTTTCTGGAAATCCTCATGGGGCGATATTAATCAATTCCAGGCTCTTATTCAAAACTTACACCCAAAAATATAATTTCAACGAATTACCATTTTTAGATATACTCATTAGAAATAAAAACAAAGACATAATCATAGATATCTACCACAAACATACAGACACCCAATAATATCTTCATTTCAGGAGCCATCACTCCCAAACCTGACTGAAAGCCATCCCTAGCACGTAGGGTTTTTACTATAATGACAAACACCTCCGAAAAACCCGACTAGAACACCTACGTAAAACGAAAAAAAACAACAAAAAAAAACGAGGCTACTCCATAAACAATAATAAACAATTGTTTTGAACTCACAAAAAAAAAAAAAATTAAAAAAACTTCCTACGAACTACGAAATCCAAAGAAACAGTAACGTTAAACACACTCTAGCATATGTTTCAACATACATCAAGAACAATCCATAACTATTTACAGAACTTATAAAAATCTACACCTACTGAGTAAGAATGATAAAATGAAAAATATATTAAAACTACCAAAATAATTAAAAGCAAATGTCAATGCAAAAACCTAAGACACATACTTCACCTAAATTTAACCAACACACAATACAAGGAGTCAAAAAATGCAACAAAAAAGATGTGGGGTTTGTGACATCATAATAGAAGGAAACTTCTTTTAAAAGCCCAAAAAGACGTTCATAATAAAAAATATTTTAACTGCAACAACAATAATGCGATTTATGCACCCAAATGCACAAAATGTAAGAAATCATATATAGGTATCAGCCAAAAACAAAACAACAGGGTCTCCCTACACAAGAACAACATAAAATTACCAAACAGCAAGAACACGGTTTGTATCACAACACATCTATAAATGCACCCAGGGTGAATTTAGAATTATGCCAATATGTCAAACAGACAATTATTCTTAACTACAAATGCCAAAAAAAAAACAAAAAACATAAACAAATTCAAACCAACAATAAATAGATCCTAACCTGACAGGTAAAAGCACACAAAATGAACACATAATGGCCAAATGCAGTGGTCAAACCAATCATATCCATTCGCACACATTCACACGCGGGTATATGTGGAGCACGAATATGTATACACATATTGGCAAAAGCTATAGACTGCTCACATAGGAAGTTTGTGTGTATGCGTGTATGTGTATGTATGTATGTATATAGGGGTATATATATAAATGTGTGTGTATATGTATGCGTATACTAATCCCTTATATAATATAATAAGACAGTATGTGTATACAGAGTGGGAGTGCGCATGTACATGCGCGTACTGGTATATATATATATATATATATATATATATATATATATATATATATATGTTAACGAAAACAAAACTGCTCACAGGCACACAGGCGAACCCTACACAGCATAGGAAGTGGTTGTATGTCTGTGTGTGTACATACGTGTATACTGATTACTTATAAGATGGCAGTGTGTATATATGGAGACAGAATATACGTATGCGTACGCATGCTGAAAAAACACAAAAAATGGAATATATATATATATATATATATATATATATATATATATATATATATATATATATATATATTATATACACATACATACACACAAACGTATATACATGAACATATATATAAATTATACATACGTATACAGGCGTATATATATATATAAAACATACATCTAATGTAATTTGCTGTATGTATGTATGTATATATATATATATATATATATATATATATATATATATGTATGTATATATATATATATATACACGAACACACATGAACATAAAAAATACATACAGTACTATATATATAAATGTGTATATACCTCAGCTGCTATATATATATGTGTGCGTGTGTGTGTGCAACAGATTACATTGCATCTAGACATATGGTTCTGTTGTTAATATTTCGTTCACTTGCGTGGTAAGACGTCAAAGAACACCATCCTGAATTTACAAACCGCTTCTCTTATTATGCGTCCGTTATCGTCGAATAGCAATCTATGTCAACATAACAGAATATCAACTATGATGGTGTATATCTTTGTTTTTATTGTCCATATAACCACTGGGGCAATATCTTATGTGAGCTGAAAGCTTAGATCAAGAAACAGCATAATAAAATACTAAAAATATCTAAATGTTGGATAAATTCTGTCTTTATTTTTCACGAAATCAAAGCAAACATACGGAGTTTAGAACGGCCATAATCAAACACAGTATACATGCATATATATATATATACATATATATATAAAGTTACATATATATGCCTACATTAATATATAGATATGCATCCATAAATGTATAGATATACATAGATAAACGCATATATATATATATATATATATATATATATATATATATATATATATATATATATATATATATATATATATATATTACGAAATGGACAAAGTTAAACATAAAAATGTCTTTAATAAATATATATAAATATATATATATTACGAAATGGACAAAGTTAAACATAAAAATGTCTTTAATAAATAAATATAAATATATATATATATATATATATATATATATATATATATATACACTCCCGCACACACATTTACCCATAAAACGCAAAAATTAAAAAAAATAAAATTAACTATATACTACGAAATATTATATTTCTAAGATATTATGACAATGGATTACAAAACTAGGTATTACAAACGTTTGGCGAGAGAAGAAAAATTCTGCCGCTATTCTGCCAACAAATGCATTTAAAATATACTGTAAATTGAGGAAAATGTGTTCTATGTTTACTGTAAATATAAATAAATAAATAAATCAAAACCAAGAAAAATGATTGAATCAGCAACAGTAGGACACTAGGCAGTGACAACGTAAATTTATTAAGCTCAATTCGCTTTTAAGTGGCTTTTCATGTTACCGTGTAGACAGACAGTTGTGTTCAGTGTAGTATGAAGAAATGAAATACAAGTACGAAGAATGGGAAGAGACATGACTACTGAATGAAATAGATGTGGTCTGACAGACGATTCTCTAAAATTAATTACTCCTCATACCAGGCTTTCAACAAATAATTTTTTTATTAAAATTTATTAATGTCTTTATTTATAAACGAAATATTCATATCTGCTCATATTTTGTTTCTGCATATAACAAACTTATAGAGCTGGAGCCAATTATGTGCACAGAATTATATATATATATATATATATATATATATATATATATATATATATATATATATATATATATATATATATATATGTGTGTGTGTGTGTGTGTATGTATGTATATATCTATGCGCATACATTTTATAATAGTGAAAATTCACACGCATAAAATCACACACACACGCTTAAATATATATGTGTCTACTATGTATGTGAGTGCGTTTGTGTATACGTATATAGATGTAAATGTAGACAGGAGATTCAACACGACATGTTGAATGCTAACATAAGGCCTTAATGGTATCTTTAGACAACGATTGAATATCACATTAACGCATGAACATGACATTTAATTTATAAATTTACTGCAACTACAAACGCAATGTCACGGATCTTGTCCTATCTTCATTCATATATATATATATATATATATATATATATATATATATATATAGGCAGACATGTACACAGACTACAGAAAGGCGATAAATGGCAGAACGCGATATCCAAAAGAACTGACGTCTAATCATATAATAAAGGTCGGCTTCTGGCAGATACCTGACGATTTTCGTTGTTTTTGAATTATTATTCTACACACATATATTTGTGTGTTTATGTGTAAGTATATAAACACGTTTATGTGGGTGTGGTATTTTTATTATGTGCGCATTTCTACTTATAGTCCGATATATATATATTATGTGTGTGTGTGTTTCCCTCCCTAATAGCAGGACTCTGACTTTCCTGCAACCCGCACCCGAAATTGAAATGTACATGAGATTCCGTCCCCTAACTGTTAAACAATAATGTATATTCAGTAATATATAAAATATAACTCTGTTATAATATATATATATATATATATATATATATATATATATATATATATATATATATATATATATATATGCGCGACAAATAGTATATTCAGCCAGCAATCCTGCCGTTTAAACCTATTTTATATCTTAAGCTGAGTTTTTCATGGGATAGAATGTCAGCTGATTTCAGTTGAAATTTTAAAAGGAACAGGCCATATATACGTATAACATTCCGTGAAATTTGATCAGTGTTCCTCAAGTACATGGAAATAATGTCATATTATAAAGGATCTAGTCACGTGACTACAATGACCTTCCTTTTCAGATGCAATTTAACACATGCTCTCCGAGAATGTAACAACAATTAATGATGGAAATGTTCTCCCCTTTTTTCGTTCTGTCAATTTCTCTACGCACACACACAGGTCATGTGCGTATATATATATATATATATATATATATATATATATATATATATATATATATATTTAGTTGCATTGATGTGAATTTGTGACCCTGGGTTTCACGCTTTTACGATCGTCTGATGGCTGGTTTCTCACACGAAACAAGGACAAACGTCCATATAAACAGATATTTGCAAATGCTCCGTTTTTTGGGTTATTAAGTTTAAAGTAATTTTTTCGGTAGATGCTGCTGTGGTGTCCTATAGAATAAGTTACTTTGTCCTTCGCCTACATTTATAGCTAGTCTGTCTTCAACTTTACGCATGTAATAGTGAGTTAAATGAGAATTATTCCAATATGGCTATTGTAGAATATACATACGAGAGCAGGCAGATAAGATTTTTACATGCGATCGTGAGAATGATGATGGCTGCACGTCTGTATCATTTTGGGTTTCCAGACTGCAGACTGTCATTCAATTGTTGCTGCTGTATACACTCGCAGTGCTGAGACAGGATCCGTGGCAACAGAAACTTTGGTAATAAGTATTTTATTCTTTTAACTCCAAGACGAAAGATTTGTGATATATATGTATGTGGACCTTAGTAGTTGTTTCGTATGCGGAACACTCCCCACCAAATTTTGTTAACGTATATAATTTATACACCCATATATATATATATATATATATATATATATATATATATATATATATATATATATATATATAAAATTAACGAATAGAAAACACTTAAAATCCCATAGGTAATAATTTTAGACCTGCGAATCACATATAACAACGCACAAAGATTACTCCAGATTAAAATAAATAAATACTGATATCTTATTTAGAGAGTGGGAAAAGAAATATATTATCTTAAAGTCATGTAAGGGTGGTGGGAAAATGTAAACTTTAGGATTTTAACAGCAGACTTTAAAGTTTGTACTGACCTAATTTAATATACTAATTTCATATTTAATTCGGGACATTGAGAGAAGAGAAAACACACAGTCTGATTCTTAACTAGCTAATTTTCAGATATATTCAATTTAACAAACCATTTATAATTTATATTAAAAATACTTTTGGTTTAAGGACATTTAAATAATATTCAGCATTTAGCGAAAGATTTAGAATCTAACGTAAATTAGTATTAATTTTTAATATAATTACCCAAGAAATTTAAATTACAGAAAATATTTGAAATAAATTATTTAGTTATTCAGAGAAACTCAGTATATTTATTTAAAAATTATATTAAGCCATAGTCCTAAAAATTCATAACGTGAATGTATTTATTAAATTTTGACAGGATACGAAAGTTCTTTAAACCAAAGTAAAAATAAAAGTGATCCGAATTAGTTCTCCAGTGCATATGTATTAAATATACGAGTTTAGTTCAAAAGTATCTGAAATTGTATATCTATAGTTATAAGCTTCTAGCTCTAGATGTTTTTATTAAAATTTTACAGGATTTGAATGTACTTTAACCAGAGAAAACTGAAATTCAAATAAAAAGTTTATTAAATTTACTATTTTAATTCAAACTGTATCTGTAATTATATTTATGAGATCCGTTTATGGAGATTAACTTGTAATACCTAATTCTCTCAAAATTTATACTTTTTAAAAAAAATTCCTTTCATAATGTATTGTAACAGTGACATTCATATTGGAAATGCCATGAGTGAAACACAATTTAGGTCTATACATTCATACCCATAACCAAACGTGTGTGTGTCCATACACATACATATATGAATTTACACACATACCTACATATATATACCGCAATTATATATACAGCCATGGCCAAAATTATGGAGCACCTATAAAAATTTGAGATAATAGTTTAAACCTACGTATTTCAAGGTTAAGAATCGTACAGTTGACAATTGAGAGCAAATGTAAAATATTTAACAGTAGATTGTAGTATTTTTTTTTTATCTTTAAAGCCTCTCTCAAGAGCTTTAGCTGAGTTTCGTACTAAATTCATTCCAATATTCAAAATGATTTATTGTCATACTAAAGGTTGTTTCGTAATTTTCGGGTAATATTTCATTCCTACCAGTGTATATTTAATTGAAAATGCCTCCAAAGAAGCAGCTTTCAGAGATTAAAAGGGCACAAATTGTTGCTTTATCTGGTGAAGGATATTCTCAGGTAGAAATTGCCAGGAAGATGGAATGTTCAAGGAAGGGGGTTCAAACAATGATTAAAAGGTACAGGGAAACAAAGTCTTTCAAAAACAGAAAAGGACAAGGCCGTAAAAAGTCTACAACCGCCAAGGAACACACATCTTTGAAAAGAGCATCCCTTGCAGATAGGAGGAAAAGTTCTTCAGAGCTTGCTGCTGAACTTAGGGAGTCTGCATATCAGGAAAATATCAGCTCGAACAGTAAGAAGGTTATTAGAAGTGGGATTAAAAGGATGCAAAGCCAGGAAGAAGCCATACTTGTCTCAGGCCAACAAGACAAAACGACTCTCAAAAAACCATGAAAATTGGACACCTGATGATTGGGGCAAAATTGTTTGGTCTGACGAAAGTAACTTTGAGGTAAGTTAACAGCTTCTATTTCCTAAACTTTGGATGTAATAATTGAAATTTTTATGTGAATACACATCCATAACATTTATTCAAAAATTGTAACAAATTCTTTTTTTTTTTCATCATATTTTTGGCACCCCTGGAGCGGTTTATGTTCGCCGTAGGGAAGGAGAGGCATTTCATCCTGATTGTGTGGTTCCAGCTGTAAAATTTGGAGGAGGAAGCGTAATGGTTTGGGGCTGCATGGCTTCTTCAGGCACTGGAATGTTGTACACATGTGAGGGCAGAATGAACTCCACAATTTATACTAACATGCTGGACCAGGTTTACCGAAACTCTTTGACTAAAATATTTAATAATAACATTCCAAGTGATGTAATCTTCCAACAAGACAATGCTCCATGCCATACGTCAAAAGTTTCAATCGGTTGGTTTGAGAAAAAAGGGATTACAGTGATGAAGTGGCCCGCTCAATTCCCAGACCTAAATCCCATTGAAACTTTGTGGTCCCATTTAGGGAAAAGAGTGAGAATGCACAAATGTTCAGCAAAAAAGAATTAGAGGGCAAACTTCATGAAGATTGGCAGAAAATAGATCCTACCACCTGCAACAACTGTGTGCGTGTATATATATATATATATATATATATATATATATATATATATATATATATACATAAAGAAATATAGTCTTAAGGTGTGCTATATTTATGGAATAAAGTGCTCAATATCAGAGATAGAGCGTGAGTAAATATAAAAGTGAACATAGAAGTCAACACTTAGAGGCGACAGTCCGTTTCATGCTATATGCAATCGTCAGGCAACATATGCTGTTATTTTTCTCGGCTATTTATATATATACGGGTTAGTGGTGCATTGTGGGTATTCTATTATGGCGGTTATTTTACCGGAAGTCGTTTGTTTATTTATTTGGGTCAAATTATATTGCTTGTTTTTATTTTTTATTTTTTTGTTTCTTATTTTATTTAATTATTTATTTATTAACGTAGTAAAAATTTGTTTATATCACTTATTTAACAGTTTTGTTTTGGTTTGAGAATTTAATTAAAGCTATTTGTTCAATTTTGGGGTTGATTGTTGCAGTTCATTCTAAGTATTATTTCGGCGGGAACAGTTTTCAATTGATTATCTTTATTTTGGATTGGTTTCTTTATTTATTTACTTGGATGAATTCAGGTCAATTTATTTTACTTGTATATTTTCTCTTTTCAGTTTTCGATTTTTAAGTAACATAGTATTTATTTATGTTTTTTTTTTTTTTGTTATTTTGTTTATTAGTATATTTATTTGTTTTTATTTTATTTTTCCCGTTTTTCATTTTTTAGGTTACGTAGTAAAAATTCATGTATACATTCACGAGACATTCACGAGACATTTCCGCCAAACTTCCAATCTTTAAATTTCAACATACAAATGCGTATGTATAGACACAACACCACCCGTATACATACATAGGTCATATCCGAAACTGCCCACATATGTTTATATATGTATGAGTCCCGACGGACGACCAAGTATGTATATGTGTCTGCATACATCGATGTTTGCGTCAGTACGATGAAAAAACGACGAAGTTTCCCCCACCACTTCCCCAATAACACCAAAACACGCAATCTACATAAAACCAACATTTTTTAAAAAATTAATCAGTTTGTCTGACGATCGCTAAAACGTGAAACCCAGGATCACAAGCTCACATCTATCCAACCATATATATATATATATATATATATATATATATATATATATATATATATATATATATATAATCTTGTGCTTCTCCGGATGTGATAGAAAAGTGATTTGTTATGATTATTTTATACTATTGGTGAAATGCAGTTTTACGTATGAACATTTGTATATGTTTCAACAGTATCCCATTCATTTTTACTTATCTATCTTGTCCCAGAGTTGGCTGATGGAGAGATTGTCATTCGCAGCATGAATTCCAAGTAAAATTATATGATTTAATTGACTGTTCAAGTATATGTTTCAAATTGCTTTTATAAAATCTCAAGGAATATATATTTCCGTGGAACATAGCATCTGCTTCAAAATGATAAATTGCTTTTCAGAATGTATATTACTCTACATAGTTGTAACATATCTAAACGCCTATCTTTCGGCATTTTGTTCGTCTTATAAAAAAAAATCGCCTGTGGAATAATTTCTCTTCAAAAGGACTAACCCAATAATTAAATTTTGATGTTTGTTGATCAAATATTTGTAAAGAAGTTAGGTGTTTTTCTTAAATTTCACAAATGTCAGTTGATGATGATCAAACAAATAATAACGGAAAGAAAAGAAATGAAGAAAAGAAAAGAAATACACTAAGAAACTACATTAATTATAATCTTTCTAGCTTACCTTTTGGTCAAGCCTTCTGCTATGCGAGGCGTTGCTTACGTCTAACAAAAAGAATGCATCTACGACATTAGCCTCAACCTAAAAATAAGTACCTAAAATGTATTTTAATGTTTAAATCATGCAGTTTTCTTGTTATATAAGATTGATTTTGAGGCACACAGTCAGTATCGAAATCACTACACAGTAAATATATTTAGCTGATAAATAATTAATGAGATAATTAATGAAATTTCTTCTATTAGAATTAAAATAAACTAGATGCAATTAAATTTTTTTTCTTTGATTTTTCTGATGATTCTTAATTCTTAAGTTAATGAATGAATGAATAAGCTCTTTACGAGTACCTCGCTTATAAAATACACGTAGACATTCGGTAAACATATCGAGCTTAAGTATAAAAAGATATTTTAATAAAAATCATAAATATCAATGCAAGTCATTATCAAAGGAAGTCAGCGGGTACAAATGAAAGGATATTTAATTGACAATTTCTTCTCTTTCACTGAAGCAGATGACAAACATATGATAACCTTATCACCTGTTTCTTTCAGTTTTTCCTTTTCGCACAGAAACTAAAGAGTCTTCTCCTCTTTCTTCCCGATCATAAGGGAATTGTCTATTATTTATGAGGTATTGACAGACCGTAACTGGTGAAAGTTGAATTATAATATGATGTCGCAATTAAAATATCCGTTCAAGTGATGTACGGTCAAATAATAAGAACAATAAAGCGTGTTGCAATTCGCTTACACAAAAGATAATGCTTTAAATTGAAAGCTACTTAAAGAGAGCTAATTTCTTTAGAGTGCAATAAGATAAGAAAAAGTTTTTCGAATTTATTAATAATACGTCTGGGAAGGTAACTATGATAACGACAGGTGTCTTTTTTTCAACTCGTGTCCGTAATAAATCTTGAGATGAACTCACGTGATAACGATAAAGATGTAGAACTATATATTAGGTTGGTGCAAAAAAATGACGTAATAATGTCGTTTTTTGACGTTAAAAATACGTTAAAAAACGACATTATTACGTCATTATTTTTGCACTAACCTGATAATAATTTCTGAATTCACATACTATCCACTATCTTTATAAGAGAGAAATCAGACGGAAAGCGACATACTGTTGCCATATTTGGGCGAGAGCTAGCCAGTGTTCACTTTCCAATCTTGACAGATTTCAAAGCGCTTCCGAGTAGTTATTGAAGAAGGATTATTTTTCACCGTCCAATCTCTCTCTCTCTCACACACACACACACACAGACAAAGGCAGGATGTGGCGAGACTATATGTTCTCTGTCACTACTTCTATGGAAAGTGCTCGGACAAACTACATTCCTAGGTTACGCCTGGTCTAATCTTTTCGACTAGGACCGGCCATTATACTTACATAGAAGCAAACAATCCACATTAGTAAGTTCCATTCAAATAGCTTCTTCCCACGAACCACTGCTGTGTGGAACAGACTCTCAAGAAGATGTTTCTCCGGTCACTTTAATTTTAACCTGTTCAATTCCCGAATAAATTTCTTTCCTATCCATAGAAACTATCCCTTAACCTAACTCTTTACCTAGACTCTCCCGGACCCTGTACATGGTGAAATTTATTGTAAAAAAAAAAAAAAAAAAGGGGAAAAAGAAAAATTAAAATAATTAGAACTAACCATTTTTTAAATTTATTTTTACAGTATAACTTTTACTAGCATACCAACGAATGCATAACACTTTTTTTTTTTTTTTTTCAAAAAGGAAAATAATAGTAATTTGTTGAGAGTGGACACATTTTATAGTCTTTATTTGATATGAAATATGTCGTCCTCCTTTGCTGAAGTAGTCATTAACGTTTCAAATTGACCAGAGATCGCGATTAAAATTGATGTTTTATCCTGAAAGATATAAGCACAGTGAACATATGTTGATATCTCTACATATATAGGTGACTGGCGTACGAATGATAAACGGATTACGGTTAGTCAAAAATGACTTCCGTTTCGAGAAGCAGATCTAATAATGAAAGTATCATCCTAATGACTAAACACACGTGATGGTTAAGAATAATTTAACATTAAAATAAAAATATGTTCAATGTAAAAGACACTGGATTAAGAATGATTCAACTCCCCAAGCGACTTTCAAATGTGATTTCCATGCTATAATGGTAATTCTAAGTGGTATATGGCTGAAGTATTATAAATTTACAATTCTTAAAATGCAATAAAACGTTAAGTGTACATTTATGCTTCCAACTGCTGCAATAGTATTGTCGAAAAGCGCCCAGCGTTCTTCAATAAAAAAAGTTCTC
>OZ010577.1:108869260-108876760 GCA_963932145.1 Acanthosepion lycidas | reverse complement strand
GCCCTAATCTTTCGGCTCACATGAGCCATCCTAAGAGTGGTTATACAGACATAAAACAAAGATATCCACCATCAAAGATGATATTTCTTTTTACTTTGTCATAGAAGATTGCCAATGGACGTTAACGGTCGCGGGATGGCAGACGCAATCCGTGAGTTGATGATGCAGTTCTATGATGTCATAGTACGTGATAGACCGAAGTATTACAACAGAACCAATGTCTAGATCCAATGTGTGATGTGTTGTGACTAGTTTGAAATGTAATTTTGTTGAATGTGAGTTGCTTTGTTTTAATGAAGATGACCTCCAATATCTGAAGGTTCTTTTCCCTGCGTGTATGCGTGAGTATTATTGAGTTATCAAATAATATCTGCATAATATTATGTATAAAACTATGTCATTTTAAGAAATGTTGTTTAATAGACCTAAGATCATGAATGTGACATGTAAGTCTACGAGAGAGCGTTGTTGTAGTAAAACCTATATTTATTTATATAGTTGGTTTATTATTATAAGAGATACAATATCTGAAAGGGCATGACGATTAATACACTTCATAGATTTTTTTTTATAGATGATTTAGTTGTGTGGTTCTAGGATTATTAGAGACTATGATAGAGACAAAGGTTGGACAATGTTTGTCTTTATTTTCACCCGGAATTAAAGCAAACATTCTAACATTAGAACGGCTCATGATCAGACAGAATAGGCATTTAATTTCTGTCTTATTTAATTATATATATATATATATATATATATATATATATATATATAAAACAGACGATAAATGTATATTATGTTTAATCGCGAGTCGTTCTAAAGTTCGTATGATTGATTTAATTTCGGGTGAAAATAAAGACAAATTTGTGCCACAATTGGATATTTTTTATAATTAATAAAACTAAGCTTGATCCATGCATTAGGCTCACACGAGCCATCTTTTAAAAAAAATGTCTTTATTTTCACCAGAAAGTAAAGCAACCATACGAAGTTTAAGACTGTTCATGTTTAAACATATTTGACATTCATTGCCTGTTATATTTAACTCTTTATGTTGAAATAATCTGCTTCTCCAATGAATTAAATTCAAGTTTATATATGTCATCCACAGACATACTGTTTCGCTGTATCACAGCTCTTCAGTGTAGCTAGATGTCAGTTGCCTCTAGCTAGGAATGAAACCCGACTGAATTGGCGTCAGTCAAAATAAATATATATATATATATATATATATATATATATATATATATATATGATCAACTCTCCCGTCGAGATTTGACGTATGAGGGTCAAGGAGATCAGTTTCCAGGAAACCGACAGCCCGACACCGGCACATGAGATTTGATTATAGTGTTGAAGGCCTCGTGCAGGACCATCCCCACTTTTTGGAGGGACGAATACAGAGACTTGGTGCACCGAATGCCACAAGGTTCCCTCCGCAGGTTTTGAATTCAGAGTTGTCCTCCTTCTAGACCAGTTGCCATCCAAGGCTGTCCTGCTACTTTACCAATAGCTGGAGGCAGAAGAAGAGGATTCATACCTTTCCCAGGGGTATTAGCACGTAAGTAAATGTAATGGATTCGACTGGAATTCGAACTCGGCTCTCCGATTCCTCAATCCAAGCCGATATCCATTACTCCACCGTGTCTCCGAAATTTCTGATATGACATTGGTTTTTACAAGTTTAAAAAAATATATATACATACACTAATTGAAATACAAATTTCATAATATAATTTAATTATATTCTCTCACCGTTTTCGATAGGATGCGTTTCAGGATTTAAAAGCAATATTTTGGCATTTATTAACTAAATGCTTCTCTATAGTTAAGGGGTATAGCGCGACAGATCAAATGACGATTCTGTATCAAGACACTAGGTTGATTCCTATTGGCGAGCGCATGTTTTCCATAAAACTTCTCTAACATTCAGTCCAGTTACTTAAGTATATTGTATTTATTAAAATAACGTATAAATGGAAAATATATTAATAATTGTCGGACTTAAAACACTTATATATATATATATATATATATATATATATATATATATATACATACATACATACATACATACACATATATGTACATAAAGTTTTTTTTTATCAAGCTTTTTACGAGCTTAAGTGGATTATTTTTTGTATGTATGCCACAGCTCATGATTTCGGATCTCTTGTTCCAATGCTTCTCTGGATCCGGAAATATCATTATAGCTAAGTTTCTCTGTTCGGAGATGCTGCAATTTTATTGTATTTGTTGAACATACAAAAACACACACACACACTCTTTCTCTCTCTCTCTCTCTCTCATCCACACAAGTGCGTGTGTGGGAACGTACATTATCACCCGGCCTAGATCAAAATTATTTCTGTCCTAATTATATTTTTAAACATTCTGCCCTAATTCTATTTCAACAAATAGTTTGCATGTAAAATAAATTCTTGGTCATTATTATTATCCCCACTTTCTGTGTATATTTTTTGCACTGTACTTTTTAACATTTTGAATTGCAATTGATTTAATTTTCAGGATATTTAAATTAAAATCCACGAGATTAATTAGTTGTCATTTCTTCCTATTAGTGATATAAACCAACATATTAACGCAAATCACTACATTATTTTCATATAAAATACCGGATTCGATTTTCGAAAGCAACACTATATCTTAATATTCTATCCAATAATCTTATTCTGGAGCAGATTAAAAAAACGATGACTTGCATCAAAAACAATTTAAAAAAAAATTAAAATGAGACATTTTGAAAGAAAAAAATCTTTTATATACGGCATTTTTCTGCAATGCGTTAAGTATAATTTTTAAGAGAGAGTCTGTTATTTAAAGAGTTCACTAATCGTACCTACAAAGAGAAATGAATGCAAGTTCCTTTTTTTACCAATGTATTTCCTCGCCCAGTTCGAAGTGCAAATGTCAAGTAAATCCTACATTTTCCTTTAAGCACAAGTTAAATGTGTTCTCGAAAATCTCGGAATGGTCGATTTGTCAAAGAAGTCATTTCATATTAATTCTGGCTTCGGGGGACCATCTCAGTGTGCGTCAATATTACTTGAAACCATTCCACGTGTTGACCAAAATCATGTTAGTAAAACTGGTTAGAGGTAAAAGCTTGATACACGTTGAAGGTTGTACAAGCAAGATATCACCGTGACGAGTGTTTCAGAGTACTGACCTCTTTCAGCTAATTTACACGTCAGATTTTGCTTTCTCTATCGGAAACTAAAGTCCGCTCAGTATAATTGAATAAGAAACGACAGGATAATTCTTTAATTTTGAAACAGCAACAATATACCTGAGCGAGCGTTTGTTACATGGATTATCTCTCTACTCTAGCAGATCGGTTTTCTTGAGATGCGGTAATAATTCATCGAATAAATTTATGTCAAATATACAAAAAGAACAAAAAAAATATTAACTCTGTAATTAGTTGAGACGAAGGACAGGGAATGTATAACTGAGATTAGAGATTAAGTTTCACCTTCGATATTAAACTCAATGTTATAGAACTCGTTTAATTTTAAGAAGAACACATCTGATTTCTTAGTAAAAAAGCGTAATGTTAATTCCATTGTAAAACTGAAGGAATTGTTTGAATTGGAAATACATTGATATAAGTGGATGATGAACTTTTCCGTAGAAGTAAATGCAATTTCCTTAAATTAGAAAAATGAACTTTATAAATAACAAAATATATATTATAAAGAATTGTTTGCTCGTTTCTGCTTTCACTTTGAACATGATCTTTCTTTTTTAATGTGTATTTACTATGCTTTTCTTTTTTCTTATTTGATGAACAAGGCTTCCAATCCGCGATATTTTCAGTGCTGAAGTTAAGAAATAAATAAAAATCACTGAAATAAATATAATAATGATTAATATATATACAACTAATATGTTAAAAATAGATATAACATGATATAATAATATGATAAAATAAATATAATAATGATAAAAATAAAATAAAATAAGGCGTTTAAAATATTAATTATTGCAATCAATGTCGGTTTTCTTGGAATGCTGTTTTAATTCATCGAATAAATTTACATCAAGCATAAAAAGTACAAAAGAAGAAAATCTCTGTAAATGGTTAAGATGAATGTCAGGGAGAGTAAAACTGAGATTAAGTTTCCCCTTCGAAATTTAACTCAACGTTATAAAACACGTTTAAAATTAAGAATAAAACATTTGATTTCTCAGGAAAAAAAGAGTAATGTTAATTTCATTGTTAAACTGAAGGAAATGTTGATGAAGATCTTTTTCGTAGAAGTAAATGCAAATTCTTTAAATTAGAAAAATGAACTTTATAAATGATGAGATATAATATGTATTTACTATGCTTATCTTTTTCCCTGTTTAATGATCAGGGTTTTCAATCCGCCAGATTTTGAGTGCGGAGGTTAAGAATTAAATAAAAATCACTTAAATAAATATAATAATTATTAATATATAAATCTGCTTTATTGGCAATAAAATAAAATAAATATAATGATGATAAACAAAAAAAAAATAAATAAAAAAACGTTTAAAATATTAGGTTGGTGCAAAAATAATGACGTAATAATGTCGATTTTGACGTTAAAAAATACGTCAAAAAACGACATTATTACGTCATTATTTTTGCACCACTCTAATAGTAATTATTGCACTCAGTCTCATTCACAATATCTTGTATTCAAGGTCGTAGAACACTAGTACCAATCACTGGAGAGCAAGTCTTAATTTATCATTAACACAATCATCATCATTGTTATCTTATTTCCTTTGATTTCTGTTATGTACACATCTTGTTCCGAGTCCCGTCCAGTGATTTAAAGTAAGAAATGGCATCATGATATTTTCCACTGAAACACATAGACACACACACACAAAAATACATAAATAAAGCTCTTCGTAAGGTGTGGGCTGTACTCGTGAGAACAATTTTTTGTATTATTTTTTTTTCTTCTTCTTCTTCTTATTATTATTATTGTTGTTGTTGTTCAGTAATTATTATTATATTATAGTAATAATATTATATTTTTTGTATTTCTTTAAGGCTTATTAATATTATTATTATTATTATTATTATTTAGTAAGTATTATAATATTATAGTAATGTTATTATATTTTTTTGTATTTCTTGAAGGCTTATTATTGTTATTATTATTATTATTTCCTTAGGTTTCTCATGGCATCATAATATTTCCCCTGATAATGTTAGTAAAAAGAAAACTAAGATCACTCACATTTAACTGACATCTCTTCAATAAGTCTATCGGAACCTTTTCTAATGGATCCTAGCGCTGCAACTACAACTGGATATATTGATGTCCTGCTGTGCCACATCTTTTCAGATTTCCACTTGAAGATCCTTGTATTTTGTAGGTTGTGAGGATCTACAAAGATACACTGCAATCTGCAGGGACAGCCATATCAATAAGAAGGCACATTTTGTTTTAGTGGACTTCAATCACGATATCTGGGATATTACCTTTGATTGGTCTGTCAGTGTGTTAAGTTCGACACAATTGTTAAAGGTCCTATCTCTGTAACCGGTTCTGGGTGATGTTCATACCAGTTTC
Source organism: Acanthosepion lycidas (assembly GCA_963932145.1). Lineage (NCBI taxonomy): Eukaryota > Metazoa > Mollusca > Cephalopoda > Sepiida > Sepiidae > Acanthosepion > Acanthosepion lycidas. The sequence goes on along the minus strand of OZ010577.1, from coordinate 108,871,181 downwards.
TTGCAGTTTCCTTCCCATAAAAGTTGCATATTTTTTAATACATAACTTGTCCCTCTCTATCATTCCGTGTTTTATATTCAGTGGGTGTTAACAAACCTAATACAATCATTTTTTCTGGGGATTTATCACTTAATCTGCAAATCGGGTTAACTAATTTTTTCAATATGTGTGCTTGGTAATTTTTAGTTGCCAAGCATTGGTCATACCGAGCAAGAATAAAACCTTCAGTTTCAGCTTTTAACCATGCACTACGCAACCAATGATGGGTATTTATTATTATTATTATTATTATTATTATTATTAATTAAATTAATTGTTTATTATTATTGTTATTATTATTATTAGTGGCATTATTAATTTTGTTTTGATGTTAGTAGAAGTACTATTTTTGTTATTGTGTGTTTGTAACACGTCTCTCGGCTATTTTTTGTCATCGATAGAAAGCAAGTTTCTTTAAATCTGCAGCAGTTTCCTTATTATTCATGTTGGCGCTAGTAGTGGCTTTGTTTAGGCAATCTCAACCATTTTCATAATGTCAGTTTGCTTCGGCATCCTCTTAAAAGTTTCCCTGAATTTTCTTGAAATTAATTATGAATATTACAATCAAAAGTATATTGCACGCGTTTTTAGCTCCAGAATGAAGTCATTGTATTTTTTTTCCGAAAGCATTATCCTTGATACTGGAGATTTCTGCCATATTTAGATTCACGATACAGCAAACTTCCACTCCATTTCGCGCATTTCGCTTGGAGAGAGTAGCCATTTTAAAAACATTTATATGATCTAACAGAAATCCGTTATATTACATTGCCTATTTTGTCGTGAATGTGATTATATTTGATATTATTACAATTGGCATATGTATTTTGACACCAGATACTGCCATCACTGATGGTCCAGTAACAGAAAAAAATGCAATGTGATCTTCAAAATTCACTCCGTTCTTGAAGAAACACTCAATACTTGGAGAAGTTTTAATATTTCTTGGATTAGTCCACTATCGATTCTTATGATTTTCGCACTGTTCCATTTGCAATAGTCATTAAAGAGAAAACTATAATTACCGTGTTCCTTATTTTATTTTCAATTCTCAAGCGAGAAAAAATATTTCATGATGTATCCGCTAATATGATTTGTTTCCTGTTGAAGACCAATTCATTTTAACAATGATCAGTCTATCAACTCTTCGTTTTGTTTTACTTCTTTTGAGCTAACCTGTTTTAGACATATATTACAGAATTTACAGTGAGTTGTAGTTAAAAAGTGAGACCATTTTCTGAGATTTTGGGCTTTGTCTCTGTTATAATTTCTTGAGAGCTATAAAATCTAAACTGCAATTATAAGTGATTATACTCGTTTGAGATACACTGTGTTTAATCTTTTCGTGAGTATTCGACTGCGAAATTCTTTGTCTTAAATTATCTGTCGAGAAATTTTATTGCCCATCATTTCTGTTTTCGCGTTTATCGTCTTGTTATCGCTTTCTTTGCAACAAATTCGCTGTTTCCGCAATTCAAAAATGTTATTTGCTTTTCGCGCATCCCATCTGATCTGACTGATGCAGTGCTGAATATCCTCTTGACTTCTTCAAGATTCTGCTGGTGTCATTCCAAAACTGTGAGCTACAAAGTCTTGTCAATCCATCGATTGAGTTTTCTACTTTTTGCAACAAAGGAAATATTTTGTGGGCTTAATTATTGATATTTTCCTTATATTCATCATTTTATTAAATTCATCGTTAAATAATTTTCATTAAAAAAAAAAAAAAAAAAAAAAAAAAAAAAAAAAGAAGAAAACAAAATTTTCTCATCTGATCTTTGGGTTTTCGTTATAGTGGATTATATCTGAGAAGATCAGTTTTGGTGAACTATCATACTAATTCAATTTCATTTAACCAATTCTCTATGTCTTTGTGAGTTGT
>OZ010577.1:108856760-108864260 GCA_963932145.1 Acanthosepion lycidas | reverse complement strand
TTCTCTGTATACACAAAACTTTTTTAAATGTTTAAATGTGTATTCAGTCTAATTTAGGAAAAGGAAACATATATATATATATATATATATATATATATATATGTGTGTGTGTGTGTGTGTGTGTGTGTGTGTGTGTGTGCGAGAGAGAGAGTATTTAATAGAAATAAAAACAAATTGTCACGTAGCTGATTAATATTATATTTAGCATCCTGACTACGAAGATGCATAAGCGAACCATTTTTTGCATACATTCTCTACACTCGACATGAAATTTCAGCAATTGACTGCCGATTTTTCTTATTTTCGTTATTTTAATATTAAATTAACAATAATTTATGCGCTATTTTTTTGTTCTGGGTTCATTTACTTGATTTTCTCTTCTTCTCTGTGTGTGTGTGTGTACGCGCGTGTATGTAGGTGCGTATTATCGAGGGTATTTCTAGAGGATAATTTTATTAGGCAAGCATTTGTTTGTATTTAAAATGCTCAACATTATGAGATATAATAATCAAATATGTGTGTCTGTGTGTGCGTAGATATTGAAAAATCCTCGAAACAATGGAGATGTTTAAAATGATTCCTATTCTACAAGTATAAGAGCTTCATAAAATTTCGAGATGTATTTCAAATCCACATAGGCAGTGTAAGTATGGACAGTCACAATATATCGCGGAGACTAGGAAAATGATTGTTATATTGCTTTTAAAAAATCGTTCTGAGTAGAGACACCTTTGAGTAGCATTTGATTGATTGGTTCGAGATGTACTTGAATGTCCTATAAAGTTTGGCATTTGTGGTTTGACCTTGGAGTTTTGTTGTTTAATAAAGTGTTTCTATTTTGGAATACATGTGAGGAAGGCAAATAAATCCAAGGACTTTTATTAACGTACAACCTCTCCCTATAGTAGTAAAATTACATAGACTAGAAATCAAAGGAATAAAATACACACACACACACACATATATATATATATATATATATATATATATATATATATATATATATATATATATATATATATATATATATTAATACAGGTAAAATTGTATATACTTATATTATTTTTATGTGAAGTTATATATGTTGAAGTTAAAATAGCACAATTCACATATATATACACCATAATATATATATATATATATATATATATATATATATATATGTGCGTGTGTGTGTTATTTTATCTGCGCAGTACTTAGTGGAAAGCGCTCAATATCAGTGGTAGACATAACATTTTCAGTTGTATGGACATGAGTTTGTGACCCTAGGTCTCACGCCCATGCGATCATCAGACAAACTGGATTATTTTTTTAATAAATAAATGGATATATTTACACTTTCTGACTATGTTTGGTGGTGGGAAGGGGGAATCTACCTCTGTGTTTGTTTTAGTGTCACCCCAAAGAAACCCAGAAGTGTTTTCAATTGACAAACCCAGGATTGTTATATTTTATATTGGAAGCACCTAAAATAATTTTAAAATACGTTAGTATAGCCATCTCTCATTTTTTACAAAGCCCATAAATGAATTGTTAAATCAAAGATTCGAAATTACTGTTAAGTGTAGTCACATTACGGCTTTAATTTTACAATTTTGCTAAATATAACTGAATAAGTACTTCTATTATGTTTCATTACATTCATATAAACATCTTAACGTTATGCTTAGTAGTTTATATTGAATTAATATGGGTGATAGTTTTATACTCATATATTACTGGTAATAATATTTGGTAATAGCTTTTAAATTGATAAAAATCATAAATATTCTACAATTTATAATCTATTTATTTATCATGTACTGGCTTGTAAATTGAATTAGGTATTGTGTATGTCTATTTTTTTTTACTTCGAAAAGTTATTTTATTCACATACTATGTTTAATTTTGTCAAAATATGTGGCTTCTTTCAAAACGCCAAACGGCTCACAAACTGCTACATTGTATGTAAAATATTTTCTATCTTGTTTCCACGATTTCCGGTTAAATTTTGAAATCGTTCTCTCTCTCAACTTTAACGTTTTTTCATTGGATAAATTTTTCTCAACAACTTCTATTTTTTCCCCTTCTTCTTTCCTTTCCTTTTGCTTTGAAATTTTAACTTTTGATATATTATTTCTCTTCATTCTTTTCTTAAGAAAAGGGACGATTTCTCATGACTTTCTTTTCCAATGTCTTTCTATTTATCTTTCTTCTTTCCTTTTCCTTTTATTGATTTCTTGTCCTCTTCTTTTTTTCAGCTTTAACTTGCGTATTTCTTTTTTTCGTTTTCTTTTTTGGTAATTTTTTCTTATGTCTTTATAAGTTTTAAAAATACAAAAAAAAAAATGGTGAAGTTTTATTAGTAGCTGTAAAAATCGTTATAACTCTCTTTGATGACCACACAATGAGGTTCCTATGTTGCACATCGAAACAAATATTCATTTTGTAGTGGTAAAAATGTATTATGTTCGAATGTAATAACATAATAAATAAATATCGCTCTACTTTTTGTATTGAGGTCACTTTTAAATTAATATTATGAACGTTTGAATTTATATTGGTTTCGTTCTCTTTAGGTTAGTGTCTGTATATATATATATATATATATATATATATATATATATATATATATATATATATATGACATAGCAGATTTTTTTTCCATACAATAGGTTGCCATTTCTTTCTACGGTAGACGAGTCACCATACAAGGCTATAGACCACTTTATTTCCTGTTATTTAGCCATATCTGGGGTGGGGAGAGCAGTGAATTAATACTTTTCCCAAGTGTATTAGCACGATTGACTGTAATTCGAACTCGGCTTTCCGATTCTTCAATCCAAACCGCTATCCATTACTCCACCGTAGTACAGTGTTTTGTTTTTTTTTTTTTTTTTTTTTTTTTTTTTTAAAGCAAATAACTGTAGAAAAACTCATCATTTGTGAACTTTCAACAGTAGCAGTAAACAATATTCATAACACATGTAGCTCTAAATAAATTAATGACAGTCAATATGTTGACTTTTCACAATACTTCAAACAAACCTGGAAACACAATACTTCAAACAAAGGAAAGAAGCCTAATAAGAGTTACTTCAAGTAAGAAATAAATTTCCCGCATAAATTGTTGAGGGCAACATTTAATAAATTTCAACCGAAAACACTAGTGACTGCTGGGTCAAAGAACCCTTTGAAAACGAACAGCTATAGCTGAATATGTTTTGATGTTAACATTGAATTTCAGTAATTTCTTTTATAAATTTGATCTGAAATTTAGCATTAAATATAAAAGTAGGGGCAACATAACACTCTCTATATATTCTTCTCTATATAACAGAACACACAAAAATACACACACACACACACATATATATGTATAGCATATTTGTGCAGCAGTCTCTCTTTTATGCAGGTTTCATTGAAAACGACTGACCAGGTGTGACAAATACTGCCCGAATTATGTTAATACATTAAGTACATGGTGCGACGGAAAGACAAACCACATTTTAAAGAAGACATTAGAGAGATGGATATCTGATTGGCACGAGCTTAACTTGCACAATACACATGCTAGTTTAAAATGTGAATATATATATATATATATATATATATATATATATATATATATATATATATATATAATTTCATATTAGCGAATTTATGTTCGTGCGTTAGAGTGCAAAGATAAGCGAATAAATATTTACTTATTGTAATATACGGTGTACACAAAACAGTGCTCAATGTAGATAGACACAGCTAAGAAATATATTTTAATAAATATACATATAGTTACGTCCGTAGTACAAGTTTCATGTTTTCGCCAACTCATCAGGCACGAACAGTTCTTGCCCTATTAAACTATCAAACTTGAAAAGTTGTACTACGAACATTATATATATATATATATATATTGCTAATTATATATACACACATGCAGATGTATCTTTATATTGGTTTTATTTGATCGGTTGTCTTTCATTTATGCACGTTTGAATAAACTTGTGGACGCGTGTCCGTCTTTAAACGTGTTCTGTTATATATTTCAAATGTAATTTCTAAATTTAATTTTTATCTGCGTACTCCTTTGTAGGAGACACACCGACTGATCCAGCAGGCTTTAAACCACTCGGTTACGAAGAGAATCACTGTCAAACAATTTTCAATTTTCTTCAATGCTCATCTTCCCGTTTAAAATATACACAAACGCTATATCTGCTAGGTTTCCTCTCCGAAGCGCATACAGTAATTTATAAAAAAAAAGAATGGATTTTCATTTTTGATCCGACGAAATATACAGTTTTAAAAATTCGTGGCGTTCTACCAAATTTCTGAAGACATTTTTACCAAAACGATTCTTTGTGCTGACTTTATAAATTTTCAAAAGCTGTTTTGGCAATTGCCATTTTAACGTGAAGGAATATATTGTAATAACCATATGTTAATAAGTTATTAAATCAAATTGTCACCGTCTGGTTAGCAAGGTCAAATTGATGCTAAGCAGTCGCCTTATTTGTAGCTAAATGGTATAACACTTCGGACTATATGAGGTTTCTGTGTAGGATACAGTTTCGATTACTATCGGAGGACACATATTTTCTATGAGATTTCTCGGACATTCATGCCGGTAAATGTTGTTAATCCTGTTTATTATAAGCGGATAATTTACTTATATATTTGCATCTATAAAAGTAACGAAAAAATAGAAATTATATTAAAATAATTGTCGGTCATAATCCTTTTCATAACATTTTATATATATATATATATATATATATATATATATATATATATATATATATATATATATATATATATATATAATCAAATCTCATGTGCTGTTGTCGGGCTGTCGGTTTCCTAGGAAATGTTCTGCTTGACCCCCATACGTCGAATTCGACGGGAGAGTCGAGTATATATATATATATATATATGTTTCATTAAATACTATTGACAATTGTTGTCTGTTTTATGTAAATTCTTTTCATAACGTCTGATAAGCTTAATGATATTATCATTAAACGAAGAAAGAAACTCACAATATTGATCCATATGTTTTAATCCAATCTAAGCTTTCGGCTTACATAAGCCATTATCAAAGATGACAATTGCTGTACAATATATTAAGCAATATACGGACAAGACAGTGATGATAGTATGTTTCTGTTTACATGGATGATTTCCAAGCAACGATAAACACGTGCATATAAGACGCTGGAAGCGAAAATTGCACCGCAGCTCATGACATCACACATGACCACGCGAGAGTGAATTCGAGAAGTATTAAGTATGGGAAGCCGTTGGTATAAACCAATGGCTTCTGTTACCAATTATAGACATTTAAGTATATTTTCAGAGATTTGATAGTTTATTTTGTTTAAGTTAGGTTTCAACTGTTTTATGTATATAGCTTCAATAATTTTTAGTTTTTGTTTATTGTTTTCATGTTTAAGTATAATTGTGTTTTCGACAAGGATTTTACAGAATTGTGTGTGCGGACAGGCATGTTGCTTTAAATGCCTAAAAATGTTAGAGTTTTTATTCAGATGTAGTGTCATGCGTCATAAAAGCGAGTTTGTGGTGTGACCAACATAAATATTTTTTAATTCGTTGGAGATACAATATGTTTGTTGTATATTTGACATCTTCTGCATGAATTTATATATATATATATATATATATATATATATATATATATATATATATATATATATGCTTGTACACACAAATGAACGTGTGTTTATATATGCGGGTAAAACATGAAAAACATGTTTTACCCGCATATATAAACATGTAAAACATGAAAAAGTATGTTCGAGATTTTTTGTGTGTAACTACGTTTGAACGTATTTTGCGTAAATTATTTCCAATCTAGTTTATGACATGTGTTGCAGTATGCTCATTCTTATTTTTCGCGTGTAAGTAACTCGTTCTATCATTGGGTACGGATTCCCTTCGATATATTCTGTGAGCGTGAAAAATTTCAGGTCCCCTTTTCTCAATATGTGTCCTCTTATATTTCAAATATGTCGTTTTGCGTCGAATTATAAGTGTCCTTTCTGTTATTTTCCTTAAACCTACCTGATTGCTTGCACGGTACATACAATGCTCTTTTCTTCTGTAGAATCATATTTCTATTGCCTCAATTTTCCCTTTCCGTATACGAGGATTTGTATTACGTAGCAGTTCAATATTTTCGTTGTTTTAAAGAAATTTTTCTGACTCTTAATCCTTTTCTTGGCTTTTGGAATGCATTATTTGCTATTTCAATGGGCCTTCGATTTTAGGTGTCCCAAATTCTGTTATCTATAACACACATCTCATGATTTAAATTTATTTACTTGCTTGATTTTGAAATCTCCAATTCGTAGCCTCGATCTCATGTTCTTATTTCATTCTGTCCGCTTGCGCCTTAGGCGTCGCCAAAAGGTGAATTGCTGTATAGTCTTGGCAAATTTTCCAAGGTATTGACGTTAAACTCACTTTAATCTTCGACCTTGAGTCACATTCGGTAGCGAAGTGGAGGTACTGAAAAATACCCGTACATTCTGTTTTGTTAGAATTGGCATTTCCTCTGTTCCTCCCGCTTTGCTTTCCTACCGCGTCATTAAGTATCTATCATTAACAAGTTATCTTCTACGTTTCATATTTTGTTAAGATTGTGCCTGATCAATAATAACTCCCGGGTGGACTTCTAATTCATTTAATACTGACTTTCTGTTAGAATAAGTTCGATGCGAATACATATATTTGATTTATTCTGTTCTCTATTTTTGTGTAATTAATTTTTTGTCGATTTGCACCCTTTATAAGAACTGGATTATTATAATATCTTTCCCAAATCAATCAAGTCTACTGTTAGTTCATCCAATACAAAATTCATGGGTCACTCAAGGTACAGTGTTACTGAGTGAGATTGTTGTAAGGAAGAGTTAAAGAGGAAGTAAGTAATTCATCTTATGAGGATATGTAGGATAAATATCGATAGACCTTGTACGTAACGAGACAAAGCTTTTAGTTGTTAGGGATGTATGATCCGGGAGTTTGTCCCACAAAATAACATTGCTATCTTTGTGTTTTAACTTGTAGAGCATATCAAGTATATGCATACGTATTTTCTAATGCACTCTCTGCTATTATTCTGATCTTAAATAATCTATTTCTTGTTCCAGTGCCTTCAAAATAACCATACTGCTACGGTCCTGCATCGAGACCTGTTCATCAGAATTAGGTTTATAAGCTTCGTTAAGTGGCTCATAAATTGATTGTCTGATTAATTCACTTTCACCAATATTCTTAGAAAAATTGGCGAAACATTTTCGGTAGATATATTTTTTTAATTGAGCAAAGCAGTAAATCCACCAATACTCAAGATGTGGAAGAGTCAGAAAAATGGACATTGCTAAGCAGCGAGAACAAATAAAGAATAATCATTAGGACAGAAGATTTACATTTTCCGTAGAAAAAACGTATGCTGGAAATCATGGAGCCGGAAGTGAGTTTCAAAACTGAGAAAAGCGT
>OZ010577.1:108819260-108849260 GCA_963932145.1 Acanthosepion lycidas | reverse complement strand
ACTTCTATAACTGAAAGGTACATTTAACAAGTTAACTAGAACGGTTGCGTTGCTAGAGCAAGGATTAAATTACCTCCAGTATCTGTTTAAACGGCCGAAACGTTGTAATAAATATGGCGACAAAGATGAGGACAATAGTCCGAATAATGTAAATAATTAAATTACCTATTGAAGGAATGCACGTTACTCGTTAGGACTTGCTCACATCTAGATTTCCTAGTATCTGTTACGTAGTCAAAACGGAAACCTCAGTCATTTTTTAAATGGATTTATTTATCTGGCATTATTTACTATTCGCTCGAACGTTACTTTTAGGGGGTCCATGTATTTGCGTTGGTAAACCTTTTTTTTATTTTCCGAAACAGAAGCGATGTGTATCCAATACAAATATATTTTATAATAATAATAAAAAAAGATGCCGCATAAAAAATCCATTCAAAATATGTTTTATTAGAAGCAAAAAAAAAAAAAAATGTTGAAAAGTGATTTATTCTTTATATTGTAGATAAGTGCATAAATTGATATATTTTTAATCATATATATATATATATGAATTTATATAAACAAATTGCCATTGTTTGGAAGAAAGATATAATATCAAAACAAAAAATGTAATTGAAAAATTATTGACTGAGAAGTAAATCATGCTTGGAAATTGCTAAACTGCTGTAAAGAAATCTCAGCACAAGAAAGTGAAAATTAAATTATTCGTAAAATATGTATTGTGAAAAATACGCATTTATGAATTTAACGAAGAGAGTTGTAAGTAAAACTAAAAGATTAATAGGCATGGTAATATCAGCCGCTTCTTTATATGGAAACGTTTGATATTCATCGACAGAACTGCCGGTTAAAATTTGTAAAAAAAAAATATCTTGAAATATATTCAGATTAATGTTTCTATGTATATGTCTATATTTCTGAGATGAGGTATTATGTACACTATTTACATTATTCGGACAAATTTCCTAATCTTTGTCGCCATGTTTGTCACAACGTTTCGGCCGTTCTACGCTCCGGCCTTCTTCAGGTGATGTCGAACTGAACCCTTTATTTCCCTCGCTGGGGTAGACTGTTCTAATTACACTTTCCATGTCTAATGCATGTCAGTTATCTTTTATTACTTCCCCTCTGAAAGTTCTCCTCCGCCTTAACCAGGTATTGAAATCACACACTTTGGGTCCTGTCATTGGATCTAACTAACGCCTTTATCGACAGTGCCATGTGTCCTTGAGGAACTATCACTGTCTACCCTGGCGAGCGATATAAAGCGTTCAGTTCGACATTCCGACCAGCTGAAGAATGTACAATGTCACAATGGTACAATGGCCGAAACGTGTGATAAACATGGCGACAAAATGAGGACAATAGTCCGAATAATGTAAATAGTAAAGTTTCTCTTTTGGAAAGGTTTATCTTGAATGTTATTTATGTAAGAAAAAGTATACTGCATAATAAGAACATACCTGAAACTGTTATCGTGAATAACAAAGCGAGAAAATATGCAAATATGAAGAACACTGGATGAATACATGAAATCAACGAGACCTATACCACGCATGTACACGATTCAAACGAAAACGTCTAAGTTGAATGAAAAACTTAGAGAAAACTGATGTCTCAGAAATATTTGATAATGATGGATTGTGTATCTTTTACCTGGAACGGAGAGTGCGATCATGATGGAAATAATGGTAATAACAGACTAACTAAAATAATTCACTAAGTTTAATAGGTGTAGGCAGAATATTAGTTTGAATTAATATTAATGGTTTTACTGGATAAGTATTATACGAAATAAGATATATTTGTCTACTAGGTCTGCTAATCAATACCTATTGCAGATGCTTGCTCAGATGCATTTGTACTTATTCAACACCCACAGAGTCCACCTGTGATTTATACTGCAACTATGCTGAGCAGACCTTAGTTACAATTTCTGGGAAAGAGCGTGTTATCTAGCGTGATCATCAATTTGAACAAGGTCAGAACGCTCAGGCGCTCGATCACAGCTATCGACGCCCCAACTTCCCACTTTTACTCACATGGCTTTGGTCCACCCGTGGGTATAGTTTTCAGGCATTTTCCAAAAGTGCCGCATGCTTGGATCGATCCCTCCACTCCTCCCTCACAAATCGACCATGGTGAAAGACGAAGTCATTTTCAGAATATGAACATTTTGCCCATTCGTCCACGTTCACATAAAATATATTTAATGGCACAGATTACAACAAAAAATCATTAATTTAATGAGTGTGTTCAAGCATGAGGAGATTACTTCAAATTATCCCCCCCCCCAAAAAAAATAAAATAAATAAAGTTTCAAAAGATACCACATTGATGCGATCACCCATATACTTTTTAGATATTAATCTAATAAAAACTGTTTTCTCTTAAGTAAAAATATTTATATTAGAATTGAAAAGATTCAGACGAAGGAGACATATGAGAAGCAATAAAATTTGCATGAAATATTGTAATTAGAAAGAGAGAAAAATGAATAAAATTAACTATTGAAAGACTGATGGATATATAAGGACAAAGGACATAAGAAAACCAAACAAAATAAATAAATAAATGATTCACGTGTATGGTGTATTGAATCAATCAAATCAAATATATGTTTCTCTTGCCTATATACGATAGTAAATCAAACATTATTCACAATTTCGCTATAAAATATCTTTAGTTTTGTCACACTTCCCTCTGCTCATGTGTGCTTATAGTTGGTACTATTTTAGTCAAGTAATCGAAGTTTGAAATTGCGCAAGTTTTCTTGCTGCTGATATAGTGTAAACATGGCCGCTCCACTAGCAGTGTGCACCAACGAGAAAAAAAAGAGCAGTTATCCGATTTCCCTGTATGGATGTTGTGTTAGGCGTTGAAATCTTATAAATGTGTCCGGACAACCATTGCGCCAGAAGTACTAGCAGGATCTCTATCAAACTGGCGAGAAGATTCAGCAAGCACTTGAGATTGTAATGACAAACCGGCGAGTTATCCTTGATTAAGTAGTATGTTCTCTAAAGATTCTGATCAATGAGTTTCACGCCGTTTGTGAGAGTTTGACGGGAAGGGCGTGAGACACAGGTTCATAAACTCACATCACTCCAACTAAATATGCTAGCTCTATCACCGATATTGAGCGCTTTCCAATAAGTACCGCCCATATATAATATATATATATATATATATATATATATATATATATATATATATATATATATATATATATACTTTCAGCGTGGCCCGTGTTTGATTCCAAAAAATCGTACGACTCATACAGCAATCGCTAGCACGACTTAAAATATTTTGCCGTGCCTTGCCTTTGAAGGAGTGCCCTTTGGCGTGCTGATGCTGCTACATGCCTTACTTCTTGCCTATCTCACACTGCGATTTTTTTCTAGACTCTATGCTAAACATTAAATCTGTTACGAAAAAAGAACTAAACAAAATGAACAGCTTTGAAAAAGGACTCGTAACTGGAAAAACCGAATGAAAAAGAAGGTTAACAACAAATACATTTTCACACCCAACCCAGTTCTGTGGAATCAGAACCAACGTTCAGTTTAAGCAAGCGAATGAGCCAATGGAAGTAAAGTGCCATGCAGATTTAAATTTTTTCCACTTGTGACGAATTTAGCTATCGATTTTTTTGCATGCTAGCATGCTAGTTAACATTCGTGTCAGTCAGCTGTTGGCTCTCACGCTGGCCAATAGAATCTTTCTGCCTATTCGTGGCAGCCAGCTGTTGCCTTTCACTCTGGCCAGTACAAAATGGCAGCAAACTACATGAAAACTGCCATATCAGCATGAAAAAAATCGATTATTTCCACTATTGATGGGAGTTGGGAAACGCAAAGTCGGTCTTGGCCTTCCCAGTAATTTGGAGGATGGGTATGTGAATTTTGGTGTAAATCCGTCGAAAATTGCGGCCGTGCATTCGTTACGTACACACACATATCCTGCCTTGTATGGATATATATATATATATATATATATATATATATATATATATATATATATATATATATATATATATATATATATGCCGGGAGTAGCAGCAAAATTGTCCAAATTGCGTAAAAGCAAAATTGTGCATTTGTTAGATTGTTTGAAAGGTTGCATCTTAGAAAGGAATAAAGATATTTCACTGGAATACTCCGAGCGTTTTATTATACTATTGGACTATTCTTTGAGAAAAAGGATGTATAATTACTCTCCAAACATAACAGTAAAATCATGAAGAAATCAATCATAAACGAAATCATATCTCAGGATCAGAATCTCAAGAAGGATTATAAAAGAAGTTATATATATATATATATATATATATATATATATATATATATATATATATACATACAGTGCGTTCTTCTTAATTATGCAAAGTTAATTTTTTCCCCAAAAATATCCAAGTTAAGCAATATATTCTGAAGAATAGGAGCTATAGTGTTGTTGACACTATTTTATTATTTGTTCAATCATTTAAGTTGTCGAAATATACAAAACGTGCTTCTTTTTAATGATTTATGAACATAAGTCCTAATTTAGTGTTCACTTTCATTATGCAATTGGAAAATAAAACAAGAAAAACACATTTTATACTAATTTTTATTAATTGAATTGTGGCGCATATGACAATACATCGTGTGTTCTAAGTCCTACATTACATAATACATATGTATAGCATGTTAAAAAAAAAACAAGTCTGTTAATGCGGCTACGAACAAACATGATATCCTCCATTCTTCAAAACCATTATGAGGCGTCTGTCGACTGATGACATCAATGTTTCAATTTCAGAAGATTTGATTGATCGGCAAGCACTTACAGTTGCTTTCCACAGGACTTCTAAGCTGGTGAATTGTTTGTTTTCAGCATAAATCCTCCTCTTGACTATAGACCACAATTTTTCTATTGGATTTAAATCAGGGCTGTTTGGAGGCCATACCATTAAATTTTGCGCTGAACCCATGGTCTGATAGCCAATTAGTGGTGCTTCTTGATCTATGCGCTGGAGCATTATCCTGCTGAAATATCAACGATCTTCTTTTCTGAATTGGTTGTTCATCAAAGCCAGGGCAGGAAGGCATCTTCCAAAATCCTACAATATGCATTTGAGTTTAGCTTAAGCCCTTTGGGTACTTTGTGTGGGCCTATTAGTTCATTTCCGCGGATCCCAGCCGAAAATATCAGTCCTCCGCCACCCTGTTGTCGACAAATGCGTACTCCTGCCGGTCGACCATCTAACACCCATCAAGATGACCACTCATCAGGCCCATCAAGTGTAGAACGACACTCATCGGCGAAAATCACATTGCTAAAATTGGTTTTCATGTAACTGTGTCCATTCAACTCTTTTCATCTTGTTTGCTTTGCTCAAAAGGGGCCTTTTGATGGGACCTCTTCACTTTGGCAAGTGTTTTGAGGAACTCACAACGGGTAGTTTTACCAACTTTGGGCACTCCAGCGCTTTCAAATATATTTTTACTAGTTTCATGCGGTTTCTTCGAGACTTCATTTTTAATTTTCCGAAGATCTTTGGCAGTTAACTTTCGCAAATGCGATCGTTTACGGGTCTTTCTGAATGATTTACTGCCTAAGACGAATGCTTTGATTGTACGGTGGTCTCTATGTAACTTTTTTGAAATTTCTAGCGTTGACAGACTACTTCCAAGCATGCGAGTAATTTCAGCATGATCGTTTTCAGTAGACCCTTTTTTCTTATCCATATTAAGGATTTATATGGTGATTGCTTAATCAGACCGAACACTTGAAACTGTGCCCTTTTACATACTTTGAGAAAAAGAACTATGTTACTATACAACTTCTTTTTCATTGACCATATTCTCTTGTCTGAAAGTATAATTTAATCTGCAAGAAGCACCAAGTCTGAAAACAACAGAATTTATTGACACGTTAGATGAAAATATTACTTTACATAATCAAGCAGAACGCACTCTCTCTCTCTCTCATATATCAGGATCATTTACAAACTCATTCAAAATGATCTTCGCTCTCACTAACTTTCTAACTTTGATTCCTGCAGTATCAAGGTGCCTTACATGTTTCAGGTACGATTTCATTTTAGAGTCTTTTTTCACTTCCGTTTAGATTATTACAGCTGAAATTACTCACTCACAGTAAATCGTTTTGTGGATTGGTTTGGCACTTTTCTATTAGGTTGGTGCAAAAATAATGACGTAATAATGTCGTTTTTTGACGTTAAAAAATACGTCAAAAACGACATTATTACGTCATTATTTTTGCACCAACCTAATAATTGATTTCTTTAGTTCTATTTAGAAATTATGACCCCTTCCTGTTGTGACCCCCTGGTCTAGTTTTCCTGTCAACTCATCTGTTTTTAAAGACATTCACCGTTCACATGATAGTTCTTCATTGGACTTCGGTTAGGTGGAAGCCAGAATATGAAAGTTGGTACCATTACTGAAAAAAACTGAATGATATTTTCCTCTCGCCATCGCTTATTTGGAAAGACAGTGGGACTGACAAATAACGATTTTAACGTTTTCTCTTCTGAGCCGAATAACTCAAAGGGTTTTTCAGTGATTCTTACGATAACTGGTGCCAAAATGGCTAAATGAAAACCTGCAAAAGTAATGCTACTTCAGAGCGTCGGAGATCATGATTTATATTTATTATTAACATTAAATAGCCATTTGGAATATATAATAATTCCGGGTTAAATTATCCTCGGTTTGGAATACAGAGTTTCCTCTCTCTAAAACTGCTTACTCCTAAGGCTAGACAATCACGAAATATTGGGAGGTCGAGAAGAATTCATGTTTTTACCAAGATAAATTGTGTGAAAAAAAAAAAAACAAAAAAAAACACAAAAAAAAAGTAATCCTGAATTTGAACTTGGCCAGAGATTACATTTTTTGTGACAATATCCTTCATGATATCCCCAATTCTTCATACCTATAAATGTGTCCTAATGTCATTTTTTGCGTCAAAACTTATAACATGCATAATACATCCAGACATCGTGCAGCGGAGTGAGAGTATAGACTGAAATAATCACTTTTTCTTACTTGCCTTGCTGTGCGTATTTTTCTTTTTTTTGTATCTTCAAAATTATTTATTTTATGATCAACAATCTGAAATGAATTACTAGCATGCACAGCAATATATAAATGTGTTCAAAGAAGAAAACACCTCGACAAAATCTTTACTGAAACATATGAAAATTTCAATATTTGATGTTCTTGCTTTGCGGATAATATACACAAAACATTTAAATGAACTGACAAAAAAGGAGATTATATAACAAATAATTAATCTTTACCTAAAGGGATATATTTGTCCATTATTAGGCGACGGAATAGCTGTTTATTACCCCTTTATATTAATAAAGAACTATCTATGCTGATAGATGTTATTGATATTAATAGTTTAGTGTTTTGAGATAGAGATTTAAGCACACACACACATATGAATATATATATATATATATATATATGTGTGTGTGTGTGTGTGTGTGTGTGTGTGTTCATATGTGTATATATTAATATATATATACATATTCATATATGTGTATATTAATATATATATATATATATAAGACATTTTTATGTTTATACATTCTTTTCGTATATATATATATATATATATATATATATATATATATATATATATATATATATATATACATATATATATATATTTAAAGTAAATAATGGATATTTTAATTCAGCACTATTTTTATTACTATAGATCTGTGTACGTAGAAAACCTAGTCTGTCATTTTCTACAGTTTCTTGATCCTATGCCCGTTTAGTAACCCCTACACGAACTTTTATTTTGCTACTTGTTCATTGAAACAGCTTCAGGAAATTGTCTATTCTGTTAGTAGGTGGTCTTTACTACTTTTTCAACTTCTATGTGTCCTCTGATTTTCTAATTATTGATATTCAAATTAGCCCCAGGATATTTCTGCAAAAAGTCTTATCTGTCTGATTGTCAACATAAATTTCTTCATAGTTCTTCTTCACCTCAAAATATAAAACGTTTTCTGCCCTTGGCATTTTTAAATTCAACAGAAAAGAAGCCTATTTATCTCTCTTCAAATGCCCTTTTATCATTTTTAAGGAAACTTTCAGCTGTAACCGCCATAGAAGCTGTTCGTACATCAATGTATGGGCTAAGCTTTAAAAATCTAGTTGACCAGTGCCTGGCAACCGATCTCTCCACCGAAGCAGCTATAACAGCAAAATAATGGAAAAGCTGACTTGCAACTTTCAATACATTACAAAACAAACTAGTATCGTTCTATGATCATCGAGCATCCCCTGAATGTTCACATATTTCCTTGCCTTTTAAGTCTATTATTAGAGTTCCCAAACGTAACTCATATACCTGATCCATCCCAAAAGATGATGGAAACATATTTTAGGTGATGTGTTATTTTCCACCCTACAACCCCTTTCTCACAGACGAAAAGTCGTAAAGCTGTAGCTTATTCTATTGCTTTTCCATGGCAAATGTTCAGGGACGAATCATCTTCATTCATTTCAAGTTCTATTAAGAAACGCTAAGTTTCACTTGAACAGCTTCAGCCCAAGCTATTTTGCGCAACAGAATCCCGAGGGAATATTATCCAAATCACTAAAAATCTAATCCAATGGAAGTCTAGGTCTATACATTATCTCTTCTACCGTGTTTCATAGACTGAAGTTCTTAACTCCATCGCTTACGTACATTCAACAACATCATTCTGTAAACCTGTAGCTTCAACGTTTCTCGAGCCTCGTATTGGATGATTATTAATACAAGCAAAATTGAACAACAAATAAGACATATCGACAGCAAGTAAGTACATCATTTAAAGTATCTAGCAAATGTTTTAACAGTCGATAGATTTTCAAACGTGTATTCCAAAAGCTAAGCAATGTACTAATAATCAGGATAATTTTGTTATAAACTGAAAAAAAACTGTTGAACTGCTACGCGATATAAATTCTCCTATTTGGTTGTGCACAGAGGAAGAGAAAACTAGAGGAAATAGATATGTCGTTTTATGAACAGAGTAGTTGGAAATTAGCAACGACGAACTCTTACGGACAATAGAAACTAAAAAGCCCGCAATCAAAAAGAGGTCGGTGACAGAAAAAAACGTAGAAACAATCTTGGATAATTTGATATTCAGTGGACATATGGAAGGAAAACAGTCTAAGGAAACAAACCACCTATCTCCACATGTCTCAGAGGATAGCAGAAACTAAGTCGTAGAGAGGAAAAGGGGTCAATGCTGCTAATAGTAACAATGTCTAAGAACTTGTGAAGAGTTGAATCAGCCTTGTTAATGAAACAGCGTATAGAAGAATAAACTTACTCCACTGTGCCTATGTTTTTTCAAATTTTTAGGTATGACTTTCTCTCGTGTGTTATTCCACTGTGTCTATCGTCGCCGCGTCTGCTTTATTTTGATGTTCTTAATGTATAAAAACACATCTTCAGGTATTCCATTTTGGTAAAACCAATTTTTTTCGTGTACTTAAAATTAACGTATATTTCTTTCAAGCTTACCTCAACTACAGTGTTTAAAATGTCATTCAATGTTTCTTCTGAATATGTTAAAAACACAATGTCATCTGGACTGCGTCTACTGTTAATGTTAAATTCGCTGAAAATAAGCAATTTTCATCTTTCTACATATTTTACCTTCCTTCATGCCTTGAGATTATATATCTACACATCTTCGTTTTCCTTTATCCTTTAAGCAAATTTCGATATTGACTTAGGTCTTTTTTTTCGGCTCTGCTATTCCTGAACCAAATTTATTAGGTGCTTTAGACACTGTTTCATTCTGATCCACTTGCCTTTAGTATGTCCTGGGACAGCCAAATTCTGCAAGCTAATTTTTCCCATAGTATTTCTAGAAATTTCAGTTGTCTCTTTCTGATAATAATTGTCATTAAAAAAAACATCCTCATTGATCGCAAGTTTTATCCATGTTATTCTCAATATCCTTTTGTAGAACCGCTTGTCGTTTAGAATTTGTTCTTCATCTGCAAAGAAATACGCCAACATTTGCTCCCATATATAAATATACCGTAGAAATCCAGTACCGTTTTTTTTAAATATTTTTAATGATTTTTTCTACATAATATTTTGTTTATTTCTGCAATACATCCTACACTTTTTGAATGCGTCTGAGACTTTCAACGAAATAGGTGAGGAGTTGTAACTGCTTGATTTTGATAGATCAAATTTGTAAGCCTCCATTTTTGGCCTTCTGTTTTTGGCTGACGAACATATATTTGTTTTCTTATAGCTAATAGTACTTTCATATACTTTTCCTTAGCTACCGTGTAGTTGCTGCAGTCACGATGTTTAGCTTCAGTACGTGGAGGTGCTTAAAGGTTTTCTACTTGACTAAGAAGACCTCCCCAACAACAACAAAAAATTTGATTTATGGTCATTTGTATTGTGAATTCGATCAGTCCGAGAATTATTCAGCGACCCTCGTAAATCCGTTGAAAACACACCTCCTCTTCACCGACTTTTCAATTCTCATACAAGATTTATTCGCATTACGAATTAAGAATTACTTATATATCACTTTCATATAGATCAAGTGCTTTTTGATATTTGAAAACACCTAATATTAAAATAAAACCTGATATACATGTCGTATATTGTACTTCGTGTTGCCTATTACAGGATGGCATTTTTTTTTTTTTGCAATTCATGAATCACAGATATAGTTATTCATGTTGTTCGTCCTTGCAGCGTTCTGTTTATTTAAGTCATTTATTTTCCAACGTCTTGGAGAAAATATCGTTTTTTTATCTTGAAATTTCAGTATATTTCTCCCCCAGTACAATTCTAGATTTGTCATGAGTGTGCTTATTTAAGTCAAAAGGGAGCTAACTTGCTGTGACACTTTCACCTTAAAATAACAACTGGACTTAGAATAGCATCTTTAAATCGGTCTCGTGAGCTATTGAAATCATTTGCCTGTAGGAAGGATCTCAGGAATAAGTTGATATCTCAGAGCGTATGAACCGTAAATATTTGACCACTGATTATTTTTATGTTCAAATCAAGTAGAATTGAAAGCAAATAAATATAATGCAGAAATACGGGTTTGGATGCCGCCAGAGAATTATTTTTTTAGAAAGTATAAACGGGCAGTAAAATAGATTGAAAGCTTTAAAAAAATACTCGTCTCACAAAGAGAAAAAATAAACTCTTGGAATAATATGATATTGTTATATTTATGGAGACGGATATCGAGATCATAATATAGATAAGAACGTTGAATAAAGCGGTTCTTTTTTTCAGATAATATAAATCCAACCTTTTTGCGTAGATCGCAGTCGCATATTTTCCCTGTATTTGATTGAATAAAAAAAAATATTTCTGACTGAGGGAACATAAAGCAGACCACACAAGTCGGTGGTTGCCTAAAGTAAGTTATTTTTTTTTGTTTCCTCATTTACTCCTGCCACATTATGCGAAAGGGAAAACTAAAGAGATGCTGTTATGAAAACATTATCTGTATTGGGAAAGAAAACTGGAAAAGCAAAAAGAATATGACTGTAGGAAGAAACAAATCAGTGGAAAGAGAAGAGAGAAAAAAACAAGAGGAAATAAGGTGGTTATTCATTATCCGCGTTTTACTTCCGCGATTTCATTTACTCGCGGAAAATCCCAGAATTAAACAATTCATAAGATAGATATTCGGTTGGTGCAAAAATAATGACTTAATAATGTCGTTTTTTGACGTTAAAAATACGTCAGAAACGACATCATTACGTCATTATTTTTGCACCAACCTAATATATATATATATATATATATATATATATATATATATATTTAATAAAAAAATTGTGTGATTTTGTCCATTTCGTTATATATATATATATATATATATATATATATATATATATATTTTATATATATTACAAAATTACATAAAACGCCTCGCTATAAGAAAGGACCTGAGTATTTAACATCTCTCTTCCATTATCAAACTCACCTTTAACAATGAGAGTGACATGCTAAAACATTTTGAACTGTTGAAACCTACGGAAGGTTACTGAATAGAATAGGTTGTTAATGGACGATAATACTTAAAATACGGACAACACATATAAGATTCGCCAACAGTGCGTAGAAGTAGTCTACTGCTAGAAGTGAGTCAAGTAAATTCCACAACAAATCTCCAAATGCAGACCAACATACAGTATTTACTATTGTATTTATGTGAATGTAGACATAACCATTATCGTTCGCAGGTATGCTACAAGATAAAATTAAAAAAAAATAGAAAGAAGTTCACTGTAATTCCAGTCGCATTCAATATGCGAATATTCGGTATAAACGTTGCAACTTGTATTCAAAACCACAAAAAAATAAAAATCAGTCAAAACACGAAAAGAATGTAACAACACCAAAACAAAGACCCTCCTGAAAATGGCAACGAAGTATCCGGAAGTGCTTGGAACAATGGACGCTTTGGATTGATATTGTACTTCCTCATTTCTACCAAACGGAAAAATATAAGAATTTTGGTAAAAACTAAATAAAAAATAGTGAAATTTTCCTTGTCCTTCATATTTAACGCAATATGTTAAAAAGAAATTTTGCTGCCCAAATATACATTAACATATATATGTGTGTGTGTGTGCCTGCTCGTGTTTGTGTGACAGTGAGAAAGAAAATAAAACGTTAAAATAACAAATGAAGCAAAGTTTTAAATGTTTCAATTTTGCAACCAAACTTATTTTTATGCATAAATAAAAACATTCGGCAGGGTCTGAAAAATCAGTTATTATTATTATTATTATTATTATTATTATTATTATTATTATATGCACACACTGATTGGAATAAGTAATTATCTATCTATTCAATAAATCAAGAAAAGCTCAATTACGCTTCTACTTAAACGACACAAAGGGATTCAAAACGTTCCTCAGTATCAGATATTTGCTAAACTTTCAAATTTTATATGGCTGGACTCAATTATCAAGTTAAATGACTTATTGTTGGCTACAAATGCGTGAAGTATTAGATTGCTTGAAAATCGAGGGAGTTTTTAGGTTAAAATTTGTATTGAAATCGATTTTTCGTTTTACACGGTTTCCTCGCGAAACGCAGTGCCGTAGAAATAAAAATGAGTTAAGTTGAGCTCGCCAAGATGCAAGTAACCTACATACCGAATTTAAACGAAATCGGAGGAAAAAGGTGAATTTATCAATTTTTTATATTTATATATATATATATATATATATAAAGACTTTATCGGAGAGTCATAATGCAGTACTGACTTTACTTGGATATAATTACATATGATGAAAACCAGAACAGAAATGTCATTTTTTCAGTAAGCCGGAGACTAATTTTAAATTCGTCGAAAGAAAAGCTAAATGAAGGAGTCGCGAATCAAGCAGGCAGTTCCAGGTGCCGGCTTTAAGAAAATATTATCAATTGGTAAATCCAGATGATGTTTCCGATAAGTCTACTGCAGTGCAACACAATGGTGAGAAAAGTAAAAGATGTGATCATTTTGAAACTGCGTAGGTTTAGTGAAGATAATGAATGTTTTCATTACAGTGTTGTTGTTCTTCTACTGTGTCTATCGATGATATTGCCGATCATGACTCTCCCCAATTTCTTATGCTTTGTAATTATTAGTAAATCTTATTTTTGTCCAAATCTCTCCAAATCCCTGCTCCATCTACTTACACAGGTTTTTTTTTTTCGTAGGTTACGCGTTCTTTTCATGCATACATTCACTTTGTCCTGTGAGTATCAAAACTCCAAGTCCTGAATCCTCATTACCTGCTATTGAAATTTCAACTCTTTCTTTCAAATGTTAAGTATAAGTGTCTTTTTGTTTCCATTTTCTCAAAAACTTCATCGTTGTTCTGATCTTCATTCAAGGATATTCTCAGTATCCTTCTGTAGAATCATATTTCTATTCCTTCAAAACTCTTCTCCATCTGTCATCCAGTATTCACAGCCATATAAAAAAAACGATATGACATAACACTTTAGTACACTTTTCTTTGTTTCTAATGAAAAGTTCCAGTTTCTTAATACTTTTCTTAAGTTTTAGAAGGCATCTCTGGTTATTACAACTCATTATATCGAAATCTTTTGATTCAAACTGAATCTCTAACTTTTGTAATTTTCTCTTTATTTTTCTCATCCCCAGTTTCCACGAGGCATAGCCGTGAAGAAATATAGAAATGTATTCAGGTGACGAGAATGATGCAAATATTTCAAGCGGTTTCTACAGAGTGTTTTTATTCATTTTAATCCAGGGAATTATCATTAAGGCATCAAAATTACAGCGTTTCACTTAAAGGTTGCACCCCATTATAAAAAAAAAACATAACATTTTTGATCTGATGATTTCTTTAACGAAAGTGACATGTGTTGACATCCTTTGCTCCATAGCAAATTGTGAATGATGACAAAATCCTACTGCATGTACTCTGTACTCTGCCATATTCTAAACACTAGAATATTCTTTTCTGCACAAATCCAGCATGCAAAGGAATCAATAGCTTTACACATTAATATTGCGACATGTGCCAACTGTTCGTAATAAATAAATCGCTTTCAATTCTTCCAAACGGTGAACACATCCTTTCACAGTAAATTAAGCTTAGCTTGACATGTTTTATGATCTCTTGAATCTATCTTGTGATTTGGATTTCAAATTTTCCACCTCCATTTTCGTTCATCCTCTAAATATGTCTTTCTGTGTCAAACCGAAATAGTAAGAAAAGAACGCTGACCGATGTTTGTTTTCCTTAGTTTATGTGGAATTGCATAGCGTAGCTTTTTCCCCTAGATATTATTAGACTTGTAAAATACGCACAAAAATAAATGATTGTAGAATAAATAACAAAAAAATCGTGGATACCATTATCCATTTCTCTAAGCTTATACAAAAGGCTGACACGGGCAAGTTCTTCAGTCTAGTGAAAGTAAACTCGTATACAGCGATATACATTAAAGAAGAAAAAACTCATATAGATATATAAATAACAAAAGAAATTCAGTGTAAGCTAATTGATAATGAATATGTAAATAGCAAAATTTGTTAAATAACATACAGAATAATAATAAATCAAAGAACAGATAAGAAACTTTTATCAATGTTTCACTTTTATTAAAGCTACATTAGATGAAGAACTAATAAAAATGAAACATGTTAGACTTATAAATTATTCCTATTTGTTTTTTATTTTATTATTCTTTCGGATTCCGATCCAAATTGATCTGTATTTAATCACAATTCATATACGATCATATAGTTTACTTATTTGAGGTTTTCTTGAAAAAGGCTAATTTGCGTGACATATATTTCCCGTTTTGTTACATGTATTAGGTTGGTGCAAAAATAATTTCGTTTTCTAACATATGTTACTATGTGAGAAAACGAAATTATTTTTGCACCAACCTAATAGATATTTTTGTACGTTTTTCTAATATTTTCTTGGCCAAATATTTCCACCCTGGTATTTATTATACTAAATTATATGTATTCTGTTTAAAAAAAAAATGTTGCTTATTTTTATCTTTACAATCCGTATGCTTTTGTGCTGTTATATGTATTACTAGGTTGAAATCCATTTTGGAATTATCATTAATCTTGACTTTCAAGGAATTCCTAAAATGCAAATGAAATCGTAATAATGAATCTATTCACAACTCCATATTTGACAATTTCATTATTGCTCTCTGGTAAATTTCTAGACAACCAGTATGTAACACTTTTAATTTCACGCTACGATATATTTTGCAACACAACTAAAGACCGGTTTTCTTTACATTCAAAGATTCGAAAAAAAATTCTCTTGGTTTGGTCTCATGTTTCACTTACATGTCAATGTAACACATACTAGTTTTATTTATGGCTTATTCAGAGTTCTGTTAATTGATCTTCGGGTCTGAAACTAAAATGTTATTAAAATGTCTAGGATATTGCCATACTTACCTGTGCATATCTACTTTGAATTTTAGGACTAAAAAACTGCATTTATTTATTATAAATTAATTACATATCAGTTCCGTTGTAGCTGCCATACACTGTTGTTCTGTGCCAAAGATTTAACCTTTTGCCTGTCCGGTGCCTCAAACTTGATGCACAGGACAATTGATTTCCAAGTCCGTGCAACATATGTGGTGTACAGGAGCCATGATTTTGAAAGTGGTAAAATTAAGGACCCTTAAGAAAAGTGTCTATAATTGAGTAGAACGCATAAAAAGGGACTTATCAAATATTCTGTGCATCATATATGACCATAGGAGGCTTGACAGATAATGTAAGTTGTCAAATGAAATATAGCTATATTTCCACGTTATTGAAATGATTATAACATTTGCATCACATGTGATGCACAGACCGTAGTGTAAATAACTTATGATTTGTACGTTCTCTGCATCGCATGTTAGAAACAAGTTTTTATTATGTGAAATACTATATATCAGCACATTCTATTTGCCAAAAAATATTCTCCTTGCAATAGTTATAAAACTAAACAAGCATGAACTTTTGGATAATACGCACAAAAATATTGTGTATAAGTAAATGGTTAATATGATATTATTTTTCTTTGTGAGTGGCTTATAAAATGAACCATATATCAACAGGAAATCTACGTATACATAGTATTTCTTTTCAATACTGACGATTATCAGATACGGTTTCTGTGTCTAGATGTCATGGTTAGATATGATTTCAAAATGGCTGCGTATATGTTTACTTTTTGCTTTCTCCGTCCGTTTCTATTCAATGTAGCTTTACTCACTTGAATCGAATTTAAAATTAGAAGTGCATTTTCGATTAAATGACTTCGATTGTCAGTTTCTATTAAAATAATATTGTACGTGATATTTTAATTATTTCAATCTGCTTGTGTGGAAATTTTCTTTGGCCCCGAAAGTGATAACTCATTATAGTCCACTATTTACATTATTCAGACTATTGTCCTCATCTTTGTTGCCATATTTATCACAACGTTTCGGCCGTTGTACACTCCGGCCTCCTTCAGTTAGTCGAAATGTCAAACTGAACCCTTTATTTTGTTCGCTGGGGTAGACTCTCCTCAAGGTCACATGAAGCAGTGGATAAAGGCTTTGGTTAGATCCAGCGAAAGTGTCAGTTGAAAACCTGGTTAAGGCAGTGGAGAACTTGGAGAGATGAATTAACAGGAGATAACTGACACCCATTAGACATGGTATGTGGAACTAGAACAGTCTTTCCCAGCGAGCGAAATAAAGTGTTCAGTTCGACATTCCAAGAAGGTCGGAACGTACAACGGCCGAAACGCTGTGATAAATATGGCAACAAAGATGAGGATAATAGTCCGAATAATGTTAATAGTGTACATAATAACTCATCTCAGACATATAAAAAGATACTTCGTATAATTCTTTGATTACGTTGGAAATTTGAATGTAACCCACCTTGCAAATAGGGCTTTTAGTAAAAGTAACAAATTGAATATCCCATTCTCTCCGGATAATAACCTAATATGCATCATGTAATCCGACAATAGGAAAAAAAGGTTTTGAGAGTTAACTTAATCTTCAAACAGAAAAGTTAACATTAATTAATGGTTGAAATACCAATGAAATTTATAAAGGACTTATTATTATGTATTCGGATGTGCCCTATGCATCTTATTTTAACGGACGACAAAAACCTTTTCCTTTAATCAAAATCGATTTATATTTAAACAAAGTAATATCAGTTTTGTTTGATAGTTTTCTTCCAATGTAAGTCGAAGCTATTTATCCCATCAGCAATGAAATTAACCTTAACAAACGTTTAGAATATGTCGTCACTATAAGAGAAGATTACTTATGGAAAATTCATCGTGTTGAAATAACTGATAAGCACGCGGAGGTATATCTGGTGAATGAAATACTTCTATAAAAATATTATAGAATTGTGCAGTGTGAGTGAAGCTGCTTATTCGTTGAGCATTTGTGCCATTGTGTGCGAATTTGATATCGTATATTAACAGTTGATATTTTCTACTGTAGCCGAATATCAGTCGGTGTTATTTATAGAATATTATCATGCACGTAATTTGGTTACATAATAAAATATTTGCAAAAGTAACTTACCTTAAAATAGGTTATTGTATGGACATTTCATACAGAAGGAATTTATCTGTTGAAATAAGTATGATATGTTGGTCATATATATGAATGTTTATCCTAATTTGCCTTTTTGAAAATTGGTTAGACAATTCCATTTGTTTTTCGTAAACATTGCTATAACAAGATCCGTCATCGTATGTTTTTTTTTATTGACAGTGTGAAAAAGTATATAATGATATAGGCGCTTTTATACCAGGAATCCTATTTGGGTGTATTGGAGACATAATCAACACTTAATAATGCAAAAACATTAATTAGTATAAAGTTGAAATCGTATCCAGTGTTTATTGTTTAAATCATTTTTCATGGCTCTAATGAAAAAGAAGTTTGTTAAGATATCCATATGTGCATATATATATATATATAGTTTGTTAAGATAAATATATATTAGTGAAAATGGCTGACATTTAAGTTTAATGGAGGCCTGGCTCAAATATTAACATCTTTATTGGGAAATTTATTTATTTCAGAACCGTAGCATTTTATGTCTATTTGAAAGCTGTGTCTATGACACAAACGTGTGAAACTGATTCTAATTGATAAAAAAACTTAAATATGTTCAAGTATAATTAACAAATTGTGCATTGTATTAGTTAGATATTGATGAAATTATAACATTAGATTTATAATTAAATATGCATATATATGCCTAAGATATAGATAAAATGTATGGAATATTTATGGGTACAAGTACTCAATATTAAGGATAAAGCATAATATCTCAGCATAATACTCAATAGCAAGGATAAAGCGAATGATGACATTCATGTACGCACATCGTCTGTTCATTCACAGAGAAATATATGTTTTATCACCATGGTATGTTGTTAAGTGTCTGGAGAATCTTGTTTTATTTTATGTTATTTTATTTATTTATTTTCAGCAGGCTGTTTTATATATAAACGCGTCGCACTGAACTACAATTTGTTTTTTGACGACTTCATAAAGGCTTTTTCTATTTAAAGATTGGGTTAAGCTTTTAAGTCCTTTATTAAACTGAAATTTTATTTTTTTATAAGCTAATTATTTAAGGCGAAAATTTGTTGATGTCGGCAAAAAACCATTAGCTCATGTCTATGGTTTAATAAATTTTCATTTTTTAGAAACTTAATAATGTGTAGTTTTTCATGTAGGCATAAAGGGCACGGGTCATCCCAGGTTTTACAAGTTCTTGTTCTATTTATTATTTTCTATTTTACTTTTGGTCTTTTATTCATTCCTTTTAAATGCCAAAAATATTTGGATACAGATGTCTGATTTCTACTTCTAATATTATTGAAGGAGCTATTGTGCTGCCTCCATCTAATTTTAAATTCATTCTTCGTTGACCCAATGAATATCCTATCAGTGTTAATCTCAATGGATGAGATAGTGCAATGATATACCACGGATTTTAGGAGGCATTTATTTTCCAACGAGCAGTCTTCAGGGTTTTTACAATCACATAATTTTTCATTACTTTTGTCTGATTTTAGTTCAGGATTTTTATTAATACTGTTTTGGCACTTGTGTGTTTCCAGGATTTTATTATTATGTTTTTTATGATTCTTTCTAGATTTTCAGTGCAACTGTAACTTAATTTTAAAATCTTTAATAAAAAAACCAAACTTGTAGTTCAGTACGGTACGTTTATATATAAACCAGCCTTTTGGAAAATAAGTAAATAAAATAAAATAAAACAAGATTCTTCAGACACTTAACAACATAGACACCCCACCCTATCTCAGATTGACTTCTTCCAGAAGGTGACTGATATGTGGATAAAAATTATCTCTTAGGCCCCTTATCAAAAATGGTCCACCCGTTTCCATATTAATGAACATACTTATAAAGATGCGTAAATTTCAAGATTGGTTATTCCAAAATTTTCGGCTGAGGATGAAACAGGACTTGTTACTTTAATTCAATTTAATTTTAATAATTATATTGAGTGTTTCGGCTTTCGTTTTTGAAACATGAAACCTCTTATGTAGCGAAAAACCATCTTTTTTTTAAAAAAAAATAATTACAATTTAAGCTCTACTTCTGTATGGAGTACTGTTTTTTTAAAATAAAGACAAAAATAATAAAGAACTCCGGATCATTTACCTAACGTGTTCTTTCCTATTTTTCTACACACACACACACACATATATATATATATATATATATATATATGATTTGACAAAATATTTATTTACTATGTAGGAAAAATTGCTACGTAAACAGACCGGCGTTTTTAACGCGCGCTCACGTCTGCGTGTGCGTGTGCATATCATTTATAGTAATTATACAGATATACTTGCAATTTTCTAAGGAAATCATTTTGTTTTATTTATTAATCCGACATTTTTATCACTATAAATATTATTTTTAGTGGATACTAATATTTGGATAGACACACCTTTTATTTATTAAACGATATATTTAACGAAATATGATATTAATAAGTTCTCTCCAATATTCAGGAAGGTAGACGAAAATAAATAAATATACTGTTTAATAAACAAACGGATGGCGACTAAAATATTAATATCCACTCAAGTATAACGATTATAGTGATAAAAATGAATACATGTGTATATGCTTTTATTTGAGAGAGAGTGAATTTACTTATATGATGCTAATTACAATTATGCGACATAAGGATTAAAACCGTATATGTTACGCCACAGATATTCATTTGTCAACATAACCAACTTCAAAAATGTTAGTGATGATATCTAACATATAATTTTGATATCATACGTTATTAATTCCAGATAACAAGTAAAGCTACGGATATATTAATCATCCCTTTCACATATACATAATTCAGTGCTTATACATATAAATATATGTCTTATGTGTGATTATGCATGTTTGTATTTTCAGTTATATGTACTGATATGTAACTATATAAAATATAATGATACAATTACACAAGGTGTACCAACTGAAGACGAATTAAAATAATTAATTTTCTACATTTAACACTGAACAACTCACGGAGGTTCATGAAGGATGTTGTGAATATTGACACGTATAAGATTGATGCAGCTTTCTACAAAGCTCGCCATTTTGCCTTGACCTCTTCCTGCTTTTTATGAACGATCTACCGAGGAACATTCTCAGAACACTCGTGAGTATCCATGCAGATTATACTAAATATTTATGGATCCCTTTCCAAAAATTATGATCCGGGCCTTGCAGCCGATTAATACACTGACACAGCCATACCTGCTCAGTGGGGAAATAAATAGCTTGCTACATTCAGGGCTAAGATTTGTTTCATCTTCACTTTTCCGACACTGAGCTTTCTCCGGTCACAATGAGTGTACACTCTATCGTGTGTACAAGCGTCCATCTTGACTGGAGTTTAATAAAGCTGTATGTTTTAAACGTTTATGGGGTTTCTTCCAGATTTATAGCAGGTATAATATCTATAATCGATTGCAAACGAACCTGGTAAAATAATCAGCTTACCATAAATTTGCAGCATATTCTGCCAACTTCATATTTATGAGAGTCAGATCGGGCCAATATCTTGACTGGATATCTTAAATCCTCATTTTTCAGCCGACATAGATTTACACGGTCTCTTTTGTTCCCGCCTCAATCTCCTCTCCACAGAGGAAACTTTGCCTGACTCTCGCTACGCTGTCGGTATTACCATGAAAAACATCGATAAAAATTCTTTAGTTGCATAATCTCAGAATTTTACCGATAGGTCACGCCTTCAACATCCACGCAGTTCAAGCACACTTATATTCTATGTGTCACAAATATTAGAAGTGCGTTCTATTTAGATATTTTCCAATAAATTCTACTTTGTAGTTCAAAAGGCCGCGTTGCTTCTACTCTGAACAGTTAATGTTAAACTCTTCAAATCAAAAGTCAGTCAATATCTATTCTCCTTATCCTCATAATTTTTTACTTTCTACCACACCCTCTTTAATTCTTATCACCCATTTTAATCGTCATTACAATTTTAGCAGTAGCACTTTATGCCCTATGATTTAGGTGCATTGTATTTTATGACTGTTAAAATTTACCTTTTCATAGACATCGAAAGTTATGAATTACTACTCTATTCCTCTCAATAGACTTACTCATTTACCTAAAAGTAAAATGGTGGGACCTAGATGCCAATCTAGTAGCACACGTATGTTCACAAAGTCGGGCACAAACCTCGAAATGAATAACAGGTGCACCAGACCAGATATTGCAACAAAATTCGATGCACGGACAAATTGTACATTTTTAATTTTAAATGTGCAAGATGGAATCTGATGAGAAAAGCTTATGGCACGATACAGTGACCAAAATTTCCTTGCAGTAGATGCAGCTATAGGTTCGATGAGGTTGAAATATCTGCCATAGGAACAAACTCCTATGCAAATAATGAATCGAAACATCTTCCTAAGGAAAAAACTACTACAAAAATAATGAATCTTTAATTCCCTACAACAGGGATAATCCCAGTGATGGTCCTGAAAATTATCCAACTAGGACACATAACGATTCATTTAAAGAAAGAAATAGTAGAATGGTCTCGTAAGGAGTAGAAACTCGTTATGGCTGCATTCTATGAAGCGTTACACAAACCTCAGAAAACTTCACTCGCCAAACATATAACATTTGGCGAGAAAATGTTGGAAAAGTAATTAGAAAGTACATTGAAGAAAACAAAATAGCCAATGTAAGAAGGTATATCATGGGGAAAACTGATTGACAGATGCTGAATTTAAAGAAATAAAAAGAACTGCAACCAGGATAGGTGAATCCGCGAAAATCTGAAGGGAAGCAGAAACAGAGATAACAAAATAGATCATAACGAAGGAACTGAGACACACAATGTGTACAGAAAATGCTGAAATTTTCGAAGAGTTGGAAAGGCGTGAACTTAGTCGTTCAATACCTGCAATAAAACGAGTCTGAAGCACAGTTATTTTAAGAAAACAAGAACAGTATAAAAGAAGCCAAGGAAAAAATCTCGAGACACGTCAGTGAGATATAAATTATAAAATGGATGAACGAGAACAAATCAAAAAACTAAAACCAACGAAGCAGGACCTCAAAATGATTAAACTATACGACGCGGCACTGATATTACTCTTAGAAGTGAATTATCATTACTCAATGAACTTGCAAATGAAACAAATTTAAGGACTATAGAAGGCAGAAGAGGAAAAAGAAAATACAAAATGAGGAATGAAAACAATGTCCTATCAGCTAAAGAAAAAAGTAAAGCAAACAATACAACTTAAAACTCAAAGAATCAGACGCTTTGAAAAAAGTAAAGATTCTCCAAACAGATCAAGTCCTTTCAAACCGATCCAAAGAAATTTTACAACGAAAATAGCAAAGAAACAGATTGTTTTACGCAAGAGTTAAAATAAACCAGAACAAGCCTGGTCAATAATCGCAGAAGAGAATGTTGAATGTGCACTGAAAAAAGGAGCACACGACTGGAAATCTCCAGGAATATATAAAATTCCTAACTTTTGACTCTATTACCTAAATACGGCACAAAAATAACTAGCCAAAAACTTAACGAAATGCTCAATGATTTTACTAAAATTCTGCCATAGATAACCAAAGAAACTACCTTCCTTCTAGCCAAGAAGGATGACTCAAATATCACAAACAACCAACCAAATCCATTTATTTCCATTTCTGACAAACATTTGACATCTATTCTGACAAAACAGATATATTACTTCTTTGAAAAACATGAAGTACTAACTCTAAAAATAAAAAGGACGCAAACGTGTCTCATACGGATGTAAAGACTAATTACTAATTAATAGGATGATCTTGCAAAAATACTTCTACCCGAAAAGATTACCGTAAGGCATTCGATAGTGTATCCCATTCCATATATACAAGGTATCACCCGTTGTCATCAATATGCACAAACTAATATTTCGATATAGAAAACAACACATCAACTCAATCATATAAGTGGAGTCTTTGAATCTTGATTGAATAAGTAAACATCAACAGAGGAATATTTAGACGTGAGTCTTTGTCTCGCTTACTATTTTGAAATATCTCTAATACCCTTAAATAGCGGATTTAATAAGCCATCTATTTTACATGAATGACGTGAAGCTGTATGCCATGAATCGCAGCGTACTTGAATGCGCCCTGAAAACAGTAAAATTCTTCAGAGATCATATTAGAATGGAATTCGGTTTAGATAAATGTTTAAGTCCATAATGCTACAAGGATCACTACAAAAAAAACCTCTATTAGCTTAGACCCTGCGGTAATATTCGAAAATTTACAATAAGAAGTACCTCGTCGTAAATGACAGTGAAGGAAGTCACCATAAATAAATGAAATAGTGCGAAAAGTGTACTATAGAAGTGTGCGAGGGATACTGAATCCTCCGAAAATAATTACGGCTATTAATAGCCTGGATTCATAGTGTTCCAATATAATTTCAACATATTGAACAGTATACTGTATGATATCAGATGATTGGATTCCAATATTAGAAAGATTCTTTCTAAGCATAACATTCATCGTCCAAATGATGATGTAGAACGTCTGTACAGATATGTAAAGAAGGTGTCAGAGGTTTTATTCAGCTAGAATTCTTATAGAAGACAACAACTATTTGTTTATTAACATACACGGAGAGAACAAAAGACTGAATGATATAATTTGTTAAAAAAACACGAAAACAGAAACAATAATATTCTGACATGAAATAAGGTTGTAAATACAAACTAGATTTATATGGAAGCTAAGGATAACGTTCTTGAATAGACGAAACAACGCTTGTAAAGCAAACCTACGCATGGCAAATATCCAGAACGAGGCTAATAAAGGCGATGTTGATAAAATTAACACTCGTCGATGTTTACGAGCATCTGGATGAAAGGCTGAAACGGAAGGCTTTATTCTTGCAGAGCAAGACCAGACTCTCTTAAGTAGAAACTTCCAGGCAAATATCATACATAATAGTGTGGATCCAAAATGTAGTATCTGTGACAAATATAAGGAAACAATAAACCATCTACTCTCGGGATGTTCTCTACTTGTGCTAAATGAATATAAATATCGTCACGTTAGAGTGGTGCAATATTTACACTGTATAATGTTCAAACACTTTGAAAAAGATGTTAATCACTGTTATGAACAAAAAACACCATCAGTTACAGAAATAGACACTACCATTCTATGAGATTACACTATCCTTACAGACAGAATGATTGAAGCAAATATGCCGGACATTATTGTGAAAAACAGAAAAAAAAAAACTTGACTACTAATTGATGTGTTTGCCCAGTGGAATGTAACATAGCAAGCAAGGAATTTGAAATACTATCGAATATATAAAGACCTGGAAATTGGAAGAAAAAAAATGTGGAACTTGAAAGAAAGAATAGTACTAGTCATAATAGATACGGTGGACATCCCAGCTTAAGAAAAATGCAAAAAATATCTTGATAAGTACAGCCCTCAGACTAAGAACTTTGTCCATGTAACTCTAGTGATGTTATTGAAGTTGGAAAAACAATTCATGGAATATAGCAATAACAACACATTATTACCCGCCTTACGTTTTCCTCTAGATTTGGTAGGTAGTGTGCTTATTGCAGGAATCGAAATATAATGATAATTTTTGGCAAATATTTTTTTGAGTGAATAATTTATATTTTAGGGTCTCGTATTATTAGTAGATTGAGAAATATCCCCAAATGTAAAATCTGTTTTAATTTTTCTTTTTTTAAATAATTTCTTTAAAGACCCTTTAGCTAATTTTTAATGGGGTGTGGGGTCTGATCTACACCATAAAGCTTGATTACTAACATTTTTAATGGCGTCAGAAAGTTGTCTGCCTTTCAACATGTAAGCGATGCGAAGTTTTATAAAATCTGAAATTACATTTTTTTTCTTTAATTTTAATTCTTTTTGACTTTATTTAACTTTAAATTTGTTAATTTTCTTTTCCTTTTGTTTTTTTTCCGTGATTACCCTGTATGTAATTATCAGTATTTATCTGGTAGTTGTCATTGTGATTTATACTAATTACTAATATATCTTATTTTAGTTAATACCTTTCCCATATCCCTAAATTACCTCCCTGAATGCAGTACTCGATGATGAACCCCTGAAAGATAGATATATGAATATAACACCCTATCTCAATAACAGGAAGAGCTCTTTATTCTTGATCGACAGTCGTACTAGATCTGGTATCTTGAACAAAATTGCACCTTGGTAGTCAAGGATAAGGCACAAAAAATTACAAAGAAATTACGAACAAGTACTCATAACGGATCGGCGTCACCGGGAGCAACAACATCCGCGTTCCTCAGAGTGGAACCCGTCTAGGAAAGAAATACCTCTCACTGGAACAAACTGTTCCAACAAGCAAGTGATGCCTGATCACCAAAGCTAGACAATTTCCAATGTTGGGCCAACTGACTCGATGCTAAATAAATTAATAAAAGGAAAGCGAACGAAATGGATTCGTGAAGAGTATCCAAAATTCATGACATCATTTTTCACGGCATTCGAAAATCCATATAAAAACATCACGGATCATATATACCAAATATAGATAGCTTTGGTAGCAAATGGAATAAGACCCCAACACAACACAATCATGCTTGTCAATATCCACAGGGACATTGTGTGAAAACGAAATTCAGAAAATGCAGAAATAGGTCAGATAAAAGTGAATAAAAGAATACAATAACCCATTACTCAAAAATAAAGGGATGAAAGTAGAAATAAATAATATGACAGAGGATGATTTAAAACCTAAAATAATTGTGATACTAAATACTAATCTCTCAGCAAATAAAACTGAAGTATACACCGGCGATATAAACTGCAGTTATCCAGATTATGGCACTGAAGACGAGGCAATCGACATTATGGCAGAATACCTTGAGGACAACAGAGTTGCAATCACTGAATTGAAAAACAACATCATCCAAGTACTCGGAAGAGTTGCTTTCACACAAATGTCAGACAGAGATCAGTTCACAAAAATTCATATGACAAAGAACAATAAACATACTGTGCAAATATACAAAGCTGCACTGCAAACACCGTTAACGGAGAAAGCACTAGGAAACATCACCGAAATAAATAATGTCATATATGCAACAGCTTTAGCAGCTACTGGGAAGCTTAGTCTTAAGACAATGAAAAGATCAACCAACAGACAAAAAGAGCAAGCTAGGAAGGCACCATTGGTGCGAGAAATACGGCAAATCAGATGTGAGATATCGATATTAGATGAGATCCCAAGAAAACCATATATCTCAATACGCAAATGTAGAAAGATCAAGCGGAAATATAAAATTGAATCACTAAATTAAATTTCAGAAATCAAGGAAATAGCAAAATAGAAAATTCAGTTAATGGCAAAAGGGAACAAGACGATACGAATAAAGTTGTAGGTTCTCCAAAATAAAATTTTCCGTACGGACTTTAATTAAATTTATAGGGAAATTTGAAAAGCAATTATACATGTCAAAAAATCTCTATCTATTGAGGAATTTCAGGAATTTTGGCAGAATACTTGAAGAAGCCTAATGGAATATAACCCTAATGCAGAATGGATCCAGCGAGAAGAATAACGATTAAGCATAAACCTCTACAAAATATAATCAGGATGAATTATAGGAAAAGCTGTAACGAAATCACCAAAATTGAAATCCCAATGAAACGACAAGGTAAAACATTTTCGGCTCTGTCATCTATTATCAATTCATAAAACCCTTGCACAAACTCTATCAGTGCTTATCAATAATCCCAATGAAGTCCTAGATTGGATCACAGGAAGTATTATATATCACCTGTAAACATGGCTGCTCCGCCAGCAGTGTGACCCTAGGAGGTACAAACAGCAGTGGACCGATTTCTCTGGCCGAAAGTTGTGCCAGGGGCTTCTTCAATAATGCAGTGACAGTGCCCTACCGCGTACACGTGTTAATGAGTGGGTCGAGAATACTGAAAAAAGGCCGAACATGCCTGACGCACAAAGAAGGGGAAGGACACCAATGATATTTAATAATATATGTTTAAATACAAATGTACATATACATGTATACACACACACACACATATATATATATATATATATATATATATATATATATATATATATATATATATATCGTGTGGCTGTATTTCTTTCCTTTTTATGAAAGGGCGCAGAATGCTGGTGAACCGGATGTGATCCTGGATTGGACAATAAATTGCCCAGAAGAGTCGCATGGTGCACACTTCAGAAGGCGGAAAAAGTTGTAGCTGACGGAACGTACAAAAATCGATACCAAATCAGTATCGGCTGGATCACCATGGAGAGGACGTATGATGCTGAAAGCCCCGAATATATATATATATATATATATATATATATATATATATATATTTTTTCCAAGACAAATTCGAGTTATTGAGGTTTATGTGATTTACTTAAAAAAAAAGATTCAGGCGAACTGTATATGTGTAAGGTAAAAAAGCGAGTGAATATTTAAAAAGCATGAGGTACATAGTTAAGGAAGAATTCATTGAAGCTGTTATTCCCGTGAGGTCTAGGCATCTATTCCTAAGTCCAAGGTATGTCGTCTTTAAAAAAAAAAGCATGAGATACATATGCATGTAAGCATCTTTTGTACGTCAGAAATTCTAATACTTCGTTTAAAAGAACAATTACGCTAATGGAAATGTCCATATTCTATCGGCACTACCTGCTGATATGCAATGGTTTTTTTTTTTCAAATTCGGTTGAAAAGTAAACGATATATGATGGTTACCATTTAATGATTTTTTACTTTTACATACAAGTTTTTTCTCTATAAGCATATATATATATATATATATATATATATATATATATATATGTATGTGTGTGTGTGTGTGTGTGTGTAAATTTTCTCAAATGGAGTATAGCTATGGAAGAGTCAAAATGAAAGAAAATACAAGAGGAAAATAATTAGATTTTAGCCGACGCGTTTCAATCAAGGCGAATGTGATAGTCCTAATTTGCAAAAGTATATATTTGACAGTTAATCAAAATTTGGAAATTTAAGAACGCTCATATATATTCATCCGGTTAACTGAAAAGTTTAGACGTTAGAACCTAGATTACGTCATAAAGAATCTTGGAAAGGAAATTTTAAAGCTTAAAGACGCTCATAAATAATTATCAGTTTAATTGAAAGGGATAGACATTCACTAAGTTTTATTACCGGCGTAACCCGCAATTGATAGAATCAATTTCTATCATTTGATGGATTACATTTCAAATCACTAATGGGAAAAATAATGTAGAATCTGAATTTTGGTAAATTTACTGAAAAAATAAAACAAATTATTCGGCAATTTGACAGATTTAATTAAAAAAAATAATAGAGAAATTGTTCATGATTTTATAAGTTGTGACGTGTGTGTATGCGTACGTGTTTGGATGTGTGTTCGCATCATTGCGTCATTGCATACAAGTGTTTAAATTATATAAGTATAAAAATTTATTATTATATATTTTTTAAATTTCAGTTAAAGTTTTTCATTAGCCATGCGTATAATGTGAATATTATAACTGATAGAATTAAATGTTGGCACATCGTAAGAGCGAATTGTACTTTATTATTCTTATTTAAAATATCCCGTATATTAATATTGCATCTATTCAATATATCTTTTCTTTGTCAGTAAAAGTCAGGTAACTATACAAGTGTCAATTCATGTGAGAGACAGTGTAGATATATTACCATATTCCCAGTTACTCTGTATTGTCGCCATGACGTTGTTCACATTGATGTTCACGTCATTGCATGGTATCCATCTAATCGCAAATCAAGCTTTGACATATCGTAAAAGAAAAAAAAATCATTT
>OZ010577.1:108801760-108814260 GCA_963932145.1 Acanthosepion lycidas | reverse complement strand
ATATACTTTTTGTTTTCAATGAAAGCAATATACGCGAATAATCTTAGAAGACGAAGATATCGAATCGATAGAGGCAATTCTACAGATGGACGTTATGAATCCAGTGAAGAGAAAACAGGAACAACAAGGCAATTCTAAAAATTGGGACTAAAAGAACAACTACTTAAATAAAAAAATGAGGTATTTGAAAGTTCTAGAAGGCATTATAAATGAGGCTTTGAACATCAACAGGACAGATTGAAGAAAGGATGAACAGGAGGAAACAGTAATTATAGTAGTTTATGTTTGGGTGAATGGACAGAAAATCAAGTAAAGATTCAAACATTGCTAATAGCAACAAGAGACAGGAAGTTGTGGAGAGAGAAGATCACCCATATCCTGAAGGGACACGCTAGATAAAAGAAGATTGAGACGACAGATTTCCCTCTGTCGCGTAAACTAATTATTGTAAGATATCTATTTGACGTATCCAAATTGCCTGCCTCAGTATTATTGCTTTTTCGAATCATTATCTTATAAAAGAGGGTATGATCTTCGTAGAATTACCAAGTCAGAAAAGTGTATGAATTAAAGAACTTCACTACTGTGTGTAGAATTCGTTATCGTCAGCAGGTAATTGTAATGTTAATATTAACTGTTTCCTTATCAGGGAACATTCGGCATTCATTGACCAAACAGACAGTGATAATTTCGATTGAAATTTAAAACATATCTACCTACAAACAATTCTTTTCGGGAAAAAAAGGTTTCTAATGTAATTGTTACCGATTGTTCCATTATTGTTAGGGGTATTCTACCTAAAATTTTGTTTGGAGTAGTGTGGAAACTTTACATCTTCATTATGCCATTTTTCCTTCGGTTTACACGTGATCACCAATTTAGTTGTTGCTACAGTTGAAAGTAATCAAGTGGTGGGATTTTTGGTACATTGTTTTTGATTCTGCAGCGTCAGTCAATGTGACAAGAAAAAGAACGTACCACGCTAAAACGTACAGACTTCATTCGCCCGTAACAAGTTTTAATCATTGATCTGAGAAAGTGCATACGCTTTACTGTTAAGACATTTCCAAATAGATTGGGGGGCCCAAGCATTAATCGACACCAATGGTTATCTGACTTGTCTAAGAACATGACTTGAGTTCTAAGGTTATTGCTTTTTGGTTGCATGTTACGGTGTTGGATAAAACTATATCTCATAAAATGTATAGGACATCATCCTTGGCTAGATGGCAAATGATGGTAATAATAAGAATCGATTATAAACTGATAAGGGGCATAGCCTTAAATTAGCCGCGAAATAGTTCTTCGAGCACCAACGGACAGACGCCGAATCAAACACGGAGCAAAATGAACGTGTTTTAGATTAGTCCAAATCGAAGACGCCGAGAACATGGAAAGGTGGGACGTGTCTCTAGACCACTCAGAAGAGGAATGCTGACCTGAATAATAGGAGGCCATGCATCTTGTAAAGCAGAATATGAAATGCAAATCAGTCCCACTTATTTCAAAGATATGTATATGGATTTCGTTCCAGATGTTTTGACTTTATCACCTAATAGAATGATTTTTTTTATCAATCCATCTATTTTTTTTATCGTTATATATTGTGTTCCTTGTATAAAATATATTTTACAATGTTCAGTTGTCTTACTTTGTTCATCAAGTCACGACTCTGTATAAGAGATCGTTAAATTTCCCAGAGCCTAGCGGAGCCAATTCTGTATCCATATTTCATGTCCACTAAACTACATATGTTTTAACTGATCGATGCAACGTGGTATTTATAGT
This sequence comes from Acanthosepion lycidas, assembly GCA_963932145.1. Lineage (NCBI taxonomy): Eukaryota > Metazoa > Mollusca > Cephalopoda > Sepiida > Sepiidae > Acanthosepion > Acanthosepion lycidas. The sequence continues at coordinate 108,812,472 of OZ010577.1, read as the reverse complement.
TTTTTCATATCGATTAATTCAATACCCTGGTGTTCTATGATTGACTATTATAACTTTCTGTCTACTTACAAATAAAAGTTCCTGTTTCTTGGAACACTTGATAGAGAATGTGGATTTTGATCCTATCTTGCCTAAATGATCATATCTTCAGCATAATACTCCTCCGCATAAGTACATAGGCCTGTCGCGCGATTTATTAGTATAATCATTTGCTATGTAGTAAGGAATGCTTACGTGATCGTTGCCCATCGATTCACATCTGTACCTGTAAAAGACTCAGCATAATTTAGGAAGAACTTAAGTAAATGAAGGCTCCCATTTCTTCCTTGTCACTCTTTTGATGAGGTTTGAAATGATTTGGTACTGATGACTTCCACAGCTATATAGGAATTTTAGACCGATATAGCTTTTTATTAAATCTATACATCAAGTAGAGTCTGAGGTTGAAAAACAGTTTCCAGTGAAAAGTCCTATGGAATATTCTAGAACACATTTGATACGTATGGTAATTTATATAAACCAGGGGTGGCCTAGCTTACTTATTGTAACTGCCACACACGTTAAATTTCAGATGTTTGAGAGCCGCAAGACATCAACAAAATTTACGTATACGTTTTTGTTACATACACATTTTGATATAAATATTAAGAAATGCAAGAATGCAATAATATTTTTTCATGTATGTAGTTTTTTTTAACTCTTAATTCGCATTGGTTTCACTAATCACAAAACACACAAACACACAGACACACATATACACTAAATGTTTTCAAAATATTAACTGGTGATAGTTTTAACCATATTGAACGTATTTCATTCGTTAATGAACTACGAGAATTTAACTTTGATATTATTTTTGTTGAAAAAAGCTAATCGGCCAACATATTTCCAGGATCCGTATATTAAACGTCAAAGAGCCGATGTGGCTAGCGAGCTGAGGGCTTGCCATACTTTATATCGACCTTTCAACTTTTTTTTAAGTGCAGGTGAATGAATGATTTGTCAACGTTGTTAAGCGAGTTTGTGACAGTAGATTTCTTAACATAATATGGTATGAAACATAACTGTGTTGCTTACCCTTGTCTTTAAAATCATTTTCATACGATTGCTGTTTAAATAAGTTTTCGATTTCATATAGCCTAAGGTCTGATACCAGTTGGATGTCACCTATTTGACAGTCTTTCCTCAATACCAAGAACAGAAACTCTAAAATATTTTATAGGAATTCTTTTCCGTCGATAAAACCGCGCTCCTGGCTCAAAATGAAGCCGTTGTAATACTGTTGCTTAATCTTTTTTGCCGAGATTACAAGTCTCTATTGCCCTGACAGTCCCGGACTAATTGAAGTAATTCATCAAGCAGCCAGTCGGTGCCAGCTATCATTACATATATTGAGTTTCAAGTAACCAAAGAAACACTATCTACACCAAAAACTCTTTGGACAAAGAAGCTACATCTCGAAAGCCCAAAGCAAGACAGATATTGCTGATATTTTTTCAAATGACTGTACGACCAGCATAATATAACCTTATTTAGAAAAATAGAATATTTTACTGCTATAGTACTGTTTTCACCTCTAGGAATGTGAAGTATGGATCCTAACGGTAGAATTGCAACTCGGATACAGGGATCGGAGAGCCGAGGTCGAATTCCAAATTCATTACTTTCACTTAGGTGCTGGTAACCTTGGGAGAGATAGGAAGCTAACACTTCTCGACACAGATATGGGTAAATAGTAAGACAAACTGAGTTCTATAACTTAAAGTGGAAATCGGTCTAAGCGAATGAAACCTATTCAGCGCTGTCGAAGCGCATACAACGCAGCTAAGGAAATGATTGTACGCATTGATGCTATGTTCTCGACTTCGGTCGACACGTTTTCTATGAATGTCGGTGGTTGTCATGTACTGCATGGACGTCAAGCCATTTCTTCCTTCGACATTTGACATCTGGTGGCAAATTCACATGACCTGGGATTCATCGATTAGTCTGAATGAATCAGTATCGACTCGGTGCATAATAAGTAGCAACCAGAGCAATTAGAGTTTGCTATCTTCATGTGGGAGTACTGCATGGAAAACCACAGATTTTACAGAGATTTACCATGACTCAAAGATAACAAGGTCAACGAGCTAGACAGATAACGATTTTTCTTCTATATACCATATCTCTCCAGAAATTATGCCATCATGTCTCTCCACAATTTCCTATCTATAGTAGCTCTGAGCAACGTATTTTGTTTGACTCCACCCCTATTCAACCATATATTCACTTATGTTGTTAATATAGGTGCTCTACTGCATCAAATGGTTTTGGATATGTCTTGTGTTTGTCAAATTCTCAAAACTCCCCTCCCTCATTATGTGTGCAATAAGTAGAGACATTTTTCTCTGATTCTGGGTAGAAGTCTCTTATATTTTCTATTTTTCTTAAGACTTCTTCGTTGCCTACTCGCTCTATCCATGGTATTCCCAGCATCCTTCAGTAACTCTGATACTGGATAATTACTAGTACATAGCAGTTCAGTATTATTTCCATGTGTGTCACGAGTTTTTCCAGTTGATATATATTGTGTTTAGCTTTTTGAATTCATCGTTTGCTATTTAAATGGCGATTCGGATATCGGTTTCGCATTTTCCATCCTCTCTTAAAGGAGTTCCTTGCCATTTAACCTTATGTAATTATTCGATTACAATTGCCGATTATATGTAACTTCACTGTAATTCTTGAATTACGGATACATCACAGAGGAATGTCCAAGGAAAGGGTTGTTCTAATTTGAACATAAGCATCGTATGAATTGTTTTCTTTTTTCTGAAATTGACAGGGGGTAAATGAATTTTAATAAAGAAAAAAAAAACAAAACACGTAGATGAACGGTCAGCAACACTAATTTGATATAACTTTTTTAAAAGGAGAAATCAATTGCCTATTTTCGATTAATGTATGCCTGCATCTCCTAGATTTTGAAGGCAGACGTTGCTATATTGGATTTTTTAACAAAGAATCAATTTACTGTTATCGTTAGATTTTTTCTAAGCTCCTGGGATAAAATGAAGTATTTTTTCCCAACAAATTTAATGAAAGTTGATTGTTCTCGTTTAAACGATCAGAAAATTATCTCTTCAAAAATGACTAAATCAAGTTTCACTTTTTAATTTATCAGTTCAATAGATTCTACTCCAAGATAAGCATCTTTGTCTGATGTCAGTATCTTTTTGTACAGCATTTTATTTAGCATTTGTTTAATAGTAGAAAAACAGCATGCCTTTCATACACGTATTCACAGGAGGATAAGTTGTATTTACTTAGAGTCAGTTTTCTTTCACTGTTGGTGAAGGAAAGGAGGCATGTTCTGTGCCTTATTGATTGAACACACATCTAAATTACTTTCTCATACCTCCATCGAAAAGAACAACGCCCTCTGTTGCAGCTGTTCACGAATATCCCCCCAACAGCAGACATATTCTTTATCTATGTAATGAGAGCTAATATTTCTTGTACTTATTCTATTTTGCTCTCCCTTCTGGACGTGTGTGATCATGGCTTTCTATATCTTATCCTTTGTCGCGCTTTTCCTTTATTTGCTTGTACTGTCCTCGTTTTGCCATCCCTTAACCTTTTGAGCCCTGCGGCCCCGAACAATTTTAACCCTTCAGTCTGTGCTCCTGAGTCAAAATTCGCAAATAATTGGTATGTAATGTTTCACGGTAGATATAAAAATAGTTCCAAGTGTTTACCAACCGTTCAACCGATGCTTGGGCATTATCATTTTTTCTACTACTGGTAAAGCTGTGTTCAGTGCTCAAAGAGATAATACAAGCAAGTTATCTAGCTTACTTGATGTTTTTCCACTGTCCCTCTTGCTTTATATACGTCATGTGAGTATCAAATTCTCTAAACCCTATTTCCACAATATATACTACCTCTACTGTCTCTTTCTGCTTCTAAGGACAATTGAACTTTTTGCTTGTCTTAAAACGTTTTCCTTGTTTATTCGTTCCTTTAACGATGCTCTATTAGTATCCTTAATTAAGGATACCCAGGGGCAGGACGGAGAACCGTGAGTTGTGCATTCAAGAGTTTCATATATACAGTGGTAGGAAAGATAAATACTTTATTTTTAACTTGGAGGAAAATGGATATATACAAGACTGTATGTTATTTACATTATTTATATTCAGACTATTTTCCTTATATTTGTTGTCGTCATCGCAACGTTTCGATCGTTGTAACCAGCGGCCTTCTTCAGGCGTATATCGATCTGATTAACCGAATTCATTATTTAATCTACTGGGGTATATAATATGGTTCTTTTTTTTATTTAGTACTGTTTAGTTATTGCTAGCTGGTTTCCACTGATGAATGCACACTCTTGCCCGACATAGAGATTGAACTTACAACTCATGGAGGCTAGCAATATAATTACTTTAATGCCCTGTATTCGATGACACTTCCATGCCAAGCAAATATATGCTAGTGTATGCGTAATATGTTCTTAACTGAAACGGTTGATTATTAGTTAGGGTGGTATATTTGTCATTACAACTGGTTCCCGATACTAAAAGTTATTTACAGACTCAATCTGATAATACTGGTTTATCTTTGAAGCATGAAACATACGAACGCAAAATAATGCACAGTTATTTGACACACACATATAATCTCAGAAAATAAAACGTGACGGGTAAGACAATATATGCATTTCAATGATCATTATCCTTGCAGTTTGGAACATTATATGCACAAAAATGTGCAGAGTGGATATGACTTATGTATTGCGACGGAGACACGTCACCGTCTCATACCAGATACTGCTACGGGCACGAGATAACATGTTAAATAAGTTTTAATTTGCTTCTTTTCATCCCAGCGACACTTACAATACAGTAAGGAAATAAAAGAATTTGAGCAAGTTTCAAAGAAAATTTTACTAAGAAATAAACAAAGTATCGAATTTGCATTTTGCTGGTTATTTTGAATACTAATAAATAGAAATACAAATAAACAATTGTAATTAGTCGATACCGTATTGTTATCCATTACAATCTCATTATATAAAAAAAAAAAATGATCATCATCATCATCATAAATCTCACGGCTGGGTGAAGTGTTATAGTTGCTGCACAGCTGGGCACATCACCAGCTCCTTCCATATATCTAGGTTCAAATTCATGTGGCTTGGTAATTAAGAGCCAGCAATAAAATAAAGCAATAAAAGTCCATTACATCGAGGTACACTGCTGTGGCCATTGATTTCAGCGTAGGCCGCCCTTTGCCCAGACATATCGTATCCTTAGCCCACTGGCTGTGTGCATAGCTATGCATCCCAGTCTACTCAATTGTGTCAATTGGTTGTTGAACGTACAATAAATTTTATCCGTCCTATGACACCCAGATATATGACTAGCTACCATATTCACCATAAAACCCTGGTGGAAAAATCAGTTTAACCGCCAAGTAAGTAACGGGTGACATGGGATCAGTAGCACTTCAGAGTGACCCGGCATGTTTATAAGTGCAACAAATAAAAAATTGCACAAATGTAAATAAATAAATATCTAAGAAATGTAATAAAAAATGTTCTTCAAAAAGGCACAGATTAATGTGTAGCGTAGATAACTGATATGAAGTTATGTTCTGATAATAAATAATAAATATATTGAAAGTGAAAATACTTATATAAGTTTGATTATGGCTGTTTGAAATATTTAATTAATACCTTTTCGCTTGCTTTTGAGGTGAGGATGAAGGGAAAACAGTTCTAACAGAAATACCGTATTTGCCAGCGTCAAGCATTCATTTAGTTTTCCTGAACTATGTCTCAAAGATTTGCCGTGCGAAGGGTAGGGTTTTTGTAGGTCTGTGTTATCCCCAGGGGAAGGTTATGTATGCGAGACTGTAAATTGAATTCCTGTCTGTTATGCAAATTTTCGACTACATTCTCAGGGGATGAAAAGTGTGTCCTTGACGCTTAGAAACACGGTAATCTATAATAGTAATGTATAAATATAGTAATATAATAGTAATGCAAGATAATAGTAATACAATAGTAATGTATTGGAATAGTAATATAATAGAAATTCATTGTAATAGTAATATGATAGTAATGTATAATTGTAATGGACGCAAACAATGCAGGGACATATAACAAAAGGATGTGAGAATTTAACGGCAAAAAGCTGCATGTGGAACAGCGACGTGCAATACATTTGAAATACTGCATATTACATACCTCTGAAGGGAATGGCGCGATTTCAGGTCACACAACAGTGATAAAAATCATTCTATAAATAGGCTTCCACGTTAGTTAAATGCTATGGTAAATTACCCATACACGGATGTACTCTTCTAAATTACAAATAAAAGCAAGTGTCGCTTTTGTCAGAGAAGAGTATTTTTTTTCCAACAGACAGCTGTGATAGTTTGGACATTCTTCATCGTTATTGTATTACCAATTTTTGTTAATATATTTGATTATTTAAATCTAGTCTTGTGTCTGTCCCCAACAAGGCAACAACATTAAAAAATTTAGAAAAGAATTTAAATGGAATAGAATGAAAAAATGTTGTTGACGTCATTATTATAGAGATACATTTCATTGTTTATCAATAATGATAAAGCCCAATGAAGAAAGCAGTTATTTTAAACAACTTATTTATTTTTTCTAAATAATCATTTTATCACATATATAAAATGTTATTCAACGAAAATTTCAGATCAAAATTCTACTCTTCACATATAAGTAAAGGTTATAGGCATTAAAATACATGTTTGCTTTTAACTTAAAGTCTTATTGAAACAGTCTTTTGACAATTAAACTCCATGTCTTTACAATAAACGATTATATTTTCAGTGAAATCTTTGCTTCAAGGAGAGTGCTCTAAAAGAACATAAATGAGAATACTCATAGAGTTAGTTTTAAACGACAAATCTGTCTCCGATTTGGATAAAATTACACATAAAAGTGAAAAGAAAAAAAAATCATTCTACATGCCATTTACACCTGAAAACATCTGACAATTTTTTTTTATGTAAACTTACGATAATGTAGAAGCAAGTTGTCGTTTTTCTCAAATTTCCGTTTAGTTTTAAGAATACAGATTTTTCATGGTTCAGGAAACACAATTCCTCTTTTATCGTGTACAGATGTGTTTTCACCAATTCGATGCAAGTTAAAACAAAGATTATATTCCCTTGAAGATTTCCCTATTAACCCCTTTTAAATATGACAAGCAATTTTTCCATTGAATAGATGATACTCGAAATGATTGCAGCGATGTCTCTCGTGGATAAAAAGTAATTTGAGTAACTGATAAGTTATAAATATATTAATGTGTTTGTGTGACAGATATATACGAAGAGAGAGATCTTGAGTAGGCGAGGATAAATAAGTATTGTGTAGACAAATATGTATAGATAGTGAGAGTGAGAGAGAGAGAGTGTGTGTGTGTGTGTGTGTGTACGTGAATGATTGAAAAGTAATCCGAAAGAAATGGTAAATATGAGACAGAAAAAATATTTATATTGATATTTTACACCAATAGACTTACGACATCCTCCCTTTCTCTCTCATATATATATATATATATATATGTATATAGGTAAAATGAGAACAAATGGAGTACAATCAACAGGTTGATATTCTTGAAATAAAGTAGTTACAAGTAAGCTGAAATCAAGTATAGAATATGTGATAATATTTTTCCAAGGAATAGTAAAATAATTGGAGACCCCCCCCCCATGTAAACAATTACCCAGTAATGTGCTAGGCCAGGGGATCGTCCATTTAATTGATAAATATTTCCATAAAATTAAACCGCTTAGTAAAATATTTAACAGAAATTAAGTATAAGTTATTGCTACACCGATAAGCTTGAGAAGATCATAAAGAAACATAATAAAAGAATATTAAAACGAATTTTAAAATATTGAATAATAACGAACACCTCACGATAAATACTGTTAATAACATTAACAAATGTAATGATTCTAAATAAAGCCCATTACGAAACCACTGTTTAAACACCTCTCTTGTTTATCTAAGTACTATTTCTATAATAAAAAAAAAGAAGCGACTGTTGAGAAAAAATGATATTGGTAGTATGATTAAGAATTCTTTTAAGTCTATGTGATTATATATATATATATATATATATATATATATATATATATATATATATATATATATATATATATATATGATCGACTCTCCCGTCGAGATTGGACATATGAAGGTCAAGGAGATCAGTTTCAAGGAAACCGACAGCCCGACACCGGCACATGAGATTTGATTATAGTGGTGAAGGCCTCGTGCAGGACCAGCCACACTTTTTGGAGGGACGAATACAGAGACCTGGTGCACCGAATGCCACAAGTTTCCCAAACGACCCTCCGCATGTTTTGAATTCAGAGTTGTCCTTCTCCTAGACCAGTTGCCATCCAAGGCTATAGAACCCAGTCTGTCCTGCTATTTTACCCATAGCTGGAGGGAGAAGAAGAGGATTCATACCTTTCCCAAGGATATTACCACGTAAGTGAATGTAATGTATTCGACTGGAATTCGAACTCGGCTCTCCGATTCCTCAATCCCAGCCGATATCCATTATTTAGGTACTCTGTATTCTATGTACAAATTTAGATATGTATGATTTTATTTAATACCGCATTTGCTCATCTTTATAATCATACATATATGCACACATATAGACTGATATATGTATTTTTGTATCCGAATATAAACAAATCTAATAAATATAAGTTCATCACATAAAGAATATCTGAATTTACCGAATATATTCAATAGATACATGTTGAATTTATTCATCAACATAATATTCAGTTATCCATATCCTCCTGTCAACAATAACACCCTTCATAATGGCATTTTAGGAGAGAATACATTTAACGTAATGTATGTGATATGAAAACTTGTTCATGGAGTTGACTTAACTTCTTTGAAAGCTGGTAAAGAAAGGGTGTAATATCAGAGAATACAGACTAGATAGAAGCCCTAGCCGGAGTGTTCAGACATTTAAGCATTATCATCCCGATAAACTACATGCTTGTGAATAATAAAACTTCATAAAACTGCATAATTTTAGCTTCAGTATAATTGTAAACTCTATAACTGATGGCAATTATTTTCTTAAATGTACCACACAAACATATTCCTGGAAACAATAAAACTCTCAAAGAATGGACGTCCAATTTTGCTGTGAGGTATTACCTGTTCGACCCCCACGCAAGCAAGTTTTCCGACGCTTTTTTTTCCTTTAAAATATCCATCTGTCAGCAATATTTCTTAAAGTTTCTAAAAATGTCGAGATGAGTTCATGATAATTTAAATTCTCATTACGCAAATTAGAGAATATTGTAAGAATACAGTTGAGGTTAATCTATTATTAGGCCCAAGTAACTGGAGGTTTAAGTAAATTATGAAATTAACGTATATTACTTAAACAAATTAAGATGCCTAAGGCGAGCTCTCGAAAAAAACAAAACAAAAAAAAAAAAACAAACAAAAAAACAAAACAAACAATTCCTTTATGCCAGCTACAGAATACCAAACAATAAATATCTTTCGGCAGCGAATATCTTTTAAACCCAAGAGGACGTTGCAAATAGAGGAAATATTTTTGCGAACAAGACTGTAAAGAACAAAAGATAGTATTTCCATAAATAATTTATTATTATTAATATTATTATTAAAATTGTTATACAACAAGAATAAAACATTGATCCTTTGTTAGATTTTTCAATAAACATCGTAATGGCATTTAAAGAGACAATGTGATGCTCGAAAGTGCTTGTGTCATTTTAAAGGATAACATATGCACATTGGTCATATTTCATAGTCAGGCAGTCGGTAAAGTTCCATACGTGATACACGCTTGGGTGATAATGTTTCTTTTGTTTAATGACTGATTAAACTGAAGATATTACTGCAGTAGTTTGCCGCCTCTTTCTACTGCAGATTCGTTGCGAACAAAGGCTTTATGGCCCAGTCTCTCCGCTAGTCAACACATAACTGGGAAGAGAAGATTCATACTTTTTCCTAGTTTATTTGCGCGTAGGTGAATGTCAGGTAATTTCGATTATAGCTTCTTCGGGCCGAAATTGATCAAATGAAAGTAAGTATTTTCGTTTATGTAATCTATGAAAAGGGAAGGAAGCTTCTTATCTCGCAATGAATATAGAAGAGAAACGGGAAGAAACGACGGGAAATATATTAATGTCAAGGATAAATAAATGGAGAGAATAAAATATCTACAAATAACAGAAAAATGACATTATAATCGAAAAAATCCCGGCGTCAAGACAAGAGAAAAAAGAATGAAAATAATACATATAAAATGTTTGTTTAATTTGTTTACTCTCAAAGTAAACTGGGGATAAAGGGCAAAGGAAAAGAAAAAAAAACACTTAGCAAACTGGAAAAAAATAAAACGAATATAAAAAGGAATTGAAATAATCCATATAAACTGTTTGATTTATTTGGCCTCAATTATATGAGGGAAAGGAAAAATAATTCTCTTGACGTCTTAAAATACGAGATTATATAAATTTGCCTAAAGTTCTTTCTAAGTGAGAATCATAAGAAAACGTTAGAAAAAGTATTTCTTCCCTATCTCTCATCCTCACTTTCAAATATTGATGAAGATTCAAAATATTAAAGACTGTTTCTTTTTCTTTTTAAATCTAATAATATC
>OZ010577.1:108761760-108796760 GCA_963932145.1 Acanthosepion lycidas | reverse complement strand
GCTTCTGTCGGCATCCAGCACCTCATGACATTAGTTTCGTTTTTCGCGTTTAGTTGGAAGTCGAGTTCAGCTAAAGGGTTAAACGCATTTATATACTTTTATGTTCCTTGGAGAGAATTTGTAAGGCGTGAATAGAATGTTCTATTTACCCTTAAATGTTAGGAGCAATATATATGATTCTAGTTCAAAAACGGAAACTGTTAAAAAGCATCAAAAGATGTGAACATCTGTTTAATGTACCAAATCATGATTTAAAAAATCAATTTATTTTCTTGCCTGTCAGGCAGTAATAGACCATATCCAAGGGCGAACGACTATATTTAATTGCAAAGTATATTATTCTCTGGTAGCTACACGTGAGAGCAAATCTCTAAGCAATAAATAAAATAAAATAAAACAAATAAAAAAAAGAATTAAATCAAAAATTAATTAATAAAAATATTTTTGCTCTCTTTCATACGTCCTGAGTATGATGATAAACTACATCCACTTCCTGGATAAGACGATAAAATACATCCAACAGCAAGGGCTCTGATCAGGAGGTTAGAGGAACGTGGAACCACCTCTTAATTGCTGCTGTTCTCAGCTCTACCCTCATCCGGTGTGGTAGAACCTGTCGCAGTCTCATCTATGGGCAAATAGTTAAGACCCAAACTTGTGTAAAAATAGGTTTTAATGCCAGAAATAATTTATAATAATAATAATAATAATAATAATAATAATAAATATTATCAGCAATATTTTTTAAAAGAAAAATTATTATCAGCAATACTTTTAAAAAATACCAGCAATACAAACAGCTATACATTCTTCGAAAAAAAATATGACCGGGTATAGATTTCTTCAAGGAAAAATATTCCCAGAAATAGATTTTTGAAGAAAAACATTACCAGCAATAAGCATTTTATCGGCATTAAATAACCCATTGAGGTTGATATGCCACAAAACAAAACAAAACACTCTTTCATAAGTATGCAAGATGATTTGGTTTGGTTGTTTGATTGATTTCGTTTACCTGCATATCAACACCTCTATGGGTTGTTTAATACCGAAATCTAAATATTGTAATGTAATTGCATGTCTTCATCTAGAGATAAAATATATTACTGGACATTTTGGTAGGTATATGTAGATTTATAGTTTCATAGTGATTTGATTTTGCTTGAGGGGGTCACTAAATAGCCATAGATTGTAACCTAACAGGTGCTACTACCCCGTGTTAGGGTGGACCTGGACAGAACATCAATGAAAAGGTGGTTCCACTCTCCTCAAAACCTCTAGTCTCCTGTTCAGAGGCCTCGCTCTCGGATGTAGTTTATCGTCATACCCAGGACTATGAAACCTATTAATAGCTTATCACCATATATATATATTAAATGTGGAAATGATCTCGGAATACTGTCAAACGCATTTCAAGATCATAGAAAATCATTCCCAGTGTTTTTTGTTGCTTTCTGCTCTTTGTCTCACGCGGAAAATCACATCGATGATGTGGAAAGATCGATGTGATTTTCCGCGTGAGACAAAGAGCAGAGACCAACAATAAACACAGGGAATGGTTTTCTATGATCTTGAAATGCGTTCGACAGTATTCAGAGATAAGCCATGCTACAGCTTCTCAGGTGATATGGATGCTGAAAGAAATTCACAGGGTCCATTCGCGCACTACACGATATAAATAAGGAAGCTAAAACAATCGCCCAAAAATTAGACCTAGATAACCGAATAAGTTGTATTAGCAAGGCACAATCCTTTATCACACTAAAAGACCATAAGAAAATTTCAAAACCAACCGTGCATGTAGACTCATAAACCCAGCCAAAAGCGATCTAGGTAAAATACGTAAAACAATACTAGAAAGAATTAATTCTGAACTTAGGAAGAAGTTAGGAGTAAACCAGTGGAAAAATACAAAAACAACTATTGACTGGTTCCACAGCATAAATAACAAACAAAATTGCCAATTCCTACAATTAGATATAAAAGAATGTTACCCATCCATAACAGAACGCATGTTAGATAAGGCCATCAACTTAGCTCAGGAACGAATAATAATAAAACCAAGCGAAATCAACATCATTAAGCATGCCCGTAAATCATTATTATTCCACAATGAAGAAGCATGGATAAAGAAAGATGGGATATTTGACACTACAATGGGAAGCTTTGACGGTGCAAGACATGCAAAATCATAGGTATTTATTTTCTACACGAACTGGGCAAAATAATAGATAGAAATGACACAGGACTCTATAGGGACGACGGTCTCATAATCCTAAGAAACTGTAACAAACAAAACACAGACAAAACTAGAAAAGCAATAATAAAGATTTTTAAAACAACGGATTCGACATAAATATAAAAACCAACCTAAACGAAGTTGATTTTCTAGATGTAACCTTAAACCTAACAAAAGGCACATATAAACCATATAGAAAACCTAATGATAAACCACTATACATACACACATCTTCCAACCACCCGCCTTCTGTACTCAAACAGATACCAAAATCGATTAAACGCAGGTTTTCCGACACTTCCGCCAATGAATCCATATTTAACAAAGCTAAGAAAGACTATGAAACAGCCCTAAAAGATAGCGGATTCCCAGCATCACTCACATACTCACCACAAAACACAAAAAAGGCAAACAGGAGAAGAGATATCATATGTGTTGAATATTAGCTAGTTTGCCAGAGGTTTAGCACACAAGTAGGCAAATGTAGCCAAAGCCAAAACTGACTTGAGTCATTTATGGAGAAATATATAGCTGAACAAAGACCCCTCATGCAAATGTATTGGGAAGGTCCATTCTAGCAAAATGGACCAACCCAACTGGTGTATTAGGCGCTCTCCTATAAAATAAGGTAAAATCAGCTTTTACAAGGAAATAGAAGGAGGCAGCCATGTTGGCAGGTAAGTCACTTGACTTCTACATCTCCCTCCTCTCCCCATTGCGGAAGCATATTGGCCGTTGGGGAGGAATTAATTCCCTATTGCCTGGCTGATTGTACGAGAGTAGTCGGGATAGCGCCCTGGGAATCCTCGTTCTTGATGGCTGTGATTGAGTAGGGCCCTGGGACGCTGGTTTATTTTGTAATGTAATGTCACCATTTTCCAAGTCTTTGGCAGATTGATGTGGTCTGCATGTATCCGTAATTGTCGGCTCAGGTGACACAGGCATGGCGCTTGGTATGGGGGTCTTGATTATGGGTGCTTCAAGTTTCCTTAGAAACCTACGGTTCCGCAGGGTTATTCTGCCTGATCCTGCAACTCTAATTCTATATTGACGGTTGGGAAGTGTTTCTACTATTCGCCCAGCTATGTCCCATCGACGGCTATTTGGGTTTTGAATGGAGACTGTGTCACCTTTATAAAGTGGGGATAGTGCATGTGCAGTACGGTTGTACTTCTCGATGAGGTCTGCATTGCGTTTGGATAATCTCTGTTCTCGTTTTTTCGCTGCGGCTATCCATTCAGGGTGTGGTTTATATAACTGTGGGTGCGATGGGATAAAATCTCGAAGACGTCTATGAAGCAGGAGTTGCGCTGGTGATAAGCCAATGCCTTGGATAGGGGTGTTTCTATATTGCAAGATTGCTTGTGCTGCCATGTTATTGTCCAAGGAACCCTGGTGTCCTGTGCAGTCTTTTATGAGTCTTTTTGCAGTCTTGACTGCCAATTCTGCACGTCCGTTAGACTGGGGATAGGCCACTGATGAAATTCTTTGCTTAACAGCCCAGGTTTTTAGGAATTGTTGGAATGAGTAAGCTGAGAATGGCGGTCCACCATCTGTACTAAGTTCCTCAGGTGCACCATATGTTTGGAATATTTCTCTGCAGATGGAAATCAACCGCTTGCCCTGGCTTGATGCGGTACAGAATGAGCCATCCAGTGAGCCTGTCTGCACAAGCAAGATATGTGAAGGATTTAACATAGAACAAATCCATTACAATCTGTTGAAATGGCCATTCAGGTGTAGGTGTCATTTGGATTGGTTCATGTGGTAGACTTGGGGCATTCCTTGAACATGTAATGCAATTATACCTGTAATTGCGAATTGAGGCATTCATTCCAGGCCAGTAAACTGAGTCATTGGCACGCGCTTTCATGCCAACTACTCCTTGATGAGCTGAATGTAGGCATTTTAATATGTTCTTGCGCTGGGAGGTTGGTATCACTACTCTCCTGTCAAGTAGTATTAGACCATTTTCATTGCTTAGGCGGTTACGAACTTCCCAGTATTCCCGGATTGTAGGTGGTGTTGCTTGACGACTGTTTGGAAAACCATTGTCTATGGTTTTCCGTAATAGGGTGTATTGTGTGTCTTCTTGACCAGCAAAACGAATGTGGTCAGGGGAAGTTATGGCAGGATTATCATCTAATTGAGATATTGATGTGAGGGCTGTCAATCTCATTGTTGCACAAGTCTCATCTGATTCATCAATTTCTATAAGGGAGGGTTCTATAGAGAATGTATCAAGTAGGCTTTGTACTGTAGTGACTGGATTGCGGGAAATAGCATCAGAGGCTCTGTGCCATTTTCCAGGGCAGTGTTGCATGGTGAAACGATATCTCAAGCTTTTCTCTTTGAGTCGGAATAGGCGAGGGTTGTGAATTTTGCTGAGATCTCGATCACCAAAAAGTCCTTTGAGTGGTTCATGGTCGGTCACGACTATAACGTTTGGGCAACCTAGTATGAACATGCGGCACTTTTCAAGTGCCCAGCTGATAGCTGCTGCTTCACCTTCTATGGGTGCATATCTTTGCTCAGCGTCAGTACAGAATCTGCTTCCAGCAAACACAAGATGCCAGCCTTCAGGGCAACAGACAGGGGCTCGTTCGATTGCACATGTGCAGTGTTTCTGAAGAAGTAAAAATCCCATGCCGTCTTTACTCCAGTCAGGAGCTAAGCAGGTAATTCTGTTGATGTCAAATGTTGAGACGCCCCGCTTTACTAGTTCAACAATGACCCGCTTTGATTCCTGAAATGCTTTCTCAAGGGTCTGGTTCCAGGTGAATTTTGAGTTTTTTTTGACAAGGTCCCGAAAAGGTAGCATAATGGGACTTAATGAATATGCCCAGGCAAGTTGGTTTACCAGTCCAAACCAAGACCTTGCATCGGTGATGGTTTTCGGAACAGGGAAATTTAAAATAGCATTAAGCATAGATTCAGAGGGAGATACTCCCGATGAAGTTATTTGAAGGCCACCAAACTGAACAGTGTCCTTACAAAACTGGAATTTGTCTTTGCTGAGTACAATCCCATTTTGTGCACATCTCATTAGAAAATCAAAGGTATGATAGAATGCCTCTTTGATGCCGGTGTCGTAGAGCAAAGTATCATCAACCAATTTGATTTTCCTGGGAATATCTTTTATGACTTCATCATATCTACGGGTGTATGCATCACCAGATGCTAAGTAGCCTTGAGGCATCCTAAGGTACATAAACCTTCCCCACTCTGTGATAAAAGTTGTGAGCGGTTGGGACTCCTCATCTAATATAATAGAGTGGTAGCCATCGACAGCATCCAGTACTGTTTTCTTGGTATTGGGTGGCACTTGCATTGCCAGCTGGAAAGGTGAGGCAGTGTGGTGGGTTTCTCGCTTGCATTGCGAATTTAAATATTGATAATCGATGGTACGCCTCGGTCGACCATCCTTTTTTGTTGTAATGACCATTGTGCTACACCAATCTGTTGGAGTACCAATGGGCACTTGTTCTAATATGCCTCTTTCTATATCTTGCATAAGGGCTTGCCTCACTGGTTCTTTTAAATGGTATGGCACTGGTATTGGTCTGTGTCTTGCCTTAGGGATTGCCCCCTCTTTCAGGTGGATATGTGCTGGTTTACCAGACATGGCTGGGAATTGCCCATCAGTATTAAATGCTGAATCAGCAAATTGTTTCAGTAACCATTTTTTTAGGTTCTCCACATTTCCTTCGTTTGCTGGAAAGGGTGTTTCTTCAGGGCGATCTGGTAGCTGAAATCTTCTGAGTTGCTTTTGCTCGACAGCTGCTGTGTGATCGTTGGTTGTCCAATCTAATTTGCTGTGGGTTGTCATAGTCATAGGCGTGGGGAAGTGAGGAGACAGTATGCCAACATCAATACAGGCGGCCTTGCTAAAATATATCTTATCGATGTTATTGCAGATGTACAATGCTTGCTTTGTCGACATTTCTCCAACACTAAATTGAATAGGCAACCATCCCTGGCTTATAAGGGTTGAGCCACCCACAGCACGAATAACTTTCTTTGATGGGATCAAGTTACTTTCCTTGAGACCCATGCTATGTAGGTGCTTGGGTCCTCCAAGGCAAATGGTGGCCCCACTATCTGGGAAGATTTTCAAACGAGTGCTTTGATTACCTGGAATATCTTCAGGATTTCTGGGGTCTGGCTTTGGAGAGAATGGGACCAGTGTTGCTTCTATCTGAACAACACTATTTTTGTTAGAGGACACATATGAGCCTGTCTCCTGGTCAAACTCTACATGTGCAATCAAACTGTCCATGTTAGCTTCATCGTCTTGGAAGCCTCTCACTTCACTAGAGCGATTTCTTGATCGGCAAACTGTTGAAAAATGACCTTGGATGCCACACAAGTCACAGGTCTGATTCCAGACAGGACATGCCTGTTGGCGGGTGCTGGTTCCTGGGATGCCATGCTTGTGGCTACCACATCCACTACAGCGGAACTTGTTTTGTTTTATAATCAGTTTTTTGGGGCTTCTGGATTGAGGGGGATTTTTTTCCACTTGTGTTGTTTTTTCTTTGCGATAGGTTGATGCACGCAATGCTGACATTTCAGTTGACCCTGCCATTCGTGCTTGGTCACGCAGTGCTGCCTCGAATGCCTCAGCATGGTTGATGTTTTGGTCAAGGGTCTTCAATGAGCTGGCCTTTGCTAGTAAATCTGCTTGGAGAGCATCATTTGCTGTACCTCTGACCAGCTGGTCTTTGATATAGATGTCAGATAGGTCATGACTGCAAATGGGACATGTGAAGTCACAATCCTGTGCTGTACCCTTAAGGCGGACAACAAATTGCTGGATTGATTCGCCTGGTCCCTGGGAAATCGAAGCGAAAGACAATCTATGAACCATAGGGTTCGATTTTTGGGTAACTAATGCCTCCAACATGTTCAGGAGTCTGTTTGGTTTTTCCGAGAAAAATTTGGGGTATGTATTGATGATCGACGTTTGCACAGTCTCATCAGCACAGTTGTATAAATGGATGTTGGTCTGTGTAGGGGGCATGTTTGTCATTTGCACAAATACCTCCCAATCAATTCTGAACTTTCGGAATTGTTGTGATGTCATCTCTGAATGGAGCTGGGGGAGTTTGGCTGCAGGGGCCTTCGTATAGCTGTCTGATGTCAAAGGTTGCTCCTTTGATAGCTTAAGGATAGCTAGGGCATGTCCCATGGTTGTGACACCTAGTTCTTTAAGGATTTCCCGGTCTATGATAGAGAGGCTATCCTTAGTAATATTCTCTTTCACAAACGATTCAGCATAGGTTTTGGCAGAGTCGGTAGGAATGCCAATTTTGATAAGTAGCTCTTGCCAGTCTTCGTATCCTGTTCGCAGCGCCATGTTGAATATTAGCTAGTTTGCCAGAGGTTTAGCACACAAGTAGGCAAATGTAGCCAAAGCCAAAACTGACTTGAGTCATTTATGGAGAAATATATAGCTGAACAAAGACCCCTCATGCAAATGTATTGGGAAGGTCCATTCTAGCAAAATGGACCAACCCAACTGGTGTATTAGGCGCTCTCCTATAAAATAAGGTAAAATCAGCTTTTACAAGGAAATAGAAGGAGGCAGCCATGTTGGCAGGTAAGTCACTTGACTTCTACAATATGGTTCAACCCACCGTACAGCAAAAACGTAAAAACAAACGTAGGAAAAATATTCTTCAAACTCTTGCACAAACACTTCCCGGAATCAAGCACCCTACACAAAATATTCAACAAAAACACAGTAAAAATCAGCTACAGCTGCACCGAGAACATGGCACAAATAATAAAAAAGCATAACAGGAAAATTATCAACAAACCACACGAACAAATTAAACCCACGTGCAACTGCAGAATAAAGAACGAATGTCCGTTAAACGGAAATTGTTTACAAAACAACCTAATATACCAAGCCACGATAAAATCACCAGATAATGAAGAAAAAGTATACATAGGAGTAACTGAAGGACCCTGGAAACAAAGAAATTATATACACAAAACATCTTTCACAAATAGTAAATATGCGAACAGTACAATGGTTTTTAAGTATATCTGGGAAATTAAAAACAAAACGCACATCACACCAAAAATATCTTGGAAAATAAAGAAAAGATCATCAGCCTACAACAACCAATCAAAAACTTGCAAACTTTGCTTGGAGGAAAAAAATAGCTATCATTACTTTCCCAGACCAAAATAAATTATTAAATAAAAGATTTGAGCTCATCTCAAAATGCAGACGTGAAAACAAATTTTTACTACGTTACTTAAAAAATTGAAAACGGAAAAAATGAAATAAAAACAAATAAATAAACAAGTAAACAAAATAACAATAAAAATAAGCAAAATTAATTAATCCAAATTACCAAATCACACCTGTTAGAATAGACGAAATAGAATAATAATAATAATGATAATAATAATAACAAAAAACAAAACAAAAAACAAACAACGAACCCAAATAAATAAAGTAAATAATAAACAAAGTAGCAAACCATTATGACCAAAATAGTAGTTAAACTAAAAAATCAAACCAAAAAATCGGACGAAAAATAGCTATAACTGTTACATATGGCGATAAAAAAATAAAATAAATAAAAATAAATAAATATATACTACGTTACTTAAAAACCGAAAACCGAAAAGAGAAAATATACAAGTAAAATAAATTGACCTAAATTCATCCAAGTAAATAAATAAACTAACCAATCCCGATATAGTTACCGTTAGAAAAAACAAATAAAGATAATCAACACAAATAAACACGAATTAAAAAACTGTTTCTGCCAAAATAATAGTTAGAATAAACTACAACAACCAACCCCAAAATCGAACAAATAGCTTTAATTAAATTCTCAAACCAAAAAATAAAAAAATAAAAACAAGCAAAATAATTTGACCCAAATAAATAAATAAACGACTTCCGGTAAAATAACCGCCATAATAGACTACCCACAATGCACAACTGACCCGTATATGTATAAATAGCCGAGAAAAATAACAGCATACGTGGCCTGACGATTGCATATAGCATGAAACAGAGTGTCGCCTCTAAGTGTTGACTTCTATGTTCACTTTTATATTTACAGACGCTCTATCTCTGATATTGAGCACTTTATCCCATAAATATAGCACACCTTAAGACTATATTTCTTCATATATATATATATATATATATATATATATATATATATATATATATATATATATATAATAATAATATTTTTTGTTTAAAAATATGATTCATACACACACACACACACACACCAGTATCTCTAATGAAGAAGAAATATAATTAAACACTGAAGAAATTCAATATTAAGCTATAAAAATATGGACAAAAAAAGGCTCAAAATACATCGGCATTTATATTATCAATAAATTAAGAAAAATATCGGTCTATATAGAAATGACGGTCTATTAATCCTATGAAAGTGAAAGGGCATAACTGCAGAAGAAATAAAAAAGAAATAGTAAAAAAAAAACGTTCGAAACGTTAGGATTTACAAGAGATATAAAATCAACTCAAAAATAGTAGATTTCTTAGATGTAACATTCGTCCTAAACAACGGAAACTACAAAACACACAGAAAACCAAACAACGTAATATACATTAAAAGAAATTCTAACCACACCTAACGTATTTAAATAAATACACGTATCTATGAATACAAAAAAATACAACAAATTCTGGTAACCTAAAAATATTCAATTAAGACAAAAAAAAAATCAATCAGCCCTGAGAAACAGCTGATATTCAAACAAATAAGAATGCAAAAACGAAAATAATTCAAACAGAAACAACAGAAAAATAAGTATAAATTGGTGTAACACCGGCTACAACAATACAATAAAAAATAGGCAAAATATTTTTCAGAATAATTGAAAACAATAAAATCAATGGGAACAACCTAACATACAGCAAAATAAAACTATTAAATATCATTGTAGAAACAAAGAAAAATGCCCACTTAAAATAAATGTTCAAACAATAGCATAATATACAAATCCATCGTAAATAATAGCATTAGCATAGACCAAAGAAAATGTACATAGGGCCACAGAAAAAAAAATTGAAAAACATTCTTATACCCATCAAAAAAATACAATCCTATCAAAATACATATGGAGCCAAAACGAAAACATTTCCACGAAAATCAAATGGGAAATTATAAAAAAAAGAGCAGCTCCATATGGTATTAACAGCAAACGTTGTAAATTATACTTAATGGAAAAAATAGCAATAATTAATGTTAAAAGCCAAAACAAATTCTTAAATATGAAAACTGAAATAATGTAGACATATAAATAAATATTTACTTTGCCATTTAAGGATACACAAAATAAATAAAGATAAATTAAATATAAAGTTTAAAAATATAACACAAATTTTAAATAAATGAATAAAAAAACAAATCTAATATAAATTTTATTTATTAATAGACAACTAAACAAACAAATATTAAAGTACGCACATATACATGCGTGTGTACATGTAGAGATACGCACACATACATACACAAACAAAAAGCAATTATCAAAATATGAACAAACTTAATTCATCATAATTAATACGTCAATATAAAACACGAAATCAAAAAATAAACTAATAACCATTAATAAAAATAAAGCCTTATATAAACGGTAATATATGATATAAGGATACATTATTTTAATTCCATACAGAACATAATTATTACATACATGTGCATAAGTGCAGAACATGCTTAGGTGTTTGAGAGTGTGTAAAGTTATATATATAAATATATATATATATATATATATGAGTGTGTGTATAATCAGGAACACCATAACTCATGCTACCACACAATCTAGGTTTCGACTGTTAGATGTCATCAGGCAGGTAGAATGAAAGATTTTTGTTGATCCCACCACCATTTGAAAGGAGACATTGCAACCATACTATTTATTTTAGGCTCGAGGGCCATATAAATGGCACAAAACTGGCAAATTTTGTTTGGAGGATGAAGGAAATTAATGGTAGAGTTCCGCACATAAAGAGGAAGATCATCAAAAAAGTAAATCCGGGCAGAGTCCGTGGAAACTTCTATAATATATGCCCAGAAGAAAACCTGACGATCGGCACCTATCCAAATAAGGACGAACTGCTAAATGAAAGATCGGAGGGGATATCCAATTGTAGACAACATAGTAAATATTTATTGCGCATGTCCGAATTTGGATGAATTTCTTTTTCACCACGCCTTTTCCCTCCGCCCGCTTTCCCCACAAACTTCCGGTGTTCGTAAATAATGGTGGTGGGATCAACTAAAATCTTTCATTCTACCTGCCTGAATAGCAGTAACGGTCGAAACCTAGGTAAGGCGATAGATTGAGTCTCAATGATCCTGATTAAATTTTGCTGTAGATCTTAAATATTTGGGATTTTTGTATTGACTGCTTTTTTTTTTTAATTCACCTTTTAATCGTGGCTGTTTACAGCCTCCTTGTCCGATATACTATCTTGGATTTTAGATGTATATATACACGTGTGTGTATGTCTGTCTGTCTATGTGTGTAAAAAATATAAAAAAAAAATAACTTCACCATTTATGCAATAGTTTATTACTAACAAAACACAGGCTTAAGTGTACATGTATCCGCGTATGCGCATCAGTTTGTATATATGTACGCATACGTATGCTATATACGCGAAGGAACATATGTGTATATGTGTGTATACACCGGCGTATAATTGGTCAACTCGAGGTAGTGTAATGGTTAATAAGCTTATCTTGCTGGAACGATTACGTCAGATTAGTGAGTTTGATCCTCATTCGGTGTCCTATACTTTCGGCTTTGTGCCACATTTAAGCTACGCTTGTAAAATCTCTACATTGGCGCTAGATTACAGACATATATACATACATACATACATACTAACAATAGTAAATTTAATTGTAAATCTAACGCAATAAATAACATAAAAATAACGTAAATGATATCGGCTAGATTATATGCGATAAAAAAGAAGTTAAATTTAAACTTATGAGCCCCCCTCCTTCCTATGCATATGTAGTTGGATCAACATAAACATTTCTCAAGTTCGATGGAAAGTTAAATAAGGAAGTGACTCAAACAGAAAATGATTTCCATTTCGTCATTGATTTTCCTAATACGCATGCACACACGAGGGTGTCCGCGCGTGTTTTTGTGGTTAGATTAGTACTTTCGAACTCAAATAGATATTTATGAAGAAATGTATTTTTCATTGCTGGGTCATGAAACTCTTGACCTACCCAACTACTACTACTAATATATATATATATATATATATATATATATATATATATATATATTAAAAGAAAATTGAGCGTGGACGCATAGAAAGCCAATTTAGAAGACTATTGAGTTATGTAGTAGTTTCGATTGTTGATAAAGAAAAATTTTCTTTTCATCTCATACAAGCCTAATTGAAATCCGTTTAAATATCTTTCTCGTATAAAACAGACACTGAAATATGAAAGAAAAAAAAATCACTACTCTGGGCACTTGTGGCAACGTTGTCAATTCATTGTCCTACGTTCAACGTCTGCAGGCATTCGCATTATTGCTACAGATTTATTTACAGTGTATTTAGAAGAATTCATTGAAGTTGTCCATGTAGAGACAAATCAAAAGAATAATAGATGCAGACAGACTAGCCAAGGAAATCAAAGAGAGAAAAAAGTCTTGTATATCAATGTTCTTGGAGAGCAGAATATATTTTAAAAATTCAGGCTTAGAAAGTTCGTAAAAATCTTCAAATTAACATCTATAAAATTAATAGTACCCTTTAGTAACACCAGTTTCTTTCACACAAAAACTTTAAAACGTTTACTAAAACCATTTCTCATAAGTGCCGGGTGTAAAATTACACAATGGGCTTTGATTCTATAAAAGTAAATCTGAATCAACAAATATGTTTGGTGAGTGAGGTGTCGGAAGATTTTAATATCAGTCAACTATATGCCATGCGGGATAAATGCTTATGCGATCATATATCTTTCAATACGTGACTGACGAGGCAGATTTTTTTTGCGGCAGTATGTTGCCACTGTCTTTCTATGGAATCCGGTCAGTCCTGCTATTTACTCATAGACGGGGAGGAAGAAGAGGAATCATACCAAGGGTATTAGCACATGTATGTAATGGGCTATGAGTAGAATTTGAACACTGCTCTCCAATTACCTCAATCCGAGCAGCTATCCATTACTCCGCCGTGCCTCTTACGAATGCGAGATTAAGAGACAACACGAAAATCGTATGATGCCATTAAATTTTCCCATGTTCTCTATTACTCTGATCAAAGAAAGAAAACGCATTATTTTGATCTAATAGGTGTCTGATGCGCCTTTCTCTTACTGATTATATGTTTTTCTAAAAATTTCAGAGAATTCTTAAAATACTTCCACAACTAAAAATCCAAAGATATATAACACAATTTTATTTATTACTAGACGCAAATGATTTCTGCTACTCCGACACCATTACTAGTAATGCTATCGTTTGATTTATGGGCGTCATTTTCTTTCTCGGAACTCACTCTGGGGTGCAGTTCATATCAATTAGAAGTTATATTTATACAGAGATAATAAAGATTTCGTTACTTTAATACTGTTTTTATTTTATTTCAACAGCTCCTTTAATACAAAGAAAAAAAAACCTTCTAACCCAGAGTAAGTATTTACGACCACATTATACATCATAACATTGTTTATTGATTATTAAGTTCTAAACTGGAAAATGTAATTTTTGTGTGAGTTTAAATTCAGACGTATCGTATCTAGCGACACGAAACGTGAAATCAAGGTACCGAGTTCGAATTCTAATGGAACCCATTCAATTCACTACTGTACAAGTACTAATAGGAATAGAATAACCTTCTTATTTTCCATCAGTTTTTAAATAGTAAAGCAGACTGGGATCTTCAGACTTGGTTAACAGAAAGATTAGAAAAATTACAACTCTGAATTAAAAATCGTTTGGGCATCGAGTTAGCATTTTCATCCGATAAAAACACTGCAAAACTGCATCCCCCTCAGTTGGGTTCAGTGACTGAGTGATTTATTAACCGAATTCGGTCGGTATATCCTTCTGTCTTATCAACTCTCAGTCACGCTCATTTATTTAATGAATCCCCTTATTCAGTCCACTTCATCCGAATATAAATGTCTTGAAATAATGATAATACTTCATATGCTAAACTGCGACTTAAACTATTCAGCTATTCGAGAGGTTTGGAATTTAGAGATCGTCAAGTTTGAGATAATTGTGTCAATTTGTAGATAAACATTATGAACGTAGATTGGCTGCTGACATTCACCTTCTTGAATATTTTATGTTAGAAAGTGGAAATGCGCGAAAAACACTAACTGCTTCATTCTATGATGGACACGCCAGATATCAGAGAAAATTCTTGCAAATATGTTCACTTTTTACTTATATTATTCGGAATTTTTTCTTCAACTTCATTGCCATATTGACAATGTTCGGCCGCTGTACGCTCCGACCTACTTCAGGTGATTGGAATTTCCAACCGAACCCTTCATTTCGTCCACCCCGTTAGAATGTCTCACTTATTTAACTTTAACTCAACTCTCCAAGAGTGGTTCACCACTAGAATTGAACTCACAACTGAAGTTTAGGTCTAGTCATGGGTCTAACGAATGTCTATATCTACTAGGCCATGCGTCCTTTTGGATATATGCGTATGAATTTTTTGGACTTATAAAAAGAGAAAAACAAAAAAAAATAATATCTCAGCAACCATTTTTTATTGTAATTTTCTGTTATAATTACTCATTCCTTTTACCAAAGCATATATGGCATTTTTTTTGTTTGTTATTTATTTCGATTCTCTATCACTCCTTAATACTGGTTCCCATATTGTATTAATATCTATGTTTCTTTTTTTGTTGGGAGATATATGATATTTTGGCAACGTTATTTTAACGTTGAAATCTATTACTTTCTTAACCCCAAACAGTCCGCAAAGCACCCAAATTGTCCCAACATGACGATAGCACTGCTAAATGTTGTAGCTGAAAAATTATGCAGTAGTTAATTATTATAACAGAATACTTTTTTCATCACTGAACAATACGTATTGAAGGTATGAAATTATTATTAAAAAAAAAAAAAAAATGCGAATCACTAATTTATATAACGAATCCATGTTCTAATATCATTGTGGAATTTATCATCAGTTTTCTCTTAATGTAACGTTACATGAAAACATATTTGAAACGTTACATGGTAAGCTACGCTACGGCGGTGAGAAAGCGACTGAAGTAGACGTGCCTGGTCAAGACCGATAACAATGTAAATTCTTTTTTGTATTCTGTCAAAATGCATAGCTGAAGCATCAGACGACATGCAGTAGCACTATACGATATACGAATATTGCTGCGACATCTGGTCTGCAAGAAAAAAAACTGTTAGGGTCGAACTTACGTTTACATCTATCCAATTAAACAGTGAAGTAATTAGATATTGCCGACAAATACAGCGTTTAAATACATAAAGTCTAAGTACGCTAGCGAAGCGTTCATCTGAACATTTACCATGAAACCATTTATAGAAAAGTCACAGGGAATTTACATGATGGCAGTGAGAAATGACTGATGCCGAGATGCCAGGTTAGTACCAATAATACGGCTGATTCTTCTATGGATTTTATCAAGAATCTGTAAATATACAGCAGCAGATATGTCAGCTATATTCAAAATATGGATGGGTGTTAAACACACACACACATATATATATATATATATATATATATATATATATATATATATATAATGCGTGCCAAATTATTACCGAAATAACTTATTTATAATATTTCAAAAACCGTCCAATTAATTAACACAAGATTTTCACACAATGTTGGCAACACTGACCTGCGCAATCACTGAAATCTTCGTACTGATCTGCGCAATGTAAAAAAAAACTGTCGCCATATTTGTTATCAGCACGGTGATTTGAGCATGCCACATTATTAGAAAGGTTTAGTAAAATTTCCAGAATTTAGCAAACAAAACGTTTATTAATGTTGCACGTGAATGTTTATGATCAAAAGAAGCTAATAAATACGATAATCAAACAAATAATAACAGATACAAACAAAGGCACAATTTTAAACAAATTAATAGGGAATGTGATTTCCCTGATTTGAAATTACTTGAAGAAGTCGACGATCCATAGAATTTGTTAATTGTAGGATGTCATCTGCTGTAATGCCGCGAGATATGTCAAGAATTGCATTCCACAACTTAGCGTTGCTCCTGAATTGTCGTCCGTCGGCGTACAGTCTTCGCTTCATGATTCTCCAAAGGTTTTCGATTGGGTTCAAATCCGGAGAATTTGCTGGCCACTTCATCTCTCGAGGTCCATCGAAGCCTAACTGTTTCAAATATTCTGTAGTCTGTGAGGGAGCATTACCTTGGATAAAAACAATGTCCCTTCTGAAGGCAACTCCTTGCCTTTTCATCCAAGGTCCAAGATGCCCCTTCATAAACGCTATGTATGCATCAGCAGTCATTTTGACGCCATCTGGTACTCTCCATGGGCCCACTAATATTTTTCCAATAATACTACCCCAGATTATTATGCCTCCACCGCCATGTTGGTATCTCAAACGCCGATGGCAATTCTGTCCGTTCATTACCCAGCCTTTGCACCATCTATCTGGCCCATCAAGTGTTGCTCGAGTTTCGTCTGAACTTTAGAGAAGTCAATCTTCATATTGTCCTCGGCCCATTTCAATCGATTTTGAATGTGATTTCTCGTCAACGGAGGCTTCGATACAGGTTTGACTGTTGTTGCTATTTCCCTCAGATACCGACACCGAGTACTTTTAGACACAATAGGATCCCCAATGCAACTGAAAAGCTCTTGACTGGCAAGTCCAGGGTTCTTCGTGGCCTCTCGTTTAAGTCGTGACATGAGACGACGTGAAATAACCATCGGCTTGCCTATATCTGACCTTTTGCGTCCTAGTGTAGAGTCGGCGGTGAACTTTTTCACTGTTTGATGACACCTCCCTATCATTTTAGAAATTTCTAGGGTAGATTTACCTTTTGAGAGTTCTGAGGTGATAGTTTTCTTTTCAGCATTACTTAAACTGCTTTTATGGCCCATCTTTTCACTAAATTCTTACACTTTTCTAATAATTTGGCACGATCACATCACCGTGCTGATAACAAATATGGCGCTTGTTTGTTTATATTGCGCAGAACAATACGAAAATTTCAGTTATATATATATATATATATATATATATATATATATATATATATATGATAGATTCAGGAGAGAAAATTGAGAGAATGAACCAATTTTCTTAGCAGCAGACATAGCAATACATTCAATATAATCTTTCCATTTCATATCAGCATAAACTCTTAGCCTGAGAAGCCGCAAAGAGTCACTTGCATGGAGGGTAGTATCAGCCATGATAATAGAAGGCAGAAAGGGCTCTTTCAGCTATTATATATATATATATATATATATATATATATATATATATATTTATTGATATGTCCCGGAGAGAGATACATTTGAACGAAGTAGTAGCTACTATAACCAAGTAGAATAGGTAGCAGTAATCGACTGGTACGCGTCGTAGTGGCAGGTAAGAAGTGTAAGTCAATGATGTAGTCCAATGGGCTTCGTTATAGACGTTATATATATATATATATATATATATATATATATATATATATATATATATATATATATATATTGTGTGTGTGTAAATACATTTAATAGGCTGGGTAATGAGACTTGAAGAATCGAAAGCCAACACAATGATAACAATGTTGGCAATATGACTGATGATAATTATTATATATTAGTAGGTCCTTTGACTAAATTGTATCACTAAGAGAAACATTTTAAACATTTTAAAGCTAGAATTTTCGGTCACGTCTATGTCCTTTTTCAACGAGATCAGAAATAAACAAAGGAGTGGGACACTCCCTTCCGGAGAATATTGCTTAACATATTCCACAGGATTTTCATCCACTTT
Source organism: Acanthosepion lycidas (assembly GCA_963932145.1). Taxonomy (NCBI): domain Eukaryota; kingdom Metazoa; phylum Mollusca; class Cephalopoda; order Sepiida; family Sepiidae; genus Acanthosepion; species Acanthosepion lycidas. The sequence goes on along the minus strand of OZ010577.1, from coordinate 108,778,488 downwards.
GAATTACTTTCCTGATTGTCATCAGCTGTCTCATCGTGTTTTACTCAATATTTTCCCGAACGAGTCAATGACAGTTTTCAGTTTTGGCAAAGCTACAATTCGTAGAATGCCACATTGTCTCTAGAGCGGTACTGACAGTCATTGTAATTATTTTCATCACAAATTTAAGGAATTCCGTCAATGTCTTCTCATAGGCAAATGAATAATCTAACAAGTGGAGGTTTGTTGCAACATGACCAATGAGAGCTCCTCGGTTTAGCTGCTTATTTCACATTATATCAGTGTCGCACAACCGTTTCTCACATATCTCGAATTTTTAATTCTCTCAGACATACATTCTATAGAAGAATATTTATTACTTACATATGTTTTCGCATATACGTAGACATTTACAAATGCACATATGGAAATACTGTATGTTTAAATTTATATGCATAGAAAAATCCGTATGTGTGTGATACATTTTTAATTTCTTGAAGCCTTATAGATGCTTCCATCATATTCAGAATCTATGCTTTCTGCTCATCAATCGATAATATTACACGTTTTCCAAGATCGTGTGAAGTTATATCGCGCAGCTTTCCTCGTTAGTTCTTCAACATTTTGCCCACGCACCGTACTGTTTGGAAAATCATTACTGTGTTCGCTGTTTCTTCATTCTTTCTTTATCTTTTTGCGATTTCTTCTGATAGCTAACTATTGCGATAATATCGCCGTTCTGAAATTCCGTAATACGAAATCGCTGATAAGTCCACCTCTGGAAGTCACGGTAAATATTTTCTTTTGAATCAAGAAACTTCTGCAATATATTAGTCTGTCACTAGATCTACGATGTTAGGTCAAAAGTAATTCCTTTTATAATTTAATTTTAATTGTTTTAGAATTATTCTTTTTATTTGCTTCAGAGCCTATAGAAAATGTGGTTTAAAATTCTCTTACTATCGATAATTCTCTTTGAAATAACTACCCTTCTGAAAAAAAAAATAACAGAAAAAAAAGAAAATAAAACGTGAGAGGTTTTCAAAAAAAGAATCTACACGAAATACACAGGAGTTTAATTGTTATATATGATAATTATACACTTCAATAAAGCAAAATGTAAAAATCAGCTAAATTTGTTGAGTTAAGGACAATCCTAGATGTAAGGGAGTAATTGATACTAGTGACAGGGCCGAATATGGTATTTCTGCTGCTGTAAATAAGAATAGGGCAGATCCGCGTTATTCCCTCATTACAGCTGACGGAAAATCACTATTGCCAAACACTGTGAAAGCCTTCAAGTGAATCATGGTAATAACTTCAGGTTTGTTCTGATTCTTCGCCATTCATATTGGGTTTGAAAAAATATCTTCATAGAAAGCAGACAGATTCTACGTGAATTTCAAGAAGGTTGAGGTAATCAGAAGGCAGCGGTTCTCTAATAGAGATGAGGTGAATGAAACGACTACCACAGGTCTTGAAAAAAGCAATCAGTTTTTTCTAATCTTATCTTCATTCAAAGATGGAATATTAAAACAAATAAGGAGGAAAGTCTTGCTAACGATTAGGTTTTAATCCTGATATTTAAAAGTATAAACATTCTCAGCAATTGTTTTAAGACTGAATACAAGCCTTTTCAAAAGAGAAAATATGATTCTGAATTTGATTGAAAGATGAGATGACACCGGCCCAGAATAGATCGTGCTAGATATAGTTTCACCCAACACTGTAAATTTCTAAAGAGAAAGTCATTAACATAAAAACTTAAGTTATCAAAATTGACTAGTGTTTTCAAAACTTAATCCAGATGTGACGCATGATAACAGACTCTCAACTATATGCAACTGCTTTCAAGTTTATTGTTTACAAATAACCTTTCGTGCTCTTATTATCTTCATAACTAATGTGATAGAATTAGCTCTAATCTGTAAAAAAAAAAGAAGAAAAGATAATGATTAATATGTTTCAACAGTAACGACAGCTGGAGAAAGTCATTGTTAAATTGTGGTCTGTAGACTGCACGCATAAAACAATCATTTTAACCGAAATCAATGGCTTGGTAAGGAAACAATATTAATATCAGTTTTAAGTAAAACAGCAATTACTGAAAGCTTCTACTATTAATTCCGGTGTAATTAACTATGAAAATGCATTAGGTATTCACTGATGATTCTGTAAGTAAGCAGCGAACTATTTTCACGCTTTTAGTTGAGCGAATTCATGATGGTCACGTGAAGACCAGCTCGGGGCGTAACGAACCGCCTTTGTTGAGTAGATCATGGCGATGTTGGACGTGACTGTCAACGGCTGTTAGTAGAACGAATGGAAACAGGGTCCATTTCTTCTGTTAGGTTCAGTTTACCACCGACACCCTAATACCGATAAGGTGCATTATAAGCTGGAGATAATCAAAATAGTTATTTTCTATTCCCAAGTTTCCCATTATTCCGAATCAATACAAGTTTCTAAAAAAGCTTAAAATAAAGGCTTGATGAATGAGATTTTTCATGGACGTAGGAGGAGGAAATAAGAAGTGATGATTGTGAGGATATGATGATGAGAATAGCGTTAAGGTAGAAATTAATTAAGCGACATATTTCCTGACTAGTTGCTCATATACGATCAGCAAACTTTGTAAAATTTTGTATCAAATGGACACTAAAAATGTACCATTTCTTTTCATCGTCATTCTTTCCCATTCCAGGGAGACTTTTCATGTTCTGAAAATGGTTACGACATATTTCACAGTTGAAACATGTCGTAACATATATTTATATCAGAAGTAATTTTTAAATAATTCACAAATGTTTATAACTTATGTCTCGGCGTGATATGTTTTCTATGAAAGAATCGAGACTTGCAATATATTAAGTTTTGCAAAAGATGAGGCGTGAGTGACATTCAATGTCATTCAATGTCACCATAGATCAAGAAATAGCCAATGATGCCATTTAGTACCAACTGAAGCAAATGTTAGCAACAAAAGGATGAAATGGATTTGCTATAACAAAAAAAAGAAAAAAAAAAACTCGTCTGAAAATATATGAAATTATATGAAATGATAGGTAGAATTAGATTAAAATCGAACACAAAGATCACGTAAATCAATGAGAGAAGAATTTGTTTGTGATGTTTATGTCGTATATTGTAAGCAATTATATTTAGATTAGTCGATTGGTATGTGTGCATAACCTGTGTAGTAAAGAGGAAAATGACTTCCGATATAATTGAAGGTCACAGAAGGAAACTTTTCTCTAAAAATATACATTTCCAGCAACACGAAATAACTGTTTGATAAAAAATCTACTTGATTTTTTCTGTTTTGTTCGTAAAATATTGTTCCCAGTGAATAACGTTTCCAGAGAAACACTTTACTACAATATCGAATGTTCATTTTATGGCGCAGTATGTTTGTTTCCATTTGTATTTTGGTATCATAATAAAATGAAAGTCCCGGGCATCCAGTTGTTTCCATAAATAGCAGCGAGACGGCAAAAGAAAAAAAAAGATAGGAAACGTGAGGTTGAATTCTGGGGTCATATCAGAAGAGTCTATTGCGTAAAGACAAACATTGGAAAGTAACCGAGCGAGTTCTCACTGAAACACTAAAACAGAATTTGATTGCTGAATTGGACTGTGGGTGATCTGAAATCTGAACTGGGTGACCAATTGAAACAATTTCTGCAAACAAAAATCGATCAAATGTACTTTCCTTTGCATATTCCAAAGCAATTAGCGTTTTTTTTTTTAAATAATTTCTCCCTCTCTTTGACAAGAAATATTTCCTCTTCTTTATTTATTAACCGTCTGGTTGAAATAGAAACTTATTAATTATTACACAAGGTCATGGGGTGTTTCTTTTGTCAAACAAACAAAAAAAAAACACCACTCACTGATATTCCATTGGCTGTGATGCCCACAAAACAGACACACAAAAATGAATTTGAATAGTATGCAAGATTTCTTTGATTTTTTAACATTTACTAAATGGCATTATCTTATAATTTTAACCTTGTCTTTTTCTCGAGAAATATCTGGTAATTCTAATATTGCGTATAGAAATATATGCATGTTATATAAACATGTACACACTCAGGCATTTGTATGAAAATACATCATTGGTTTAGTAGCCTGGTAATTTGGAGCTGGTATTTTATCTTAAATATTCATTGTGTAATATTTGATACAGTGATAAGTGGTGAATAGTTTAGATATATACCTTGAATAAGAAGAGATATAAATTTAAAAAGTAAATATCTACGGTTTAAGTAGCTTCTTTTTAACAAAGAATTACGGTTGTAAGATAGGAGCCTAATTATATAAAAGTCTCTCTCTCTCTCTCTCTATATATATATATATATATATATATATATATATATATATAGAGAGAGAGAGAGAGAGATAGCGCGTGTGTGTGTTTGAGGCCACGACGATGTTGATTTAGTTTCGATAGAAGTTGTTGCTATCTATATCTTCATCGTCTGTAGAGATAAGATATTTATTAATATTATCGTTTGTCAAGTATCAATCATTCAGTATGAATCATTCGCTATGAATCACTAGTAATCGATTTTAGGCAATATTAGAGATAATCTGAAACAGACCTTCGTGACTGATACAATTTACTATTGAAGTATTAATTTATTTTTTCTCAAATTATCAATATATTAGTATGCATTTCAAGTAATTACGTATCAAAAATGACTAAATAATTATGCTACTTGATGCTCCCTTATCAAAGGTGGTTTGAAAGGATTTACATGTTTGGAATATTGGGTAAATCTCTTGTAAGCTACACGGAATATCATTTAATAAATAGTGCAGAATACTATAATGTATATTGCTTTATTACAAGCAAACTGTTAGTGACGGCGTCTAATATTTTTAGCCACTGCATAGATTATCGAAATATAAAGTAGATACTTATCAGGATAAATACATATATACATTTATTAAAAGGATCCTGATTACATATACTTGTACAGTTAGAATGAAAACTGTTCGTTTGACATAGATTACTCAAGTATCAGCCATTAGTATTAAATATCCTGAATGTCCCACGTATCAAATAATTCATTTAAAGATTTAAAATTTTCAGATCTGTCGAAAGCAGTTAAAGAGAACTGTTTTAAGATATTTCAGTTTCCAATAGAATGATGGTATCGGAATTTATCGTTAGGATATGTTTCTCGTACTTTTAAAAAGATCCTTATAAATTTACCGTATTTGTCAAACTTTGAAGTTTTCATCCATTCTACTAGAGAGAAAGAGTTGAAAAGCACTATCAGAACACGCGAGTAAAAAATTTAAATTAAAATTAATCCCTGAGGAGAGTATTATGAAAAATGGATCAGAATGCACTTTATTATAAGCAACCAATCCCGGGATATCCAACATGAGCCAGTAAGATGAAACAACGCCTGATTGGCACCTAGCATTAAGCGCTCTCACAAGTTGAGGGACCAAGTGCAGATGGCATGATATTTTGTGTATAGCTTTATAGATGTTAGAACTGCAGCTAATATTGTTTTCAAGATAATTTTATGATGAATTCTCAGGCATATATTGATTTGCTGAAGGCACATATGGAGCCGCGTCCTGGGTAAGACGTTAAACTCTATCCGCGTCCTGGGTAAGACATTAAACTACATCCGCGTCCTGGGTAAGACGTGAAACTACATCCGCATCCTGAGTAAGACATTAAATTACGTCCAGCAGCAAGGCCCCAGATCAGGAGGTTTTGAGGAGCGTGGAACCATCTCTTAATTGCTGGAGTAACCAGGTCCAGCCTTAGCCGGTGTCATAGCACTTTTTAGGTTCCCAGCAATACTTTTTTGAAAAAAAATTATTACCAGCAATACAATTTTGAAGGAAATATATTACCAGAAACAGACTTTTGACAAAACAAAATATTACCAGCAATACCATTTTTTGTCAGCATTAAATAACCCATAGAGATTGATATGCCGTAAAACAAATTAAACCAAACCAATCTAAACCAAAGAATACATAGTCTATTCATACGAATCTGTCCTAAAAATGTTGTCGGCATTAAATAGCCCATTGAGATTGATATGCCTTTAAACAATATAAACCAAACCAAACCATACATATGGAGCCAAGTTTCAATAAGATGTCAAATGCTTTCTATAGAGGGATACATTTTATGAAAGGCAATAGTCCATGCAATTTGATAAAGTAAGTAAATGACACTCTATAGAGCCTTAATTTATAATTACTAATGGCTAAGTGTTTACTAATCCAACCTTATCAAGGATTGAAGTTTTGTGGAATATTCTGAAGAGAAAATTAGGAGAAATAATCCCTCTACAGGCTAATCTTCAACCAATGTCCTTCCAGCTTTAAAACTGATGTTGATTCCACACATGTACCCGCTTTTCCAATAGGGTAACTTTTTGTTTAGTCATCGACTCTAGTCTAGAATACATTAGGTTGGTGCAAAAATAATGACGAAATAATGTCGTTTTTTGACGTTAAAAAATACGTCAAAAAACGACATTTGCACCAACCTAATAATATTCTAAAAGTTGTTTTTTGGATACACATATTTTACTTGGCACACAGTGAATTACGTCAGCTGACCCGTGTATTCGAGAGATTTAATTCAAGGTGAATGTGCTAGTCACCAGGGAAATCAAACTCTCCTCGGTTAACTTTAGACTGCTCGATTAAAGGTAGCACGAAACACGGGTTTGTTTTAGCTATACTTTTAAATAACTCATATTTTCGCGTAAACATTTTCTCGAAAGTATGTCTACGGTGGAAGGTCGATTTCTTTTGAATTTATCTATCTTAGTCGAAATTTAAACTGAATTAATAGGCATTATCAAATCAAGATACAATACTTATGTCAATAACTCCGGATTAAAAATGAAATCCATTAATTCATTTGAAATCGCATAGTTTACATTTCGGATACTATATATATATATATGTGTGTGTGTGTGTGTGTGTGTGTGTGTGTGTGTTTCTCTAAAGGTGTCCGAGCAGCCCTGTTTAAAAATATCTTTTCTCAGCAGATATCTGTAGGTGTCTAGAAAAGATTATATAAACGTTGGCTATCCCACTGATTATGTTTAGAGCAACTGACTGACATCATGTTCAGCGCTCGAAATGAAATAATTATAAATTAATTCGAAATTGATAAATCCGTTTTGGAATGTACGAACGCCTATTGAGAGCTCAGTTGGCACCTCTCCTGCTCTACGTTTGTGAGTAGAGAACTTAGCCGCTATGCTTTCGATATACCTGTCACTGTAATGTAAGTCAAATCGAAGACCACAACGGTGCATTTCAATTTGCGTGGAAAAGTTGGAGAGTTGGTGAATGAATAGACGGTGGTGTTGTGTTTACTATACGGACAGACCTAAAGATTTTTTGTGCTAGTCGTCACGTGGCATAAGCGATATTTTCATGACACATCTTTTATTTCTTGCCGGTAATCGATATGCTACGCTAATCAGTGCATATCTGCCTACATTTTTTTTTTCATATAATTTTTTTTAAATACTCATTTTGAGAGGCGTTCCGACATCTCCTTTACTTTGTTCCAGGGGGTGATAAAATAATCTTGGGATTTTAAGATAGGGTTGAAAGTTACTTGAAGGACTGGAATTGCCTTTATGGAAATAGGTAAAATATAGCAAAGGCATCTTGAATTGTTTCATATTGCAAGTACACAATTCAAATACAATTTGACTATATAACAAATTGAATGTGGTCATCTCGAGGCGGTCTAATGGTTAGCAAGCTTGTCTCGCTAGGACAATTACGACTGTGTAGTGCCCCATATTTTCCGCCTTGTGCCACATCTAAGCTACTCTTGGAAAATCACTATAGCAACCTGAATGCAAACAAGGAACATGACACCTGCCACACTAAGTAAGAGACCGTGAAAATAACATGAAGTCTCTCTGCAATGTAAGCTCTCTATGAGGTTTGAACGTACGTACAAAAATTCGTTTGCTCATTACGTGAGCCTGTCGAAATCACACTACTGTGAAGTTAGCAATGAAGTTCGTGGCTGTAGGAAAACTGCTTTGAAGAAAACAAACTAGTCATTAAATATATTATCTCAAATAAGAGCTAGAATGCATGCTACATAAATGAGTGCCCAAGAACATCCACCAACAGATAGAAAAGTAAATTAAAGTAGCCAAGTTGAATGTTCGATTTAATTTTCCTGTGACACTGGTCGTCTGATTTAGCCACAGAAATTCAGAAAAAACAATAGTAAACAAATGTACCGTCTCATTAAAAAGACTTTTATCCCAAAACACTTTCAATAATGCCTATTATGTTAGATAATAGCCCAAGGCTCGTTAGTAGCCTTGTGCAAATCAGTAAAACAATAGTTGTTAGATGTGTGGAACAGGGATAAACATGGGGACGAATCTAACCTGAATTGGATTCAGGAAAAAGCCATCGGGGTATACATAAATGATCCTCCTACTTTAGCGGAATTAACGTCATCTATCAGCAAGTTGAATATGGATAAGGCTACTGGAAAGAATAATCCTTCGGTGTGGTAGCGATCAATTATCTGATACTCTGCATAGAATCATCCTGAACACATGTTATGCTGGGGGAGCTCCAAAGGATTGGGAATGTCCGATCTTGAATCCATTGAAAAAAGGCAAATGTATAATTTATATGTGTGGTTAGTATCGAGGGATAACTATAAATTTCCCATCGGGTAAAACCCAAAGAGCGATTTTGCTATCTCGACTGAATGCTGACATTGTGGATACGATACTGCCAGGGACACAGCGTGTCTTCGAGGCTAACAGGAGAAAGATGGAGATGGATTTCACACAAGGGCTGAATCAGGTCTTCGTAAATATTACCAAATGTAGAAGAACTTATGACGATTTGGTTGACTGTGCCTTTTCTAAAAAAAACATCCAGTCATCTGTATAAAATGAGGACAAGCATGGTGACCTTGTAAAACATGCATTGTTGTCTTTTTTCTTTTCTGTTCCATTTTCCATGCCTCTAAGACCTATGGCTAGGATATATATATATATATATATATATATATATATATATATATATATATGTGTGTGTGTGTGTGTGTGTGTATTCGATATTGCACAGTTGGTAATATATTCAATACTGAACATTCTCAGTGAAATCAAAGAATTTTCAAGCTCTTGCCTGAGATCTTGCTTATGATGATGACTGCGACTAGATCACCTAATCATAAAAGAAAATCTTTCCTGTTTCATCAAATGTTTCAAACTATCACTCTAGATAAGGCATTAGTCATGTTTCTACCTGCTTCGGGTAAACCTTATATCGTACAATCATTTTATGGATGGCGACAAACTGAATATCGTAAATGGGTGCATTATAAATTAACGCTCTTCCCTTTATGGTGAAATATATACTCCTTCGAATAAAGCAACTTTAACAGCTCTAAAATATCGCCCGGTCTAATACAGGACTTAACAGTTTACAGAGATGGCAGCGTACTATTCCAGTGTGCTAACGTGCTTTATGTATTCCTGAGAGTCTAGGGTTATGCGTTGCAGGCAATTTTAGAGATTCCATCAATGATCTCAAATATCAATATGCACTGTATATGCAACCCGCCTGACATCAAGACTGAGGTGCTCTTTAATCGCCACTGTTTTTGCTGGGCATGATAATTCATTTGGTTTAACGGCAGCAGAATACTCCCAAACTCTTTTAAAGTGAACTGCTCTACGACACTCGACGCAAGCATAAACTCAGGAGAACTTGAAGGACGGCTTAAGAGTCCCTTGCTGCATGCTATATTGAGGTTTATACAGAACTTGATACTTTGATTTAATTTAATCTTAATAATTATATTGAGGTTTTTGGCTCTAAACGCATCTTTAGGGTAAAGCATTTTACGTAGATGTCTTTTTACTCATTTTGAGTTTTTTATTTGACGTTACTGATGTTTGTGGTCGATATAATTGCAGGTGTACAACTCAAGAAGTCATTTCATGATGTTACGCGTTACACGAACATCCAATGAGTTGAGCAAAGTTAAGAAAAAGCTGGAATCATTGATCCTGCATTTCGTCAATTTACATATGATTAATGGATATGTCTGTTCAACGAATCGATAGACATAAGAAGTGTCAAAATTGTTGTATTTTACACAAATTATGATCACTAATGTAATGGAAATAACTTAACATGCATGACGTGTCATAAATCCTTCAGAATCTGCTCCTGTCTCAACCGTTACATGAAAACTGGACGGACTTTGCAAAACAGACGGAGTCCTGCACAAAACAATTTACTCGGCTATATCAGCAATAAGCATTGCAAGTGATTTTCGATCTTTTATTGTCTTTCTCACGAGAATTGACAACATTGAAAAACCTTGTCAGCGATTGCCATGCATGTTTAACGAGTAGATATATATATATATATATATATATATATATATATATATATATATATATAGTGGTATTATTTTGGACATACCTCTGATAGCTCAACTTACAGTAGAACAAATCGGTACCCGAGGAAAAATGGTGGGGAAAAAAGGGAGAACCAGGAACATATAACCAAGGCGAAAATAATCGCCCAGTGTTCAAGTTCCAAGTCCAAAGAAAAAAACTCAAAACGAGTAAAAAGACAACTACGTAAAATGCTTTACCCAAAAGTTGCGTTTAGAGCCAAAAACCTCAATATAATTATTAAGATTAAATTGAATTAAAGTATCAAGTTCTGTTTAAACCTCAAGCGAAAATTTAGGAATAACCAATGTTGAAATTTATGCAACTTTATACTAAAGAAACTACGGATTATTTACTTAACGTGTTCTTTCCTATTTTTCTATATATTTGCACACACACACACTATCTATCTATCTATCTATATATATCGGAAAAGTATTACTAAATAGGAACTGTCTTTGTACAGCTAAGTTTATAAAATAAATCTGTTGTCTGAGAGATGACATATCTCAAAAATAAAGTTTTGTAAACAGACTGTAAATGGTCTTATAATTTGATAGGACATAAAAATCTGACAGTCTGTCATGAACATTTAAATATGAGAGTTATTTTTTTCTTTTTACATGCGAAACCGTTACTGCATGATGATTAAATATCAATGTTATAAAATTTCGTAAATTACACCAAAATAATTTTAAATTCAGTTATGAATATTCGTGTTTGGAACGAAATAGTGTCAGTAAAAATGTTCTTATTTTATAGTATACAATATTTCAATATAATATTTATCATGATAAACTAACAATAATTGAAAATGAAACGGTCTAAACTGACAGTTGATTTACTCGGTAATATTCTCATCTGCCATTTCATTTATCATCTTCAACCTATTGTATAGAAATATATACGTTAGATTTCAGAACATAATACATAATCGTAATAAAAAATATTTATACAGGGTGCGATTTATAAATTGTCATCTAAATTAAGCAAAAATTCAAATGACACTGACATCTCATTTTAACAGATGTATTTACCAAAAGTACAAAAAATATCTTGAAATGCTAACGAGCAAATGTATTCAAGAAAATCGCCATTGACTTCAACCACGACCTCCAAACGATTACGGAATCTCCTGCATCTCTTCTGGACGATCACCTTGTTTCATTTCGTAAATGCTTCTATAATACTTGCCTTCAGTTCATCTTTGGTGTTACAAGGTGTTTTGTTGTTCAGCTCCGCTCCACACATAATAATCAAGGGGTGAGGTAGGTAGCAAGATGTAAGGGAGGATGTTGTTGCATCATTAGTCTTACAGCCATAACCGGATAATCCTGCTTTCGTGGCATGATATTAAATCCTGATGATAGATTTAAGGCCCTCAAGCAGCCACCCTCTTGACCCAGAGCAGCTCTCAAGGCACTTAATGTAGTCATCCATGTTGAGTCTGATTCCCTCACCAGCAAATTCGGGAGTTATTTTTTATCAGTACGATCAGAGTGAGTTTTCCAGCTGCCGTAACTTCGTAATCACCATTAGACTCATTCAACTCTTTCCTTATCTTCAGAATTGTCCTGAGATTGACACACACTCAGAAATGTTTGAATTGGATCTTCCGTCGTGAATGCCAAGCACTACAGTAGGCCGTTTCCCGATGTATGGCGGAGGGAATTGCGTCATGTTGCTTTTCTTTTTAATCACAGATAGTGCCCGACTGACCCTATTATAATGTGCAGTTGCCAACATCAAAAACAAACAAAGCGCATGCGCGAAATAAAAAAAAAATAAATGGTAACAATTTACCCATCGCACTCTGTATCTTATAGGATATATTGCATGAAACAAACACCTTACAAAATTTAACGCAGAATTCCTGCATTATATTTTATTCCTGAATCGAGGACAGTGGGCATTTTATAAGTATAAGCTTATATTTCTGCTGTTCACTTTTTTTCTTTGCAATAAACCTTCAAAACGTTGATTAATTTAAATTTCTATATCTACGAATTGCTATTTCTTAAAAAAAAGTATTTCCCCTTGATTCGCCATGATATTGATCTTATTTTTTTCCTTCTATTCGAATGGTTAGTACTTTATGCTCAATCTATTTTATTATATAACCCACCAGTGCGTGAAATCCTAACTGGGTGAAAGGACTTTAAAATACGCAATAGAAATTCTTGAATTTAGAGATTTCCTTCCATAGGTTGACTTGCCAATCAAGTTTAGATAGACGAGCATTGCCTCTTATTATCTCATATCCGGAGGTGTCTATAGATTGACCCATACTTTTACAAAGGGCGTTCTACAAATGCTCCGGTTTATAATAAACACTATTAATATTTACCGGCCTGAATGTCCGAGAAATTTTCATAGAAAATATGCGTCCTCCGACAGGAACCGAACCTGTACCCTATACGGAATCGTCGTATAGCCTGACGTGCTTTTACCGAGTTCGCCACAGAGGAGCGTTTCGTTTAGCAAAGTTGATGCTACTGTTTTTTAAACTACAATTCTCCATGACTTTCTCTCATACATTCATATCTGCTCGATGCGTAACCGAATGTAAACAAATAACGTCACACATTATGAAATGGACAAAGGCCGATAAATTTTTAAGATATTTTTATGTTTATACGTTCTTTTTAAAAAGAACGTCTTAAAATAATTAAAAGCAAATAAAGAGAAAATTATAGATATCATATTTCGGAGAAAGTTACGATAATGTGCAGTAATTGTACCTGTGAAATACATATGGGAACGGTATGAATCCATCTACTACCCATAGCCATAGGTTAAATAATTCACCTAGGAAAATAATAAATATATATATATATATATATATATATATATATATATATATATATATATATATATATATATATACACACCCGCAAAAGAATCAATATTCTTACGATCCCAGTCATGTTTAAGGCATTAAATGACACTCAATGTGTTTATAAACATTAAAGCTTATGGAGATCAAATCATTGAATCATGTGTGAAACGCACGTTTATAGAGGTTTTTAATTATGTAAAAAGAAACATATACATTCTTAATTGCATAAAAGTTGATTGGTCTAATCATAAATTTTATATGTGCATATTATAAATAAAAATTAAATTATTTTTTGTCGCTTACGTGCGTCATTATATTCGAGATTGTATTGCCGAATTAAGTTCTATGTATGTTCCCTAATAATATAGAAAGAAAGAATTTAAAAGATAAGCCAAATACTGCCATATTGATATTAATGTTTTAACCTGCTTGACTCTCGTTCGTACCATAAATAAACTCATGAATGCTTCGTTTCTGTTGTCAGCATATTAGATTTTTTTTTCAGTATGGAAGTCTTGAACAGAAAACTCTTGTCTTTCTTCATCATTATATGTCATATTCACTGCAGACCAGTGCGTTCTTGATGGAAAATCATTGGAAGAAATTTACGAAGATATTTTTAAGGATGTGCTGTCGATGAACCTATAAAGGAAAGATCCGCTGGGCAATTTCAGATCGATACAAAGTGTTGCATTTACATATGTAGAAATGTGTATGCTTATTCTAAATACGGTGTAAAATGTGTGCTTCTTAACATTTATAAAACATATAAATTCTAATTCTGTAAGAATATAAGAAAGTGAAAAAAAAATAGCTGATGTAAATTCTAATCTGTGAGTCTGTGTTATATATGAAGTTTTTTCTAAAGCAAAATTAAGAATTTTCATTAAACACACAGGCATGTTATATATGAATAATTATGAAAAACATTATAAATGAATGCAGCAAAAGGCGTAAAAACAAAAATAAAGATAACTTCTGAATTGTGTAATAATCGATTGGTATAATGAAATAAAGAGCAAGGAGAAAAGTAAAGTATATTTCTTTTCTGGAATTTAAGAAAACGTTTGGTCAAAGCATATGTGCAAAAAAAAAATCTTGTTTTATTTAATATTACTGGGGAATTCTAAGCATACGTGTATCGGCGAATAAGAAGTTTTGCAAGGAGGAATGTGTAAAAACTGCGAGAGACGGGACAGCAGCTACAGAAACGTTTGGTTGAAGTAATCACTCTAAAAAGAAGGTCCAAGAAGGTATTAACTAAAAGGCTTAACATACATTTGCACATCTAAAATGTTCAGTTTTGGTGAAATAAATCGTTTTTTTTTTAAATAAATGATTAAAGTACGTCCATGTTAGTTTTCATTCATTATTTGGAATGTCTAATTTAAAAATCGGTGTTTTGGATGCACATTTAATAGATTTATTTTAAATTTGTTCACAATAGAAATAACTATGTCTGGAGGTTCCCATATTTTCAATCAGCAGTATATATATATATATATATATATATATATATATATATATATATATATATATATATATATATATATATATATATATATATATATATATATATGTGTGTGTGTGTGTGTGTTTGTTATTCTCTCTCAGGTAATAAAAAATTGTAATGCTGAGACCTATCTTTATAATTGCCGCCTGCTAATGATTGTATGAATAAATTCATAATGAATACCTAATTAATTTATACCCAAAAGAAAGATTAATCAAACGCCATTGCCATTTTTGTGAGTAATAATTGTAATCATTCATCAAATAACGATAATGTCAGTTATAGTTATAATGCCTGTATACTTTGAATAAAATTATTATTATTATTATTGATAATGATAATAATAATAATAATAATGCGGAGATGGAATAGAGGAAGTAAAACCATACTAATGGCTGTACAAGAACGACTTAAGAAACAATTATTTAAAAGACCTAGACAGACAAGAGGCGAAAACAAAAGTAAATACAAGACATATGGAGACAGAAATGAAGATATTGAAAACATGATAAGTGAGAGGGCAAGTTGGCTCAGAAAACGCAAAGAAGATATGGATGGGTGAGGATAGTTATCCATTTGAAATTATAAATGACAATGATTAAAGTAAAAAAAAACACTTTTCAATGGAAAATTCAATTTCTGCAGAAGAATTAGCTTTCGTTTTTGTGATACAAACAAATCACGCAGTCTATGAAGGAACAAGCATGTTGAGTTTTTCTCTGTAAGTTGAAACAAACACGTTAAACAGGAAATATTGCTATTCAAGCAAGCCCCAGATGGAAAACATTGTGAATAGCTTGAAACATAATTTGATATTGAAAGTGAACAATAAAAAAAATGGTAACATGAATCTGACAATTGTGCTCATCGTTATGCATGGGTTTAGAATAGTCCCAACCAGTCGAAAATTGGATGGGGGGGGACAGAAAAAGTATTTGTGAAATGTCGTAAAACAAAATATGGCTGCGTCCAGAGAGATGGTGGCCATATTTTGTCAAAAATGTTTAAAAAATAAAACACTGACAATCTGATTGTTAACAAATAATTTAAAACTATTCTAAAATTAGAATATGACCAGAAAAGTTTATCATCATTAGCTGTTACATAAGAAGCAGTATAAAACATTCCTTTAGATTCAAATATAACAAAAGCTAGTATAAAAATATTTATATATCTAATTATTTTGTGATCTCTTTAATTTCTAGATATATTTTTTAAGTAATTAAAGAAAGTACTAATTCAGACAGACAACTGCCTCCTCTTCGATCTGATGAGTCATTTTTCTTTTTGAAATAAATCATTGCCGAAATCTTCAATGATGTATTGTTATTCGTTTCAGGTATATCATATTGCTCTGTATTGTTTTTTTACATTCAGCTCTCTTCATCGATCTATGTTTTTAATATTTTATATTAAAAAGACCTATTGCGAATATTACTTACGGATTTGATATGATTATATATATTATATATAAAGCATTTATGTTGAGATTAGCAATTCATTAATCATCACTACAAACTACCAGTTGCTTCTATGTTACTCGTCAATATATTAATACTACTACTACTACTACTAATAATAATAATAATAATAATACAGCGCCGAATATGATAACCAAAGTTGAATACGAAAATTCCTAAGTATGGTTGAAAGTTAAAAAACGGTGCCTTTGACCGGATTCGAACCTGCATCCCATACGGAACTGTCATTTAGCATAACGGGCCTAACGGCTCAGCACAAAGCATCGTTCGGTTGGCAAGGTCGAATTTACTGGTTTGTGGCCGAGCACGGTTAGGCACGTCAAGTTAAATGACGGTTCCGTATAGGATGAATATTTTCTATGAAAATTTCTCGGACATTCAGGCCGGTAAATGTTATTTAATACTGTTTATTATAAACAGAGCATTTACTTAAATATTTGTATCTATAAAAAGAAC
>OZ010577.1:108754260-108759260 GCA_963932145.1 Acanthosepion lycidas | reverse complement strand
AAAGAGAAGTTAGGCGGGAAGTCTGAACCTCTTTAATAGACGATGGATTCCATTTGAACTTTGAATACATTGATTATACAAATATCTGAGAGTTATGAATACAGGCCCAAGAATAAGAAATAATGATAATAAGTCTTGTAGACTACCACTGTGTTCAAGCCAAAGATTCAACCTCAGTTTTAGATGATAAGTTTTTGCTAGGCTATGAATATCTACGTTGGACACATTACGATTATTTCCTCCTTTATACACCCCTAAATAACTTATGTTGTAGATATCTAAGATGAACCTTTTAAGTACTCAAGAAAATAGTATATGCTTTATGATATTTCTTGAAGATGAAATATCGGGATTTTTGTTATATTTAGAAATCGGCCAATTATATATCGGCAACACATGTTATCGAGACAAAAATATCAAAAAACATATTTAATAAAAAAAAAAAAACGGTTTAAATAATTGAGACGATGGGAATATAATGGGAGAGTAAGGATACAAGAGAAAAAATGGTTTATGGCTGTTATGGAGGCGATATTTTTCCAGATTAGGAAAAAATTATATATCCATATGAAATTTTGTATGCCCATGTTCATCAGAGGAATCACGGATATCCTCAGTGACGGACATTCATTATCAATTTAGTCGAGAAAGTAATCATTATTTAGATTGCTAAAATATTACGATTACTCAAATATACAATACACTCTCATGGAGTCGTAGAATATAAGAAGAGTAGCGTATATAACCTCTCTCCCACTCACTCCCACTTTTTAACTTTTCCCTCCTATTTTTCAACTCTCTCTCTCTCTCTCTCTCTCTCTCTCGCTGTTACTACTCACTTAGATTCCCATCTTTCTCCACATGAAAATTCTTTTATACCTTTTATAGGAAATATTCCAATGACGGAAGTGTAAGCTATGCTTCGATAACTGCAATTCTGAATAAAATATTTCAGTCGCATCGTGATTCCACACCTGATGAAACGGTAAAAGTTTTAGCCTTGAAACACGATGTACAGTTTTGTAGTGGGGATCTGCATGTTCTAATGTAACACTGCATAATAAATAAATATATAAGGTTTTACTTTTGTATTGAGCTCTTTTAAATTGATTTGAATGCAGAAATCTCCCTCTTAGGTTATACATTAGATAAATGAAAATCATGTGCATCGGAGCCGAAATCCAGTTGATTTCTGAATGAGTTAAATACATAGACTATAGAGAAATATTCTATAATATATATAGAGAGAAAGCGAGGAAAATATTCGTACACATACAGACGTTTAATTTATTATAGTTCCAACTAATGGATACTCATCCTTTTTCAGGTAATTAAATGTAAACAGATGTATGATAACTAGATATGCATAGAAAAGAGAAACTATATTTTATAGTAATCTCATTGATCCATTTAAATGGGGGGGAAATGTATCCGTACAATGCAAATTTCAGGCTTTAAAACGTTTAAATTGCATTAAGACTCGAGATTATACAAGTGGGATATTCTTCACTGTTCCAATAATGTTAACAGTAGTTATTTTTAACCTGAAAAATACAAGCAGAACATTCTGTAATTGTGATCCGTGTAAGAAGTTTATCATCATTGCAAGACGTAAAGAATTGATAACTCTAGAAAAAAAAAACTGATTGTTAATTAAACTCTGGAAAAAATTAAAAGTTAAAGTAAAATCTCAGAAAATCTGAATATTCTATTTACTACCATTAGTTCAGTCATTGCATGATACAAAAAACTAAAATATGTTGAAAACCAAAGAAAAGGTGCTCCACAGAAGATTTCTTCAAGATCTTCGAGGAAATTCATGCGTCAAATTAAACAAAATCCAATGGTCAGTCATCAAGTGTTGCAGGATGATCTGCTTTCACTAGGTATCTGCCATACTAAACGGACACAAAGCAGTGAAATTCATAGGAACAATCTCCTCCCGGAAAACTTCACTGCTATTGAAAAGACAGAGATGCCAGGTTGAATTCCTTCCTGAACATATAAGAAAAATTCGTATTGAGAAAGAGTATTATGGACAGACGAAAAGAAAATTGTGTTGTTTCGACCTAATTCTAGAAATCATGGATGGAGAAAATATAGCGACTTATTCAAACAAAAGAACACATTTACAACTGAAATTCGGTGGTGGCAGCATCATAATTTGTGGGTGTTTTTATGCAAAAGTTACTGGGAATATATCAGTAATAGGTGGCAGAATGAATCCTTTAAATATCAAAATAATTGGGAAGCAAATTTAATGAAAACCATTGCACTTCCTCCTGATTGGATTTTCAAACAAGATAATGATTGTAAGCAGATTGCAAAATTTACGAAGAAATAAATTGCTGAAAATAATGTAAATATCCTGAAATAGCCAAGCCAGTCCCCAAATTTAAACCCAATCGATAATCTATGGCGTTATTTGAAATTTCAAATCCACTCAAGAAACAAAACTAACATCCAAGATCTGAAGAATACATGTGAAGAAGAATGGAACAAAATTCCAACTTAAATTTGCAAATCGTTAATTAAGAACTAGATGAGGGTGGTTACTGTTGAAGTGAGTAATGACTATTCTACGAAGTATTAAATAAAGTTTATATTCTTTTTGTATTGTACGAAAATATTTTTCCAACCATTAAAATGTTAAGTCGTATTTATTTCTATTGAATCAATTTTTTCCTATTTTCTATGCATATTCAGATATTATGCATCTAAGGACATTTTATTATATGAAAATAATGTTTATTTATTAGTTGGAAATACAAATGTATGTGTATGTATATGTATATATTATTATTATTATTTAAAACGTTATTATAGTCGATATTTTGTATTTGAAATAAACGCCACATTCTTATTTATTAAACAGTGTGCATTATACCTAGCGGACTGAGCATTTGCAAACCGATCACAGGCAGGGATTGAACATGTATTGTCACGTTGTTGAACTAATCCTCGTATAAATCAGAGTTTGACTCAGATTTACCCGAAAGCTTCGAATCAGAAATAGAATCGACGTAATATTTTAAAGAATTAATTGTTTTGTTTCTAATTAATAATTTAAATAATTCAAACGGATACCTCGTCTTCGAAATAGACAGACAAAAATAATAGTGTTATCGGGTTATTAAATGGTGTTTAAAACAGACATAAATTGAGATAAAACATACATCAGAGAAGAAGAGACATATCCGTCTGACATCTAGCTATTAAAACTATCAGAAATCACAGTTTTAGTATAGAACAGCGAAAGAGTTATGTATGTGGATGGCTATATATATATATATATATATATATATATATAGATAGATAGATAGATAGATAGATAGATAGATAGATAGATAGATAAGATATGAAGAACTTGGTTATCCGTATGGGTAATCCCAAGGAGGATGAAATCTTTAATATATATATATATATATATATATATATATGAAGATATAAATTTTTTCTAGCCTCAAACTTTATTATAGTGGACACAGCGTATTTGAAGTTCATTTATTAACTGACTGTAATACGTATATTTACCTGATAGATTGATAGATAGATAAATCGCGATAAAGTCACATTATATATATATATATATATATATATATATATATATATATATATATATATATATATATATGGTGAGTGATAAAATCAAGCAGACAATATCAAGAAAGAAAATGCCACACACAGAGACAGACAGATAAGTAATGCATCGAGAAAAGACGATTTTCCTTATTTTTTGTGTACGTGTAAATCTTCCTTTTATTCTATCATTTGTCTGTTTTTAATATTGATTCTTAGACTGTATTTATCAGGATTCCTTATCTCTTATTTCTAAGAACTCATAGGAATTTGACTTCCGTAAAGGAATGGATTAAACCGGTGAACATCAATGCAAAATATGGCTTTCTTCAAGGGTTATTGTTCAATGTCCTCTGAAGTACTGCCTTACGCTAGATTATCCAACTTCAACAATATAGCAACGGTTCCCTAAACACTTTACAAGAACGTAAGCGAAAAACTATTTTATGAAAACGAAGGCCTGAGAAAAATTATTTCATCTTAAACCGAAAAAGAATTTCAGAGCGAAATCAATAGGGATAGTGGAAAAAGAGAGTAAGGGAAACGCAATCAAAACCGGAAATGAGTATTGATTTTTTTTGTTTTTCATATTACATTTATATGAGCCTAACGTCAATGTTTTTGGGGGTTTCCATTCTTTTTTAACCACTCGACTCTATCCCTTTATCATATTTGGGGATATTAAATGACAACAGTCAGCACAAAACGCTTAAACACAGCTGTTTCAACTTTTTCCCCGTACACTCAGTGGACATTGATGCGCATCATCGGAAGATGCTGGCACATCCATGACAGTTATTTCCAGCTTAAATAAAAGTTACTGCCGAATCAAATCGCAGGTTACGACCAATTTATTGACTCTCCATTGCACACTTATATGTTGGATGAAAGACACATAGAGGGTATTTTTTTACAACTCCAGCATATCTAAAGACAGAATATATATATATATATATATATATATATATATATATATATATATATATATATATATATATATCTGTAAAAAGGATAAAAACAACAAAAATGTTTTAAACTATAAAGTTATCAGCTGCGGGGCATCCAAGTTACATCCGTCCAGTAGTTCTGCTTAACTTGATTAGGTTAGTGTAACCGAACAGTCGCAAGCATACTTGCTTAGATAAGTGCATAAAGGAAGGGAATATATCGAAAAAATAAGAAGAAGTGAGGGAAAAGAATATACTTTCATATACATTTTTTCTCCGCCCGAAACGAATTTGGTTTTATTAGATCAAAGTGTCTACTTATGGTTTGGCTCTAAGCAGCTTCTGAAAAATATGCCTTTTAACCCATACATAACTGTTACACCTACTAGCACAGAGCATATAAACAGGAAAGCGTACACATATTTCTGCACAGACATATATACAGCAAACCACATAAGAATATTCTTGAATACA
>OZ010577.1:108741760-108751760 GCA_963932145.1 Acanthosepion lycidas | reverse complement strand
GAAGAGTCAGTCAAAGTACTTCCGAAACGTAAGTCTTGAGTGCTGCTCATATCTTTCACTTGCTGGTAGTACTTGTCGGCATTTATCCAAGCATGAGATAATGACTAACCGACAAAGAAGGTGTTGTGCTGCCAAGTCTTACCAATTTTAGAAGTGGTTGGAGATTTCTCACCTAGCACTAGCCAACAAAATATCAACTTCAACTATGGCACAAATTGCAAGTTGAAGGGTTATTCTGTCACAATTTGAATAGGCAGAAGGAATGGGTTAAAACAGAGAGCATCTTCCCTACGTATCTTTGCACTGCTGTTAAAATTATGATATCAGCTTCTGAAAGAAATAAATAGAGATTTTATACTGTCCATGAAATATCGGTTCTTTTGCTTGCTCACTGATATACAATTTGTTGTAGGCGCTTGTTATAATGTTTGGTATAAACAGTAAACTACGGATACACCTTGAAGAGTGGAAGGAATGCCGGCATTTTATATGATGTATGTTCCTCGAAATTTATAAAAAAGCCCTATTAAATCTATAAAATTAAATATTATAAGAAGTACAGGTGGACAACCTTTCTTCAATACACACACACACACACACACATATATATATATATATATATATATATATATATATATATATATATATATATATATATATATATATATATATATATATATATATATATATATTAAGCGTTTCACTCCAAACAAGGCGGGAAGCCACTAGGACGTAAGGGGTTACAGAAAATTTGGAGCAAGATCAGATAGGAGTGATAGAAGAAAGGATGAGGAGAAGGGTAGTGGATAGATCAAAACAACTGGAGATGTCGATTGACATTACATTTGAATAGCTGAAGATTATAGCTCTCAGGGAAACTGGAATAGGGAATGGAGTTCCACAGGCGAGAGGTGCGTGACATGAAGCTATTATGAAGAGACGGCTACATTTAGTAGTTTCGACAGTGAAGCGGTGAGAGCCGGATGCCAGCCTGGTAGGGCGCTTGAACTCATGAAGTCTGGGAACCAGCGAATGCAGCTCCTCGGATCAATTGCCATGAAAGTATTTGTAAAAAAGACAGAGAGAGGCGACGGCGCGTCTGTGAGAAAGTGACTGTAGATGAGATGCCAGAGCAGGGACAATTATATTGCATATCCGCCTCTGGAGCCTATCAAGAACCCTGAGGCAAACAATTATAATTATTATTTTAAAAATATGATACCGTAGCTACATATGTAGAGATGGGATCATAATTTTGAAATAATAATTAAAATATAGGCTCTACTTATGGATTGAGCACTGTTTTTAAAAATAAAAACAAAAATAATGAAGAACTTCGGATATATATATATATATATATATATATATATATATATATATATATATATATATATATATATTATAAATTAATTGATTTAAAATATGGACTTTCCGCTAAACAGTTCTAACCATGTTTCAAAAATGGAAGGTCCGAATTTAATTTTGGAATTAAATCAAAAATATTAGTTCCATTTCATCCTCAAGCGAATTTTGGAGTAACTTTTAAAATTACTGGGTTTTAAAGACACAGCTAAAATCATAATTCACGTTTCCAAGATTACAGACAAATTCACTTCCACTAGACAGGGGTGTTTGCGTGTTCATTATATCTGCATTTTGATGTATCCGTTATTAGTTACGTTTTGGTAGGGGGTAGGGATGTATTCTTCAATGAAATCTGACATCCGCTAAATGCATGTCGTCTGGATTTTATAATATCTGTAAGAACACCGTTCTTTATATATATATATATATATATATATATATATATATATATATATATATATATATATATATATAAGCCAATAAAAATATTTATAGTTAATCATTGCTAATATAAAAGTGTTTAGTAAATGTGAAAACCGGTATGGATAGCTGAAATAAACATAACACTATAAAATAAAAATAACCTCAGTTGCTAAGATATATTAATATTTTATAATTTTCACTTTAAGTTTATATTACTTGAAGCGTTATATATTTGTGGATATTATTATTTAAAATAGACGACTCGCTTTTCCTATTTTTACAGTGTGTATTACGTCTTACGAACAGCAATCGCAGTATAACTTAATAAAGAATAAAATACTTTCCGGCATTTTCTTTATTTAGCTTTCTCCGGTGTGCAGTCTGTTGTCAATCAATCAAGACATCGAATTTCAGGAGAGCACAAAGGCTAGGAGAAAGAGGAGTACACGCCCTTGCGAGGGAAAGGACTCTTTACGATCGCCCGAGGAAACATGATATATCCGAACAGAGCCGGACATTACTTAGCAAAATAACGCTTGAATCAGATAAATACTGAATCCACCAGGACCCGGATAAGTCATACTTTCAAAATGTCAAGTCTCGCCGTATACGAAAAAGAAAGAAAATGACATCGTGATTGTGAATTCAATCCTCTGGCCGAGCATACAGTATTGGGACGCAGAACTGTATAACAGTAACAGAGCAGTGCTATATATATATATATATATATATATATATATATATATAAAACGAGAAGATATATTTAGACATGGGCAATTGGACGAGAACAGTCTTCTCCGGTAGATTAAATAAAGGGTTCAGTTCAGCATTCCCAGTAGATCGCTAAAAAAAACTGCGAAAGTCCGGTGGATACAACGGTCGAGATTGAGGACAACAGCCCGAATATAAATATTGTAAAGATGTATAAGAACTGATCAGCAAAATTCAGACTGAAAAAAAGCAGTCGATTTCAAACTGATATACACAAAAAATTACGTTTGAAGTAATAAAAATGTCGGATTACGAATCGGCCACATGAATCCAAGGCAAGTTACTAGACTGGCAAATTGGTCTCAGTGTTTTAATGATGAAGCAGTTTGATGCAATCGTCGGTGTTACTCTAAATGTTTTTTTTTTTTCTCATTTTCAAACTTCTTACCTGTAGAACACACTTCTGACTTCATGCTTCGCTACAACATATAGACTTAATTAAAAATTAAATTTTGACTTCTTGAATCCTTTTCTTTTATTGTTATTTCTCCCCAGTAAGTCTTATCATTTTGTTTCACTCCATGTAACAAATTAAGTCCTAGTCACATATTCCCCGTGCTTAGGTTGAACTGATTCACACACACACATATATATATATATATATATATATATATATATATATATATATATATATATATATATATATATATATATTGATGCATGTTTCATTATATACTATGGACAAGTTTTGTCTATTTATTTTAAGTAAACTTCTTTCATATTGTCTGTTAAGCTTAATAACATTGTTATTGAAATATGAAAGAAAAACGCCATATTGATATATATTTTTAATCCTGTCTATGCTTTTGGCTTACATAAACCATTATCAAAGATGACGGTTACATTTCAATATATTAAACAATACACGGACAAAACAATAATGATAGTTTTTGTTGCATGAAAGATTTCCAAGCAACGACAAACTCGTGTATACGAGACGCGGAAGCGAAAATCGCACCGCAGCTCAAGACGTCAGACATGACTACGCGAAAGTGAAAACGAGAAATATTAAGTATGGGAAGCCATGGTATAAACCAATGGCTTCCTAAATAACTACACTGCAATTACCTCTTGTGCAGCTTTACTTAATATATATTATATATCGTTGTCCTGGTGATTTCCCTTACACAGTTAGTTCCAATATGTTGATTGACAACGTGCAATTATTTATAAAAATAGAATTCCAGACTTGCATGAAAAATAGTTGCTCCAAACTGAATCATTACATCCCTTTGGTTTTGTTCTATTTATCAAATTTTCATATTAAAATACGTCATTTCTCTCTGAAATTTCCCTGGATAGAGATTGGCTAGCCGCCCTAGTAGACAGGTATCCACGAAAAAAAGTAGCCTTCTATATCTCTCTCTCTCTCTCTCTCTCTATATATATATATATATATATATATATATATATATATATATATCCGAGGATACCTGTCTATTAAGTCAGTTAGCCAATCCCTATTGCAGACGCTTGCTCAAGCGCATTCGTGTTTATTCAACACCCTCAGATTTCACCTGTGGTCTATACTACACCTATACTGAGCAGACCTTAGATACAATTTTTGGGAAAGAGCGTGTTATCTTACAGTTTGCACAACGCTAGAACGCTCAAGCCCTCCGTCTGCCCAGTTTCACCGACAAGGCTTGAGACAACCCATTGAAAGTAATGGTATATTTATTGGAAATAACTGCTGAATATCAGGGACAACGTGTGTAAATATAAAAGTTGAAAACGATGTCAAAACCGAAAGGTGTCAGTCTATTTCATGCTTCAGATCATGTGTTAATTCGTTCAAGCATGAAAGAGATGTTTCCTATTTTTGTTCTCAGCCTATATATATATATATATATATAAAATTTTGGTAATTTATGTAATATGAATTTTCTTTCTCTCTCACACACTCTCGGAGATTGAAGCGTTACACTGTGGAACATAGTATTTTGACAGTTATTTCCACGCTGTTGCGCGCTAGTTTGACGATTGCACTTATGCTTGAAATTGACCAACACCATGCAGTGATGGTT
Source organism: Acanthosepion lycidas (assembly GCA_963932145.1). NCBI lineage: Eukaryota > Metazoa > Mollusca > Cephalopoda > Sepiida > Sepiidae > Acanthosepion > Acanthosepion lycidas. Next base: position 108,747,174 of record OZ010577.1, on the reverse strand, counting down.
CCTATATTTATACTATTTTTTTAACTTTAAGTATCTATGTAAAAATAGATAGATTACAGAAAGATGTTGTTAAAATACGTGCACGATTAAGAAAAATAACAGACAATTTATATATATATATATATATATATATATATATATGTGTGTGTGTGTGTGTGTGTGCGTGTGAAAAGTGTGTGTATATAAATAAATATGTATATATATAATTATTTATATATTATATGCGCGGTACTTATTAGAAAGCGCTCAATATCAGAGATAGAGCTAACATATTACATATACATACATACATACATACATACATATATGTATATATATGTGTGTGTGTGTCGATAGAGAGAGGAAATAATAATATTTTGATTACTCTATTTTAAATTTTCAATCTTTCCGAGTACGCGTGAAATTATGGCACAAAATCTTGGTTTCTTGCGTCACTAGGGGTATGAGATATTTTAGTGTATGATTTTGTGCTTAAAAAGACTCGAATTAGAAAATTATAGCAAAGATGAAATCATTGTCGAATTTTTATTATCTTTCAAAATAATACAATACGAAAGCAATTATTTTACGAAATGTTCTTTTTAGAAAATCTTGGCAAAGTCATATTTATTTATGTTATTCATGCCGCCTTTTTTGAATTTTCTAAGTCATTTAATCATTCTAAGTAAGTAAGTCGTAAGACGATCCAATATAATAAATCGCTTCCATTTTATATATATATATATATATATATATATATATATATATATATATATATATATATATATATATATTGGTTTTCTTTTCTTCTTCCAAAAACACCCTGTCTTGGCGGCATGTAGGAAGACCAGTATAACCAAGCATACCCGTTCCATAACATCGAATAGTCCAAGTGAAGTCTTGATCAGTTGCCGTTTTCTCGGGGAACTTTTATAATGCACGTTCTAAAGCTAGTAGTAAATTTTATTCTGCGTGCGGGCCAAATACTGATCATATTATGTCGGCTCGCCCATCGAAGAAGCCTCTTCTTTATTTAGACCCGAAACTTCTAGTGACATGGGAGCAACAACACTGTCGACGCATCTAGATACGACGCTTAAAGGTGTATTTTTAACATGTTACCACCACTGAATTAATTTAAGTTAAATTTCGAAATATTAATTTTTGCTCCTTTAATGTTTATATTAGTTAAAAACAGAACTCACTGATTAATTTAAGGCATCAATTATTTTGTAAAACAAAAAGAAAAAAAATATTTACAAAACATCTGCTCTGAATTACGAAATACAAAATATAATCACACGAAGATAATATTTAGCGAGAAAAGATTTTAATTGGCTTTAGAAATAAGATATATTAAATACACTATTTTCTTAAAAAAATCGATGGATAATGAATTTTCACAAAAAACTTTTTAAAAAAATTATGGAGACGAATATATTAAGTTTAAAATCCTTTAAAATTCTGTAGTCATTTCAGCGTTTTAGATGATATTATTAAGCAAAAACTACATTTTCTAATCATAAATTGAAAAGCTTAATACAATTCATAAAATACCAATATTTTAAAATAATTTTGGATTTTATTTTTATATTTGTATACACGTGTCTGTTTTTCTAAATACGGGCATTCACACAGAATATTATCAGAAAATGATAGCGATAAATATGTGTATTTAAAACCAAAGTATATAGACAAGCATATCTCCCTACAACCGTTTGGAGATATATTTGTGTTCGGTGACTTTAATGACCACCATACGAGGTGGCTTAAACATTCTGACACTGATTTAGCTAGCATCAAAACCCTTTATTTCTCAATTACTCAATCTCTCATGCAAGTGGCTGACTACTTCAAATGTTTACCCAGTAACCCCGACGTACATATTTCTCGATCTATATTTACCTGACTCTCGTCGAACTCAGCAGCTTTACCCTCTTGGTAACTCTGACCATGCGGTTGTGTCTGTAAACACCCACTTCCGCTTCTCCATGAAACAATAACCTCCTAGCAATTGAATAACTTTCTGTTAGTAATGAGCAAATTTGGACTCGTTTCGTGATTTCGTTCATGATGAAATTAGGAATAAAGTTGATAATCATCTTGTTCAAAAATACGAGGTCTTCTCCTGTGTGTAAACCGGCATTGATGCTTTGTTTCTCACCTGCTTTCTCAGGCGCTATAGCCCACAGGAATCACTTCTTCCGTCTGTACAAGAGAGACACGTCTGATTGCAACTGGCATCTCTTTGTATCTGCTTGTAACAAGTGCAAGCATATGCTCAAAGAAACAAAATTACTTTTTGCTGATAGGATAAAACAACGTATAACATCTCGTAAGTTGCGTTTTAGAGATTATTCCCCCTGGTAAGAGTTTGTTGAACGACAGCAAATCTCCAATCCCTCGTCTATTTAATCAAATTAACATTCTGGTTTACATCAGTAGACAAGTTTGAATGCTTTTCTTGTAAATTCTCTTCCATATCAACACTTGTCTCATTTGCAGTAGCTACACCTGATTTCTGCAATAAGGAAAGAGATACTACTGAGTGATATGCGCATAAACCCATGACTGGTCACATACGCAATTTCTAAATTAGACTCACGTATGGCAAGGGAGGCTGATGCTATCCCAACCATCGCTTCGCTCCTTTCCAGCTTCTTGGAAGTCCTCCTCTGTAGTTGCTGCTTTTTAAGTAATCTCGAGAATGTTCTGACCCCTATAACTATCCAACTATTAGTCTCCTACTGATTTTCGGCAAAAAATTCCAGACTTAAATCAATGCTGGAGTAGTTAAGCACATTACCTCTCACGAACTACTCTCTAATAAGCAAGATGACTTCCTTTTTCCAGATCAAACGTGCATGTGCTAATGACCATCACTGAATATATACATGTGCGCGTGTGTGTGTATGAAGCTATTGATTATAACGTTGCAACCAGAGTTGTGGCTTTTGATATGTCGTAGGCGTTTGACAGGGTTTGGCATGCTGGTCTTCTAAGTAATATACAGGACTACATTACTAATGGATGACTGTTTGATGTAATCAAATAGTTCCTATCAAATCCTGAAATAAAGATAGTTTTGAATAGGATCGCTTCCAGCTACTTTCACTCTAACGCGGGTGTCCCCCAAGACTTCATCCTGGATCCTACGCAGTTTTTGATCTTCATCACTGATCTTTTTGATGTCATCAAATCTCAAGTAGCTATTTATGCTGATGATACTACAATTTACTCTAGTCTTAATAGGAAATCCACAAGAGCCGACACAGTTTACCTATCCGCTGCTCTTGAAAAGGACCGCCAATCTCTGGTTAACTGGTGCAGGATATAGCTCATAAATTTTAATACTTCCCAAATAAAACTGCTTATATTCAGCATCCATCGAGAATTTTTCCTAACATCAGGATGACCGATGTTAGACTAATGGAAATCAACACATTGCCTCCTTGGCCTTACCAGCAATCTGTCAATATGTTAATGTTTTAAGTAAACCCCTACTGCTGTGGTAAAAATATGTATTTCATAAATATTTATTATTTAAAGTAAATAATATGTTTCAAATCTGATTGATTATACAGTAAATCAGTTAATATTCATTAAATGAAATTACAGAAAATTACATTTTATTTTTGAAGATTTTTAATATACATTGCGACGAAAAACGAAAAATGGTAGTCTACGTTGGACAACAATCGATGTCATCACTTAACAGGACTCGTCAGTTACGTAAAACATGTCGATTGTCGTTTAAAAACATGTACTTTTTACTTTAAAAATACATTTCTGTGTTATTTGAAACTCAAAGCAAATAATATTTTTTCAAAGAAGATTGACTATACTTTAAATCAGCTCATTCATCAAATAACGTTATTGAAAAGTACATTTTTTGGAAGATCTTTTTTGATAAAGAGTATTACATTGCGATAAACACATTGAAGAAATGACACTGAAATGACATTCTTTAGCAACAAAAATAGTTTCCAGTCAATTTACGTAAGTCTTCAAAATAGAGCGGTGTACTTTGCTCGTTCAAATTTAATCTATTGAAATCAAATCTAAAATAAATATTTCAAGAAAGATTTTTCAGGTCTTAAATTTAATAGGCAGAGGCAACTTATATATATATATATATATATATATATATATATATATATATATATATATATTAAAAAACAGTAAGATTTATAATTCGATGTTCGTAGGCATTATTTTTATTAAAAAAAAAACAAAAAAAAACATAAAAGCATTGCTTGATACAAATACAAGAGCATAATATTATAATTATTTTCTTTTTAAAAATGATTACTTCGTAACACAGACATTTCTGTTTCAAAAATAAAAGTAAAATAGTAAATTTAATTATCAAAAATTAAATTTAAAATCTATTTCATTCCATTCTGAAGCGATGCCAGGAATAACATTCTAAGGAATTTACTTAATTTATAACTCGGGATTTTAAGTTTAATTTTCATATTTTACAATTTAATTTCAGTTTTAAAAATCATATGGATCATGGAATCATATGTTTAGAAAAGAAAATAATTATAATATTATATATATATATATATATATATATATATATATATATATATATATATATATATGTATGTGTGTGTAAAATAATCAGTTGGTATATAATCCAAGTGAATTCTAATAATATAATATAAAATATTAAAACTGAATCACATAGAGATATCAAAGTTTTATTGAATCAAGGCATATAAATTACATACAATAGGAAATAAGTTTACTCCATAGTTATGATGATTTTACCCCAGAACTTAAGATTAATTTGACAGGATTTTCAAACACATCAGGTTAATAAGAAAAAATAAAATTATTTTTATTTATTTTTATATATATATATATATATATATATATATATATATATATATATATATATATAAAACTCTCTCGTATTCGAAGTATGAGTATCAAATAGCTCAGTTCCTAGGAACCGACAGCAAGCCACCAGCATACATGATGTGATTATGGGGGTGAAGGCTTTGGGGAAAATTTACCAGTTTTAGAAGAGATGAATGCAGAGACCTGAAGCACTATGCCAAAAGGTCCCCAGATTTTGGATTCAGGTTTGTTTTTCTCCTAAAAGGCTATAGAACCCAGTCAGTCCTACTGTTTACCCATAGCTGGGGGGAGAAGAAGAGGATCCTTACTTTTCCAAAGGCAATTAGCACGCAAGTGAATGTAATGGATTCGACTGGAATTCGTACTCGGCTCTCTGGTTCCGCAATTCAAGCCGCTATCTACTGCTCCAGATAGATAGATAGATAGATAGATAGATAGATAGATAGATAGATAGATAGATAGATAGATAGATAGATAGGCTTGCCGTTCCTTCTTGGGTGCACTCATTTACTTGGATGCCTATTTTGTCCATTTTGAATCCGCCACCTCAGATATAATTGAAT
>OZ010577.1:108726760-108736760 GCA_963932145.1 Acanthosepion lycidas | reverse complement strand
ATCGTCGTTGTCGAGGATGACGAGGAGTAGAAGAAGAAGAACAGAAAGATGCAACATATGAGTGAATTGACCCCGTCTCTAAACCAACCAAGGGGCTATGCAAAAAATGTTATCACTGCATTTTGATATTGCTATGGCATTTAATTTGGTACCTGACAGGAAACGACATTTTCCTGTCTCTATCTCATCTATGTTGTTTATAGTGAACGTCTAAGTTTCTTTCTGAAAGTCGTACGTATGTGAGACACAAACATTTGGATATGCTGTCTTTGTTATTATTGTTGTTGTAACAAGAATGAACATGCTGAAAGAGATATTCAGATTCATGTATGATGAAATAACCACCTATCTGTTTTTGTTGTAAAATGTTTATCACACTGGTATTATATATATACGCTAAACATAGATTATAAATCTTAAAAGTTACAATATAAAACATTTGTTACATAAAAAAAAGAAAAGAAAATCTGACTTTAAGAATGTGACAAAAAGAAATGTAGGAAAAAATAGAAATATGCATAGAAACGGGATTTAAGAAGAATAAAATATTTGAGGTAGTTGTTAATATAATCAAAATTCAAAGATGCAGAATATTAAATAGCATTAGCTGATAGTGAGAAAGCAAAGAGTCAGCCTACTCCGACGATGTATCATAAAGACAAGGTACAAATTTTAATAAGAATTAGACGAGAAATATTTCACTAGACTGATTTTATGGCTGAATGGAGAGATACGTGTGAATAATCTTGTACAGAGATTAGTAGTTGTTTTTTTACCATATGTTTAAACTGAAAAAGGGACGATAATGTTGGGCTAGGATAGTCAAATTATTGATTAATTCAAATTTAATTTTTCACCGAAACTATCCAGTATTAATGAGAAGTAGTGGATAAACATTTTTTCTACTGGTATAAGCTACAATCAACGAAGCTGTAAGCTGAACGTAACATTTATACAAGACGCAGTGCTTTAAAATACTAAGTTGCCACAGCAATGGAATTATCCCTCAGCTGTTTATATAATTCTGCATAATACGATAAATACAGAATTTTGTGATTCGTGATTACAACAGATTTGAGAATGGAAAACAATATTCAAGCAATGGGAAGCAATAAAAACAGTGTTGCTTGATGCTAACGACGAAAGAGTGAAAGAGTTATCAAAATCAACGAATCAAGGAAAGATTAAAGATATGTAATATGAAGTAACCCGCTTTATTCACAATGAGAAATTATTGTGTTATTTAGATACATATTTGATTCGACTTCGGAATTAATTCATAATTATGAAAATTAAATCCGAATACCTTTGTAAAATAAAACAGCCCATAAACTTTCATCATGAATATTAGACGTAATAACCTGAAGCTCATAAATTATCTCCCTTATAATCTACGAATAATTATCTCCCTTATAATCTACGAATAATTAATATCACCGCGGAAAGGGAAGCTAGCAAACTGATTTCAGAATCCAGGATCATCTTTTGAGTTCACTCTCGCATAAATAACCGTGATAAAGCCATGAATTTTCGTTACTCCTCCCAGTTATTGACTAAATAGAAGTGAACACTGAGTATTCTAGATCTGTGCGGCAATTAGTCGGGGAGAAGGGCACCTAGATGTAGTATAATGGTTAGCAAGCTTGTTTTTCTAGATCCCTTGCGGCTTACTAATGAGTTCGATCCTAACTGGGTGTTCCACACTTTCGGCCTTGTGCCACGCCTAAGCTAGCTTTAAAAAAATCGGGAACTGTGCCTTCGCCTGTTCAACTGTCGAACTCTCTGCCTTGAACAGAGAGGAACCCGGATGAGGCTTTGCCGAAGGGCAAAGTTTTGTCCGGGGAGGTAGACAGACCCTGAACCCGTTTATACGGGTTCTAACAGAATATTTTCGGCCGAGCCTACGGGCTCAGAGAACCCACGGTAAACTCGGCCTTGTTTCGCATACATCCTTCGTTGTGGGTGGGGCTGTTAAATATTATCAGTCGGGGCGAAGGAAAACACTTAATTCAGGCCGTACTGAAACCAATTGGAAACCATTCCAATATTTTTTCAGAAGAATGCATTTGCATTTATGGGTAAGAAATAAAAAGGCATTTCTAGAGATAAATAATTGTATATGTCACAAAGGGACATGCTACTTAAAACATATTGTGAATATTTTGCGTACATAAATTAATTATCATGTATTTTATTGAAGAAAATAGTAAATTGCATGATAAAATCTGAGACTAAATATACTATGTTAGTTCTGAAATGTCCAGTGTAACATCCAGTGAAAATATAGCTTGGAAATTCGTTTCTAAATATTTTCAAATATTTTGAAACTTTAAAGTTAAGCTCATTTAGTATAAACAACGCTGCTATACAATATGTTTCATTATCTTTTGAGGAACGAATATTTACATAATGGATTCTTGCGTTCAAAGCACAAACTAATCCGGTTCTTCAGTTAATGCAACAAAATCAAAGGAAACTGATATTTACATTTGTAATTATTGTAAATTTTCCATTTTCTAATAGGAAACAACCTTTTAATGGTCGCGATCTATGATAGAAAAATGATCGACAATTTTAAAACCGATATTTGATAGCTTGGTATTAATATATACTGAAATCTAAATGTTCAAATACTTTTCCCATGTGACTGTTTGCAAACTTACCTTGTCTATTTTACCTACACAAGGGATAATCTCCTTTATTCTAACAGCGATTACTATTAAAAATTTGCAAACATCAATTACATGATCGAATCATTATGAATCCGAGCCACATACTATAATACAGATTTATGTGGCTGATGACCTTTGTTTTTTTTTTTACATGTCTGTGACTTTTCGACGTATGGTGGTCAAGCTGACCATTTCTTCTTTGAACCAACAGCCACACTACACGAAAATATAATTTGATTATAGGGAAGAAGGCTACTGCAGAATAAGTCATTATTTTTGGAAAACCAGAATGTCTGTATCTGTCTATATTTCTGAGATGAGGTATTATGTACACTATTTACATTATTCGCACTATTGTCCTCATCTTTTTCGACATATTTATTACATTTCGGACGTTGTACGCTCCGGCCTTCTTCAGTTGGTTGGAATGTCGAACTGAACCCTTTACTTCGCTTGTCCTTGAGGACACATGGCACAGCGGATAAAGGCGTCAGTTAGATCCAGTGACAGGAAGCAAAGAGTGTGAGTTCAATACCCGATTAAGGCAGTGGAAAACTTGGTGAGGGGAATTAACTGGAGATAACTGACAACTGACATCCATTAATCATGGCACGTGGAACTAGAACAGTCTACCCCAGTGAGCGAAATAATGGGTTCAGTTCGACATTCCAACTTCCTGAAGAAGACCAGAGCGTACAACGGCCGAAACCTTGAAATAAATATGGCGACAAATATGAGGACAATAGTGCGAATGTGTGTGTGTGTCACTCACTCAGCACGGTTGTTATTGATAGTCATGTTTCCATGGCAAATATATTTTTTACATGATTGAGTTGCTAGCACAATGCCCAGGCCGTATTGAATTCAGATGTTCTTATCGTAGGCTACCTTTCAAACCTGGCTAAAGAAACCCAGTCGATTTTACTATTTTACACATAGCTAGGGGAGGAGAGATGGTATATCTCATTACCAAGTGTATTTACGCGTAAATAAATGTAATAAAATCGACTGGAATTCGATCCCCTTTCTATGATTTCTCACTCCAATCGGTTATCTAGCTGTCCTCACTCATCTTAACAGAATCACATACATAATTTGATCCCAAGCAATCTGAAATTGATGCCACTAAATTTCAAAGGGTTATTGAGTAACTGAGAATGTTATTGAGGAGAGATAGTACTATAAAATACTAGATCTGGGGACAGAAGATAAAGATCGTTGCTACCTTTTAAATGTTTGAAAATCATTATATTGAAGTTAAAAGTATGTGAACTATTGGCAAGTGTTATGCCTAGTCTGTGTTTTTCAACTTAATTTCAGCTGCTTTCCATCGCAGCTAGGGCGATCATTACTCTACATCCTTTACTTACAACCCAACACGTACAACGAAAATCGGAAATAAAGATTTAGACATCGAACTAACCCGAAATTATACACATATTCTTTTTATGAAGAGTTATGATTCTCGATTGTATATTGCGATAAAAAGTAACTTCAATTAAGATAAAATAATTATTAGGAAAAAACAATATTATCTGATGATATTTTATCTAAAATATAATTTATAAGAATATCACTACTCATTCTGTAATTATATAAATATAATTATAAAACATGGCGGATAATTCGTGGCAAATAATAGTGGAAAATATATTTTTTCCAATAAATTTTACCCACTACAAGATCCAAAGAAACTTGAGGTAGAGGTTTATAGAGAAAGTATCACTATTGATGGGTATATGTAGGGAAGAATTTAATGATCGCGAATGCATCCTCTTGAGAGTCGGTCTATGAAGAAACGGCTTGTGGGAAGAAGGTGCATTTTTGAGTAAAATTACGCAAATTTTGATGTGGGGAAGACATTTTCGACGAAACCTTGTAGATGATTTTCATTGTATCATTTTTTCTCTATCAAAAGGCTTTGAAACGCTAGAAAAATGTAATAATCGTTTGTTGCAGAGGCAGATGATTAAAACAAACCAATCGGGTTCAAAAATGGTTTCCAGTGTATTCGTGCCCTATTCTTGGTTCATTGCGTTGTTTGAGGTTATAAAATTCACCAGCTCCACGAGCACTAGGCGATTTTCGAACAAACATTTTTTGCCACGTTGCGGCTGCTGGACGTATTAATATGGATTTAGTGTTTCATTACATTTTAAGAACTTTAAATTGAATGCCAATGCAACAATTCAAACAAACGCCCTCCAAAAATTTAATTTAAAGCAGGTGAGATTTTGATGTTGGTTTTGAAGTTTTCAAATCTAAATAAAGTTGGATAACCATTCCCTAAATGACTGTAACTGCACTCACCACACTGGGCTATTTACGCTTCGGTGACGCTATTCAACTCGTATTTGAATAGTTTGAGTTCAGTGTGTTCAGTCTCCTAAACCGGTTGCCGGTCAAGTCTATATGACCAGGTCTGTCCTAATATTTTCCGATAGCTGGTGAGAAAAAATAGATTCATACCTCTCCCAATGGTGTTTGTAAGTAACAAACTCGACTGACAATCGAAATCTGCTGATCGAACCCTCAATCTGTGCCGCTATCTAATACTCAACCGTGCAACAAATTTGGAGAATTGTTCTTGTCAATTCACTGTCTCTTGCTTTGGTTACATTGTCGAATATAACCTATATTTCTCCACCTGCAATTATTTATTTAAGGAACAGTTTGGTCAGAGGATACATTCGTCATTACAACTATTTCCCAAAAACGGAAATTTCTCATGATATCAAGTAATATTTCAATTCCCGGTCGCGGCAAATTAATACCAATTTACACTACTGCTCCTTGAAATTATAATTTAACTGCTACTAGGTCTTCTCATGGTCTATGACATGCTACAGATACAATATACTTAATACTCATTCATTGTATTTTATTTAAACAGAGGATGATCACCGTTTCGGAACATCACAATTGGAAATTAATATTCGTCATTACGGAAAGATAAGAAGTTATTAAACATAAATGATACGAACTGGGTTAGTCCAAGCAATCTTATAGCAAATGCACAAAATAAAAGTTTTCCTGAAAAAAAATTGACACTTTATCTAACGCCCACCGTAAAATAAGGTTTATCTATAAAAATTGCATTACTATTCCAGAATTTACTATAAATTGACTAAAGATCCACTGCTTATTACAGGTTTATAAAAAGTCCATTATGTATTTTAGTTTTCTTTCTATAAAGCATGTGTGACCCCTGTACCACTTTTGCTAAGACAGGCTTTAATAAGACACATGAAGATCACAATCTGTATGGTAAGATTTGTAATGAATAAAATAATGAAACCTTACTAGATAATGAATATCACTATTTTGTTGACAAAAGCGGTACGTCTTATACAGAACGAAGATATGGTAAATAACAGAAACATGAACGAGGACTGTAAAATCTTTGGAACATGAGAGTGAATTTCTTTTAGATATTTATTTTGCTAAATCGAAACATTCCTAAAACATTTTCAAAGCAACTAGAGAAGCTAAAATCCTAGAGAGAGAACAAAAATGAAATACTGCATCATCGCTAAAATCTCTGAGAGTATTTTGAAAAAAATATATTAGAACCTGAAAGAGACTTGCGATCAGTCAGACATATAAAAGCTAAGAGAGCAGACATATCGATTAAAGACGACAAACATAATGTCCTTTTCGTAGAATTGGCTGTACAATAAACAAAAATACTCTTTTATATATATATATATATATATATATATATATATATATATATATATATATGCTAAATGATATAACAGAATAAGTAAACATAAAGGTATTGCAATTGATTTTGAAAAGGAAATGTGGGAAGCGAAATATATTCTTATGTCTATAAGTAAAATCTTGATATGATAAAAATGTATAGATAAGAACATTAACCATAACCCTCAAAGACTTTGTTTACAAACGAGCCAAATCTTTGGCCTTTGTGGATCTGATGATCTCTTTATATTATCTCCTTGTTATTAGCAACGTAATTAAAGGTTTAAACACTGTGCATGTTACGCATCAGAATAAACAAAATTTGGGCAAATATAATACATATATTTATTCTCTCGTCTTAAGGGATTGTACTGACAAGAAAGAAAAAAAATATTATGATTATTTCCTTGAGTTTCCGGGTCTAAAATAGTATATATATATATATATATATATATATATATATATATATATATATATATATATATAAAATAGTGTTCTAAGGTTACAGATGTTTTCATGATATCTTCTATTGATCAACGTTTGTAAAAAAAAATACGTTTTACATTAGATAGATAAGGCTCTTAGTAATGGGAGAGCTTTTTTGTATTTTTAGTCATGTGCTACCAGGAATCCTTTCAAGGATTCTATCATAACTTTTCCAATTATTATCATTATTATCATTATTATTATGATTATTATTATTTATGTATGATATGTTCCTGCTTTGTATCCAGTAGAGCCGGGTTCAAACTATGGTTCTTATGCCCTATGGCAAAATTTTCATTTAAGTGATAGCACTTGTCTTAGTATACGGAATGTTCCTAGTAGGTTGATCTGGGTAACTTTTGTGTTAATGTTACATGGGGAAACTCTTGGTAAAATTGTCTAATCTTTTCTCACGAGTCACCTAGCTCTGATTACTCTTGGTACAATCTCAGTCTTTATACCCAACGGCCTGTTAATGTCGATCTCCACGTTCTTGTACTTGGAAAATTTCTCGATAATTTTTACGAAGGTTTTTATCTCATATGATACTGCTATGTCACTCAGCATACACTTCCTGAATTTCTTGACATTTATGATAATATCTGGTTAGTTGGCTTTTATTTAACTGTCACTTTGAATTGACATGGTCATGAGGATAGTTACATCATTATTTTGGGTAACTGTGTCTGGTTGTTGTTGTCCATACCATCTCTAAGTGATTTCAATTTTGTCTTTCTTGCATATATTCCGGTGCACATATGTCACTCCCTAGTGCTGTCTGTGAGTATATTCATGTTTTGCTAGTTCCGGACATCCTGCGATAATATGATGGACAGTTTCATATTTTTCACAGATCCTTCATTTCGGGTTAGTTCCTTCCTTGATTATGTCACAGTGACAGGATCTGGTTACTTGCTGCAATAATTAGGCATCCTCTCTCAGCTTTCAATCCGGTGCTCCTAAGCCACTGATTTTTTTTCTATTGATCCACATATGCTTTCGTCGTTGTTTTTAGATACATGACATGCAATGTATTCTTTTTTCCCGTTTTGTTTTCCTCTTTGTAATTTAATTTGGCCAAGTTGTTTTGCTTTGTTTTTTATTCGTTTGGTGTAGATGATATTCGCTTCGTTTTTTCTTAGTAAGCATTCGTTCCATTTACATGTCGATTTTTGGTACTCTATGCGTGCGTTATTCCCGTTGTTGCTTCATCCATGTTGCTCTTACATTGTGCATTTTGGTATTTTCCCAAATAGAAAACCTCCATGGATATTATGTGGGTCATTTATGTCTATTTTATTTTTTCCCAGTTCTCGATATATTTTTCTTGGCATTTGCTTCGAACATATTATTTTTTCCAGATGAATTCGTTTCATTTTTCATAACGCCTGTTTCTCTGTTCCTTCATTGAAATTATTGCTTTAGCTACTCTTTAACCTTTGGCACGTCAGTCTGAGTTTTTATGTGAAGTCTTCATTTCAGTTGTCTCCTTTTTCTTTCTTTCATTTTGGAGCCATTGTCTAATTCACTTAAATGTGACAATTTTCCTCGTAGTTTATTTATTTCAGTTTCTATTTTTTTCTTTACATACTAGCATTTTTCTTTTTCCTTTATTATTATTATTATTATTCATTTTGGGCTAACATTATTATACTTAGTATGCTTATTATTATCACTATTTTATTATCATTATTAGAATTAGAGTTAAGAGAGTGAAATACGATACATAATTTAATCCAAAGTTTCTCATGTTGATATTATATGTTGATTATTTCCCACTCGGAAATTGTGCAGCATATTTATATCTGGCACACATGTTCTCTTGTTTTTGTTAGGCTACATATTAAGCGGAATGTAGCAATTATTTGTATACATATAAACATTTGTATTTATAGAGCTGATATCTTTTTAGTTCACTTAATTTTTATCATTATCTATTTACATATACATACATTGATACATACACACACACACACATTATATATATATATATATATATATATATATATATATATATATATTTTTGTTTCAGCTTCTCTTTATCTTTTCGTACGTTAGTTTTATTATTTATATCAAGACATCGTTTCAGTTGTCTCCACTTTCTTTATTTTGGAGCCATTGTCTACTTCACTTAGAAGGGACAATTGTCCTCGTAGTTTATTTATTTCGGTTTCTTTTTTTTTTTTTTTTTTTTTTTTTACAGACTGGCATTTTTCTTTTTGGCTTCGATTTTAATTTATCACCTATTGTTTCTGCGATCGTAGCCGAAGCGGCGTATATAAAATAACCAATTTCTGTCAGTTTCATTGGTCATTCCATTCTGTCCTTTATGCTTATAATTGCTTAGTTAGCGAGGTTGATAATTTCTTTCACTTGACGATTCTTTTTTATTTTTGGAATTGTTCGTCTTTCTTCGAAAGATATTTATTTTACATTCTCCCACTTATATCGGATGTTTTTGCCATCTCTGTTTCTCTCTCATATTCGTCATCATCTTCCTCTATTTGCTTCTGTACCTTAGAGGAATTATTACAACTGACTTTTTATTTGTTTCTCTGCATGGGTCCCCTTTTGGGTTGTTGGTATTTAGCTCATCGATGTTAACCTTTAATCTATTTTTGATTTTTTCTCGGATGTTAGGTATTCTTTTTTTCTTTGGTGGATTCATCGTAGCAATGTAAAATTCTATCCTTACTTCAATATATTCTTCCATGGGGCCTTTTGATTGTTCTTTTGTGGGATTTGCTTTTAATGAATGTATGGAGCCTCGGCGTGTTTTCCCTCTTGTTCTTGTTTGGTAGAGTTTATTTCAGTTGCAGACGTTTTGATCCTAGTCTGCTTCATCATTGGGTTTAGCCGCCTGAGGACTGATGCTGTTTAGCAATATTTTTCGTTCTGTCATCAAGTGTAGCTAGTCCGTATATACCCATGTGGGGGCTGGTTCGTGGACGCCAGAGCATATTCATACCATTGTGGGGCATGCTTGCTCATATTATTATAATTTTTTTTTAATTTTTATTAGTAACAACGGTAAAATATTCATTTATAAGGGTCTGAATCCCTAGGAGGTATTACGTGTTTCACAAGAGTCCAGCAATCTTTAATTTTCTACGGAATTTTCTTTGATTTTTTTCTCT
>OZ010577.1:108671760-108724260 GCA_963932145.1 Acanthosepion lycidas | reverse complement strand
TAATAATAGCAATTATTCCAGACGTAGTTGGAGACGTCGGATTCATCAGGTTCAGATAGACTCATTGAAAGAGATTCCAGGTAGCCAACACCCTAATAAAAGACATAAAAATGTACTCACACATAGAGCGCTCACATTACGAAGAGCTTTATCTATGTAAAATATGTGCAATCTTTGTAAAACACAAAATGTAACAAACATAATCAGTGGAAAATATGAAGCCATTTCTGACCTTAGGTCTCTGGTAGGGACTCGAAAGGGTTTGTGTATACAACAGAAACCATAAGAAATAATAATAATAATAATAATAATAATAATAATAATAACAGGTATTATCATTATAGTCATATCTAAAGAAATGAACCACTTAACAACTATAAACCGATAAACTTGCGTAGAAACTGATTTCTAAAGTCCTAACATCACAAATAGCAAATAAATTTCGTTTAAAGGACAAATCTTCCTAAGTAAACGTAAGAATACCGAAAAGATCGTACAGATGCGTTAATAATAAACCTATTCGCTGAGTAAAGACTAGTGAGAGAAACTAAAACAAGAATCTTAGCCATAGAAGCAATAAACGAGATAACGGCTTATGACGAGAGGATGCGATAGAATATTTGAAGTCTTTTCATGTTTTACGTGAAATACTAACGTTCATTAGGAAATCTCTGGAAGATTAAAAGTTCGCAAATGGGTATTAAGTAGCAAAGACCAGAATAAAAGTTGGTATCCTCTGTCGGTATTCGCTATATCCAATTCTGTTTGTCGTAGTGAATATTATTGATTGACTAATTTCTTTTTACGGTTTAACAAATCTTTCCCGTGTTTATTTAAAGCCGAACCAAATTTTAGATTGTAAGAATAATTCTTTTTTACAATTTAGTATTGCAATTTGTTTGACAATAATTACATATTTCCAGACGAATGTCATAATAGTGAGGGGAGAAGAGATTGATACATAATTTTTTCAAGGGAATTCGTACGTATGGGAATGTAACAAAATCGACTATATTCGAAATCGGCTCTCGGATTTCTTATTTCGAGCATTTATATATTACACCACCTACACATCACTAATATTGAAATTAACACTGCAGTATATATTGAGGGAATGCAAATAAGTTCACATATTCAGAATTTCACAAGAAAGCTTAAATAGTATATTGTCAAATATGTGCAAACATATTTTGAAATTCATATAGTAATAGTCATAATCTTTAAGCAAGAATGAAATTTGACATGGAGCAATGTGTCATCATACTAGGAGGAGAAAAGGGAAAATGAAAAAGCAACAAAAAAGTGGAGTACCCAACCTAAAAAAAAACAAAACAATACAATATAAAAAACAATAAAATAACAATAAAAACGCTTAAATGGATAAAAAAAGTGAATTGGTTACAAACAAGTAGAAATTATGAAAGTAGACGATATTAAATAGAGAAAATAAAGGAAATATTCCTCAGAAGACTAAGAAAATGTACATACCAATATCGACGACAAAAAAAAAAAAATAATTACTGAATTAATACTTGCTCTGTTTCAATTGTAATTTTCTCCAATTCATTTTTAAGCTGCACAAGACAGGAATTCAGAACAAATGGACCCATATACAGGAAAAAAAGATAATGAAGCGTAATTGTTTTTTAAATGTCTGAGAAAAAAATTATTTAGGGGGATAGAAGAATAAATTTACAGGATGCAAGGAGGCTGAGGATGATCGATATTGCATTTAAATTTTTGAAGATCAAAATTTACGAGAAAGCAAGGAGGCCAAAGATATTTCCAAAAGCGGGAAGTTCGAGAAACTTCCATAGAAAACTAGCAATTTCCACTCTAAGATGAAACCTAACTGCCAAACTAGTACTGCCCTTAAATACGTAAAGTAGAGATACTACTGAGGGAATCTCACCAGAAGAATTACCATGAAAATATTTATAGAAAAGTCACAGACCGTGAGAAAATGACTGAAGAATATATGCCATTTTAGGACCGAGAACATTGCAGATTTTACTATGGATTTGGTTAAGAATCTCTAGCTACATAGAAGAAGCACCAGACCAGTGGTGGAATGATAGACTTACATATGTATAAAATAAATTCCAGCTAGAAAAAATGTCTGGAACAACACAGTGAACGGTATATATTATGTGTAGACCTTGCAATAGATTCACTATAAGCTTTCGATCATGTCAGTGGAAAACCTTAACCCGGGAAGTCGGAATAAATGTATCTCCTGCTGATGGACGACAAAAAAAAAAAGCTAGCGTAAGACGAATGAAAATATCAGTTTCATTTTGGTGGCGATAAATTAACGAGCCCTTTCTTAACGAATATAGCAACAAATGGAAGGTTACTTTTCTTTTAAAATCAGCTACCAATTTAACTTTATCTTATCTGTTTGTCTTACCATTAAGACAGAATAACTGAGATATATGATAATTTACGTTATAAAAGAGTCATTTATCCAAGTAAGGGAGATGTATATTGTGTTAACTTGGCAATCGAATCATTCGAAAAAATGGAGAAGAGAAAAATAATAATAGACGCTAAAAGCTATAAATAACAGAAAATCAGAGGAAACCCTGGAAATAATAATAACGGAGAATGTGTAGTAAATCAGTTTATGGAGACTTGAAAGGAAAAATTTAAAAAGTTAAAGATAAATCTATATCGACATAATTGAGCAAAACCAAATTCAAATGAGAAATTGAGTCCCCTTCTGAAAATTGTCATAAGTAACATGTGTATTACGAGCAAGACGGAGAAAATACCAGAAAATATCGAATATATGACGTCGAAATAAATTGTGACAATGATTCACATAATCAGAAGATATTGGCAACGGCAAGATTTCAGAAAAAAAAACTAAATACATACAATATTCTATGATGTTAAGATTCAAACGGCCACCAATTCCGAAAGAGAAGACTGCACATGATAAGCAAAATAAAATATCAGATATTGTATTTCGATGTTCCAACGGACCATAAAGTAGATCAGAAAGAAAATGAAAATACATATAAATACTCTTTACTCTAGAACTCAAAGGAACTTCAGATTTACGAAGCTCAAAGACTAGTCACTTGTTAATAGAATGAGAGGAAGGATCCTGAAATCACTAGAAAATTGGAAATTAGGAGAAACTTTTGAATCATCCAAACAGGTCATATTTTAAAAAAAGAACTTAGGCACTTCGTTTAGTGCTAGACATTTTAACATTTATTATCACATACATGCCGATACATGCAACTGGTAATTACTGGTGTAATATAATAATAATAATAATAATAATAATAATAATAATAATAATAATAATAGTGATAATAATAGTATTCCAAATATGTCTCGTGTGGCTTATGATTTTAGGTGATTGAAGGTATTAACATATACATAGATTGTCTTTTTAAATTAAGATGAACTACTGCAATTAAACCGTTCAGTACCGCACATGCGACTACCCGTTAGCCTTAATGATTTGTGTCTGTCTCCGGGGTCTAACATTTAGGTTTTTCTCATGAATGAATATCGTACACATGTGAATACGAGAGAAGTCCCTGTTTGAGCTTCATCAGACAAAGTAACATGATTGGGATCATTTGACTTCATATATTCTTTAACAAGTCTCAAATTGTTTGCGGGCGGCTCTCTCAAACAAGAACAAGAATTGGATTATGTCAACCAAATTTGAAATAAAATAGAATAAAATATCTTCATTATTTGTCACTATTTACATCGTTCCGATTATTGTCAGCATCTTTATTGTTTCCAAGATGGTATGGCCCATTGGACAAAAGCATTGGTTGATTGGGTCAAGTCAAATTTAAGATCAAAGATTTGTGAGTTAGATCTCTAAAAAAAAGTTTAAACAGAGAGATGAAAAACTCAAGGCGAATTAACTAAATTGATATATCCACTGGCATTGCACGTGAAATTAGAACAATCTACCCCATGGACAAATAAAGGGTTCAAACGAAATTCCAACAAAATGTCACCTGAAGAATGCCGGAATGTGGTAAAGAGAATGACGTCGTGAATGTGGCAAAGAGAATGACGCCGTATATGTGGCAAAGAGAATGACAAAACTCCAAACAATATAAATAGTGTAAATAGTTACAATACCTCATAAATATAACACATATCATTTATATGATTGCTTCTGTTGTTGCATACGTAATTATTATTATATATTAAATGTCTCAGATGCGAGTCCTTTGAAATATTATAAAATCACTCTGCATAAAGTTGCTTTTCGAATCTTTCAGATGAAATGATTTATAGCCTATGTATTGGAAATGGGAAAGTGATTATATAATAAAAATCCTCACTGGTATAGAAATGAAGAGTAACTGTATCTATTTATTCATCTACTATTACATAGGATATGTCCAATTAAATATGCACACTATAGGGAATAAGCTAAGGACTGCGGAGAATCGCTTGAATATGGAAATTTGAGTGCTTTCTGTCAAAACTAATTACTAATTATTAAATCCAGTATATTACTGTAACCATTTGGCCATATATATATATATATATATATATATATATATATATATATATATATATATATATATATATATATATATATATACAAATATAGATAACTAGACTCGTTTCGAAAAACCCTCGAAGTTTTGATTTGCAAATAATCAAATCAATCTCGAGGGAAAAAAAGGTTTTACAAAAAGAAAGAGCTACAAACATGAACTACTGCAGAAAAAAATCGCACAGATGCAGGTCTGAAGCGCAAAGAAAAAAACCCGATACGAGTAAACAACTAACAAAAGAGCTCAATACAACCGTAGAGCAGACCTAGATACACCTAGTGAGCCAGACAAACCTACCTCATTTCACCTAAACTGATCGTCAGGGAAAGTACGGCTAACGAGGCAAAGAGAAACGCATATTTATAGGCAATAATTAAAATTATACCACGTGACCAAAGAACCACAACATAAACACCTATGCGTGTGGGGTGGGGGGTAAATATTTATTCAACAAAACTGAGGAGGGAGTTTAATAGCTGGTTAGGTTGATCATATGGGAGCGTATGACGGAGCAGAGGTGTGCGAGATATTAGGGTGCCTGCTGCTCCATAGGCTTAATGAATATATAGACTTTAATAACCATGGGTTGTACCGCGACGACGGTTTAATCATAGTGGACAATAGTAACCCTAAAAAATGTGACACTATCCGGAGAAAAACTGCACTGGTTTTTTAAAAAAATCGGATTCAATCTCGATATAGAAACTAATTTGAAAATCACCAACTATCTAGATATTATGTTGAATTTACTAAATGGCACAATATCCCCGCATAAAAAAGCAAACCAAGAACCCAAATATTTAAACATAAAATCTAACCACCCAACCCATATCATAAGGCATATTCTAAAAAATATTGGGTATAGACTTTCTACTAATTCCTCCAATAGGGACATTTTTGAGGCCAATAAAACAAGTTATGAGGAAGCCCTATTTAAGAGTGGACATAAAAATAAATTAGAATATATTAATATAAATAACCACATCAGTACTCAGAGTAAACGTAATAATAGGCAAAGAAAGATTTTGTGGTTCAATCCTCCTTTTAATTTAGCGGTAAAAACAAAAATTGGCAAGACATTTTTTGATTTATTAGAGCAATATTTCCCAAATAAAACTGAGTTACATAAAATATTCAATAGAAACAATGTAAAACTTAGTTATTGTTGCATGCCGAACGTAGGGACTATAATAATAAATGGATTGAATAAGAAAAAAACTAGGAATAATCCACGCAGTAATCCTCCTGCTTGTAATTGTAGAAACAAAAACATCTGTCCATTACAGGGAAAATGTCAGCAAGAATGCGTGGTTTATCAAGTGAAAATTTACAAAAATAGCGAGGATACTAACCCTAAAACATACATAGGTGCTACTCAGGATAAATTTAAAAATAGATATTATAACCATACGAGTAGTTTTAAAAACGAAAAAATTAAGCATAGTACCACGCTATCTACCTATGTATGGAAAACCAATCATGAAGATAATATAGACCCCATCCTTAAATGGGAAATATTATTAAAAAATGCCCCAAATATAAAGCAGGCCATAAATTTTGTAAATTATGTGTAGAGGAGAAATTAGCCATAGCTTTATATGATCAACCTAACCAGCTATTAAACTCCAAAACTGAAATCCTTAACGTATGTAGACATAAAAAATCTTGGCTACTAAATTAGACGGTTTCCCGCTTATTTGTCATTCCACCTTAATGTTTGTGTTTTTTTTTCTTCCCCTCCCTCCTCAGTTTTGTTGAATAAATATTTACCCCCCACTTAGGTGTTTGTGTTTGTGGTTCTTTGGTCACGTGGTATAATTTTAATTATCGCCTATAAATATGCGTTTCTCTTTGCCTCGTTAGCCGTACTTTCCCTGACGATCCGTTTAGGTGAAACCTAGGTAGGTTTGTCTGGCTCACTAGGTGTGTATATATATATATATATATATATATATATATATATATATATATATATATGGAGAGAGAGCTATATTAATACTAAGATTGTTTTAGATCTAATGATTTACCGATAATTGTTCTGCCAATTAACCCATAGTTGGTGGATAAAATGTCTATGCATAACTTTCCTAGGGGTACTTGCGCGTAAGTGAATATAACGGAGCCGACAGTAATTGGGAAACGGCCCTCTGATTTTCAGTTTCAAACCCTTATACATTACACCGCCAGTAAATCCGAGTTTAAAACACCAACCTCAAAACGTCTCCCACAGAGGTAGTAAGGTAGATGATCATACGAGATCCGGTGTTTCTACATAATATGATAGTAAGCCCTGGGTAAATGGAAATCGTACAACTATAGTTTAAATCCGGAGATATTCAGATGTTGTGGATAAATTGCTCCCACATATGGTTTAAGTCCCATTCCACCTGCTATGAATTAATATTCAATTATTTCTAGAAGAAATATGTTTGATAATAGGCAAAACGGCTTGGTTCACGTGAAGGCAAGCTGTTATATCTATTCACTAAATACTGCAGGAAAAGTACTGTGTCTAATGAATATCACTTTATCATGTTTTCACTTGATATATGGCTCAATTTTATTGATGTAATAATCTAATTAGTGCACTTCGATTATTATTAGTTAAAGAAAAAGATTAAAAGAGAAAAGCAGATGTTCTAAGCAAAGAACATAGTCATACACGTCCCCGGCCTGTCGATAGAATAAGCGTCTAGTATTAGTGAATTTTGGAGAAACGATTTTTGTATTTCAGTATATGTATCATTGCAAAAATTGAAACGGAATACCTCAAAAAGCGAAGCAAAAAAGTAATTGTATACAGACATTTTCGATTTAGCCTAAATCTAGCCGGTGAGAAGTATATTCATTTCCCCAATTAGTCCTGACGTGTCATCACTGCTTCAGCCACTTGTACGCTGTCACTTTTCTATAAAAAACTATGGCAATTGTTCGGATGTGCTTTCCTCATTGATACCGCGACTTTATGAATTTAAACGCAGTACAAGATTGAAAGGTTGGTCTCTTCATCTTATTGTTGGAATTAATAGGTATAACTGTATGTTTTATGCTAGTGGTTTCTTATTTACATTATTTATGTTCAGATTATTGTCCCCATATTTGTTCTTACATTGTTTTCGACGTACTGCCCAAAACATCTCCCGCCAAAATCTGGATACTAAATCTGGGATTTATGATCTAAACCCTTTATTCAATCTACAGTTATCAGTTGTTCTCGTTCCATTTTCCACATCTAGTAGTTATTCTTTGTATCAGTTATTGCTTTAATCCTAACCCCTCTGTTGATTGGTGCTGCTGATGCTGCCTGCTTTGGTTGACGGCTGATTCTGCTGCTTTTGAAAACCTGCAAAATTTGTCTTTGTTTCTTTACTCGCAGAGCCATTATTGCATTTATTTCTATGCTAGACTTGCTAAGAATGTCCTCATAGAGTAAACTTTTCCTTATATACTTCCTCAGCAATTCCCGAATACACTGCCTCACTAGAGATCTTCGGTGTTTCTCCATCCTTACTTTTAGGCGCTACCATGTTTCACCTTTATGTCAATTGCCAAAGCTGCAAAGAATGGCGTACGAAAAGTTATTGTACATATTCTCCCCTGTTAGGCTTTAATTAGTAGAGATTTCTTCGTAAATTGTCCCGATATTGTATGGTATTCAGATCTTCTGAATCTTTTCAGATAAGCTCTTGACGTAAGGTAGATGGACCGTGGCAATATTTGCGCTATTCCTCCGTTACCTGTTTTTTTCCACTTGCATACGCTGATGTTATGTTTAAAGAGTAGATTAAATAAATTTTCATTTCTGAATTCCTAGTATTTTAACCAAATCAATATACACCTATTTGACGGCCGGATATTTGGGGTAACAAGAACAAAGATGATGACAATACTTCGAATATATATATTGTAGATAATGATAAATCTTCATCTTAGAAATTGAGATAGAAATCTGTCATTTCTTCTGTCATATTTTTGATTGTGGAACTCCATTCTTGATTCTTTCTTTCCTGTTAACTCCAGTATCCGAAAATTATAATGCAATGTAAAGTCTCCTTGAATTCTGATCTTTAATTTTCCCTCGTCAATATGTTCTTTGATTTTTCACTCTTAAGCATCTCCTGCGTTTTGTTGGCTTTATCGCTTTTTTGTGTTGAAATGATTAGAAAATATATTATATACATATATATATATATATATATATATATATATATATATATATATATATATATATGTGTTATATCTATAAGTATAATATGAAAAATATCAGAGATAGAGCGTATGTAAATATATAAGTGAACAGTGAAGTCACCGCCAAAAAGCGATACAATGTTTCAAGTTGAACACTATCTTCAAAGCATGCGAGCTGCGTGTTGGCTCGACTATTTATATAAGTTGATCAATGATACATAGTCTACTTACGTCTATTGCATTATCTTGAAAGTTATCGGGTTGGCTGTAAGTTATATTCCAACTAATTAAGTCGGAACTGAGTAGAAATAATTCTGGATCTGAATGCGCTTATTTGTAGCTATTGTACAGTGTTGTTTGTCACACCTTCACTCATTATTTAGGATTATTTACTTAGTTAATTATTGGTTATAATTATTATTATGATTATTATAGTATTACTTCTGTTTATGTGTACATTCATAGTTTTTGAATTAATTTATTATTTACGTAATTGTTTGTACATTTATTTGAATTTTTTGTTAATTTTTTATTTTATTAATTTTTTTAAGGTTGGTTTTCTGATTTGAATAATTTTGTTTAATCTATGTCAACAGTTTTCTTTTCTGGTCGTTTGTTTTTACTTGCATATATTTTGAGCTGTGATTTCTTAATTTAAGGGGAATGTTTCAAGAAAAGTCTGCTGAGTTGTCTTCTTTCTGCATTTTGGACATGTTAAAAACTAGTTTGTTTTCTCTCCAGAAAAAAAAAGAAAGTCTTTTAAAATTTTAGTGCATAATATATTCAAAATTTATAAACTGTTATATCGTAGCTAATTAAAAAAAATAATTTCAATAGCATTATCAAGAGTGTAAAATCTCTTATTCTGTAAACTCAATAGTTGGAGAGATATTCGGTTTTAATGGATTATTTTTAATCATTTAACCCCAAGCAAGGCAATAAAGTCATTAAGATGCAAGAGGTTTACGGAGTCTAGAATAATATGAGAAAACCATAAAAATAAAAATAAAAATAAAATATCAAGGAGAGAGGACAAAAAAAAACATGAAAAAGAAGAGAAAAAATAACGATTGCGATTAAATTCAAATTTTTGTATATCAAAATTGAGTGAAAAGCCATAAACTGGGAGAGTGTTTCCCAAGCGAAAGAACAAACTGTTAACATAAAACTTACGGTCATTCAACTATAAAATGATGAGATGTTGCGGCTAATCTAATACTGTCCTTAAATTTCTAAAGTCGACGTAGCAAGGAAGAAAGCTCCTTTAAACAATGACAGTGAAAATATTTATAGAAAATTCAAGGGGAAACTACATTACGGCCATGGGAAAATGACTGAAGCCAAGATGCCAGGTCAGGAGCAATAATAATTCAGATTCTTCTTTGGACGTTATCATTTATCTCTAAATACCTAGTAAAAGCAGGAGACCAGTCGGGGCAGCAATGTTCGGTGCACGAAAGAATGGGTGATTTATTATTTTGTAATATAGATTCTAGCTCGACAGAGTGAACAACCTTTCCTAGCGGGAGAACGGTTAATTTATTCAAAATACTATTTCTCCTTCGTGACCGTAGAAATCCTTACTCCTAGAAGACGCAAACGGTCAAACTCCTGGAGGTTAGCATCAGTCATGCTGACGGAAATTCATAAAGCTTCGATAAGACGACTAAAAGGAAAAGAGTTGACGGGAGAAATTATCAAAAATAATTGCATATTTTAAAAAAATGAAAAAAAAAAAACAAACATGAATATTATCACATTTTAGTAAACATCACAAAACGGAATGGCAGTTGTTCTAAGAAATACATGGAGACTGGTGTCACAACATATTGTACAGGATAACGCTTCATTATTTTCGTCTAATGCATGCGCACCCCTTGGGTTTTCAAGCGGGGATCAAGCGAGGATTAGAACTGACAGTATTCAACTTCGCATCAACGGACTAATAGTGGGAGGGATCCGTTAAAGCCGATTGTCCGTAGATGGGAAGGTATGACTTTTAAGTTATAAAACCACTATAGTAACTGCTAGAATTTATGATCATAATGTAAACAGTATAAACATTTATATATGGTATAAATAAATATATACTTAATATAGATATATTAATCAAAATAACAAAAATAATAGATTTCTCACAGCTACTTTCTCACGCTCGCGCAAATATATCATACTTTATATAGAGTACCCACTTCTTTGTTTACGATTGAAACGGCACCCACTAATGATAAATGGTTACTTCGAAAACTAATACGACCCGTTCCGCTAAGCCCGCAAATTTTGAAATATATCCGTGACGATTTGAAAGTGTTTTTTTTTTTTTCTGCAGATTTTTTTCTGTCTGCTGATTTGTCCGTTGCATCCGAAGTCTGTTGATAGCGAAGGACCCATAGATGAGAAGTTTATGTGTACCATCAACGTTGATAATTGTGCCCAGATAAATGCAAAAATATAATCAGCTTTTCGATACGAATTTGCAAAGCAGAAGATTTAACCTACTGAGAAAATGCAAGCATAAATGCCTATTGCTCAAGTTTAAAAAAAAAATCCTTGGAATACAACTAATGAAATGACGACAAGACACTCCACATAACACTCTAATAGAAAACCTGCCGCCCAGTACAGTGTGCGATGGGTTATTTTAATTTTTCAGTTTCGCGCACGTATATTGTTTGTTTTGATTTTGTCGACTGCACAGTATCGTAGGGTCAGTTGGACACCATCTTTGAGGGGAAAAAAGCAATTGTGACGCAATTCACTCAGCCAGAAATTGGGAAACGGAATCCTGTTCTGGTTGGCATTCCCTTCGGATCCTCCATTACGAACATTTCCGAGTGTTTGGGTATCAATCTAATGAGAGTGCAAAGGATTCGGAAAGAGTTGGTGGAGTCTGATGGTGATTACTATTGTATGGCAGCTCAGAAAAAATTACTCTGATCTTTCTAAGAAAACAACTCACGAAATTCTTGATGAGATCCAGACAATGGTTAACAACGATCAATGAATGTCAGTAAGTTTCCATAGCCATGGGCACAGGAGTGTCTGAGTATCCTGTGAGGCAGCTAGTACATGAAGACATTCAGTATTTCTCATACAAGATGAGAAAGTGACAATTTTTCTCTCAAACCATGAAGGACACGATGAAAGACTTCGCTACAAAGATTTAGAACAGCTTTGTTTTTAATTTTTATAATAAATATATTGCTGGTATTTTTACTATAAAATGTATTGTTGTTCATTTTACTATAAAAATGGACTGTTGACATGTTTGGGTGTTCGCTATTTGCTCATATCAAGCTCATATTTGCCACAACCCAAAGTCAGATTGTACTTGTGCAAAAAACAATTAAAAGGTGTTTCTACGCACCTCAAAATATCTAATCTACTGATCAGTAGTCTTGGTGTCGGATGTAGCTTTTCGTTATACCCAGAACGAAAAATATATAGCAAAAGGAATATCAACTCAACTATGCAATCTTAAAGCAAAAACAACCACTACAATTAATGTCAAATTTAAAAACTACAAAATAGTTATTAAAATAGTTGAAATACGTATACAGATTAGATATAAATTTATACAGATTGCTATAGTAAAATAATATTGCAATTCATTCGATAATATGGTATTTTCTGTTCATCAAACATATGATTATTTCTGGGTATTTTTTCCTTTTTTGGGGGGGATTCACTGTCATCGGATACTCGGAAGGTAATTACATTTTCCGTTTTTATTTTCCTTTTTCTTTTACTCCCACATCCCCCATGAAGTTTCATGTTGTTTCTTTGGTTTCGCATTTATGTATTGCTTTCGTATAGCTTTTAATTCCACTGATGTCTGAGTTCTGCATTGATTGATTTTATTTTCCTTACGATTTTTTACAGTGTTTCCTTTTGTGTCCTGAAAGAGCTCTGAAACATAGCTGACTATGATTTTCGACATGGTTCTTAAACGAGTAAGCACCGAGCTCTTTGAAATTATCTTTAGTATCTGACCGAAATCGTGCCAAACTTATTTGTCGGCGGCCGCAGGCCCTTTGATCTTCTCCCGAAATGTCTCAGATCGTAATTCGGGGGACATTGAACCGGTTCTTGGAAAAACTTGGCTCTGTGGTGAGATTCCCAGTCCTGTGTTTCCTGCGTCTCTACCAGAAGGATTTCCTGTGAGCTGCATCTGGCTAGTTTTCTATTTGACATTTCATTTTGAATTGATGGATTTTTAGGCCGCGTATATTCTTGCATTTTTTTCCCGCATGGGCATATCATAATCGTTGTTCGTGGGTGTAAGGCTTGGTTCGTCTCCGGTTGGTCCGTCCTAATAGGAATATCATTCTACCCACTCTCGGGATCCCTTCGGGGTGTTTATTATTTTGTGTGTCTGTAGTACAAGTTTGATCCGCATACTGGGTAGCTAGCGCAGGAATGCTTTAATTTGTGGTCTCTCCACACTGTCAATCAATGTTTGAAATGAGGGATATTTTCTTAATAAGATATGTTTCAGCTACTTCAATTTTCTTATATGTAGGGAGGACGCAGTTTTGAATCCTGTCGGAGAGCGTATATATTCTTTAATACATAGTGAATATTCAAGCCGTTAGACGAAAATATATACATATTCTGTTTAATAAGTAAAGAGAGCGTCTACCCAAATATGGGTATCCACTAAGAATAACGTTTAAATGATAAAATCTCTCGGATTAATAAGTAAAAATCCATCACTTCTTTAGAAATTGCTTTGTTTACATTAGGATACGAAACTGAGTAGACATGTATATTTCGAGATTGCGGGAAAGATTTGCCTTTAAATGTTTTATAAAACTTTGCTCAACCGTTGACACACTTCATGGCCTAGTAGGTCTAAAGTACTTCGGTTCTAACGACAGTTTCAGTGGAACGCTGATACAAAATCCTACCGGTTGCTGAATATTCAGGCCAGTAAACGAAAGTAAACAAACATACTTTTTAATACATAAACTTAGCGTCTGATCAAATGAGTATCCACTAAAAACAAAGTTAAAACTGGTAAAATATGTCGGATTAATCATTAAAAAAACATTAATCTTTTACAAATATTTTAATATATAAAAATAATATTGCGCATATTTTGATTACATAATAAAATATGACATCGTAAATAATTTATTATCAATAGTTTTTTTTTAATGAGAACAGTAAATATAATTGGATAGTCATACGATATTTGCTTCTGTTAACGATACTTCTATTGGTTATATTATTTTTGACATGAATAACGACGTTTTCCACTTTCACCACGCTTATTTTCGAAACTGCTTATCATTTAAATAAAGGCCTTATATTACATTATCAAAAGACCTATTTTTCCTCATCTCTCCTATTATTACAACTTTTAGCCAATTAACCAAAAGGACAATACTGAGTGTAGAACTTGTACACATAAAAATAATCTACTTGCTTCGGAGACTGCTGTTACTAATATTGCTCTTTCGCTTTTTGAACAATCAACGAGACTTTTTTTTCTACTGCCTGTGTTTCTGAAGCCTGGCAGTCATATCACTTTCTCTCAGAAATATCCTTAATTTTAATCATGATCTGTCGGTGATGCATACAGTAAAACAACCGTATATGATACAATAAAAAACAAATAGGAAACCTTTATAAATTTAGCCTAAACATGCGCGTAATGCACAGAAATAAAAATAGGCCATAACATCGATTTTTTAAACATTCCACTCTCATTAGAAAGGAACGTAATTCATTACGCAAGAAATACTAAGAGGGATTTCTGATAAGTTGTCATCTACATATACAAGTCAAACACAATTATATGACCAACTTTTACAAAATATATACTTAAAGACCAAAACCTGGGTACTGCTATTATTTCACCCTCACGCAAAACATCCCAAAACAAAATATAGACAACCACCAAATGTTGAAAACTATTTACCCATCAAACGGACACAAGCGAACACATATTATCATACGAAACGAGTGTAAACAAATTATACCCACACAAACGCTACTTGAAAAGAAAGATACACGTGAGGCCTGCTTAGCCAATAAAATACAAATGACACAAAAATAGAAATAATATATAATTTTGTCCTCTTTGCTTCACATTCAAATGAAACGTTAATAAAAGAGAAATCTGTTAAATTTATAAACATTTCCTATTTGTCAGATTCGAACGCATGTTGGATCTCAATTTATTACATTATATGTTAATTATTTTAAAATATATTCTGGTTTAGCAACGATTGGTAAAAGAGCGTAATTCCCACTGATGAAAATGATTTGCAACCAGCATAATTGGCATCTTTGAAGAAAAAACAAGCATGAATTAAGAAAACGGAAAATGTCTTTCTATGGCAACAATAAATTTTTTTTTTAAATTCTTATGTATTATAGGTGTGTTGTTACTTTTATTTTTATCTTTTCGAGCAGGACCAGGTGCTACCTTATTCGCTTCCAATTAAAAATGTAAAACCATTCAATTTTACGTCATGTGGCATTGTGCATAGTTTTGACTAAAAAGGTAAAGGTTTTCTCCGTTTTAGAACCAAGATCAAGTGTTTGAACAATCGCGTCCTCTGAACCGGTTATTGTTTATAAAAATTAAAAAAAAAATTCACAGATTTTGTAAGTTGAAAAAGGTATGCTGAACTAATGTATATTTATTTATTTCAGAATACCTGAAAAATCAGTACGTAAAGATTATTAGAATATATTGTAATACTTTCTATTATGCGGAACAATGTAATAGTTATTGGTGCGCGGATTTCTCTCTCTCTCTCTCTCTATATATATATATATATATATATATATATATATATATATATATATATACTTGGTATTTTTATCTTTGGACTGGAAATTTGAGGAACTTCATTTCTTTCGATTATTTCCCAATTTTTTTTCTCTCTGATACCAATTTGTTTTTATATATTTGCAAATTGTGCCTACAAGATTTTTACTGACCGAGTATAATTATTAGTATATATATATATATATATATATATAAGTAAGGGATGCGCTATAACTGTGAAAACGACATTTATTTCCCAAGGACTTTCTGTCTCCTTCTCAGACAAAAGTATGTGTTGCTATTCATTACTGATTATATTTCTTTTTGCTTTTAAATGCAATGTTTGACTGTCATGCTTATTATGGAATTTTTCTTCTATGTAGCAATATCGTCCATGCGCACATTAAAGCGTGAAAACCTGTTCCTTTTACATAAATGGACATACGACAACTATATTAACAAGCCAACTTGCTCTACACTATCTGACCATTTGTCCAACATCCCTGTCCACATTCACAGTATAGAAATATACTGATAGATAGCACAACTACCCTACACCCAGAAATAAAAACAATTAAAACTACAAATCGACAAATCAATCTACAGTAAAATTTGAAACCAACACTGAATAGAATCAGCTAGGAATACTATAACAATGTTATATATATATATATATATATATATATATATATATATATATATATATATATATATATGTGTGTGTGTGTGTGTGTGTATATATTATTCATATACTGCATATTATCAACGTATTATATTATTAATTCTACATTATTAATAAAATTTTAATTTGAGTATATTATATATTTTAAACTACATAAGGAATTCTGATATCTCTGTGATATTTCGTACAACTAAATAAAAAATCCTCATATCATATTGCAATATATACATGGAATATGTAGGCTGTGAAATTGTTATCTCTGCAGAAAATGGAATCGGTGATTCCATTTAAAATTTTTATCTTTGCTGCTATATACATTTTGAATGAAGCGCATTGGCAAAGGCATGAAGACAATTATTTTACACCAACTTCTGTTTTCTAGCTTTGCTTGTTAGCCATTCTAAACATTCGAAACACGAATGTAACAGAAAATATACCAAGTATTTTTTCAACTGGTCATAGCAATTTAGAGATAAGAATAATAGGAATATATAGGGAGTCATTGCAATATAATCTCCACCAATATTTAATGTAAAGGACATCTGAACATAGGGATTATGTCATACCAGCATGTATTAGTTATTTTTACGGATTAATTTAGTGTACATTTTATATATATATATATATATATATATATATATATATATATATATATATTAATATATATTACACTAGAGTTGAAATGTTTGAGAAAACCGCTGATATGTTGCACCAAAAGTATTAGTTATTACTTTAAGAGAAAATTACTTTACTGGGATAGAAATATAAGACAGGATATTTTGCTCTCATCAAAATAAACTCTTTTCGTTTTGATTACTGCCGCAGTAATTTTTGGAATTCGTTGAAAAAGTTCCTCAAAGTATTAGTTAGATCATTGATGACATCTTTTTTTTTCATTATCTCAGAGTTATTTTTCTTTTTACTTCCCACCCTATATATATATATCTATATATATATATATATATATATATATATATATATATATATATATATATATATATATATATATGAAATCGATTAAAACAATATCTGAATACATTTTCTGTTTATACTTTTTTACGGATAGAAGTTATTTGAGTAAATGCCCTAGTTTTGTAATTAAACAGTATTAATTATATTTAACTTCCTGAATGTTTAAAGGCAATAATTTGAACTTTGCTAAACGGAACTTCTCAGTGGCAGAATGGTTAACAGTACCGCAGGAAAATTATGGTTTCCGTATTGGATAGTGTTTCGATTCCTGTCGGCTAACGCATATTTTCTACAACATTTCTTGAATATTCCAACCGATATTAAAAATGTTTAATGAAAAACATTGCATTTACTCAAATAAGTTGTTGTGTCCATAAATAATAACGTATAAAGAGAAACTATATTCAAACATTTGTCGGAATTACTCATTTTCATATAATATGTTGCCATGTTTTATGTTGCTTAGCCGAAATGATATATTGTGAAATTTCGTCAAGGAGTGTGTTTATAAGCAGTAATTTGAACTAACTGGAAGTTCTCTATGGCTGAAGGGTTAGAGAGTAGGTCAGTCTATATTACGGTTTCCGTATGAGATAGAGTTTCGACTCTCGTCGGAGAATGCATATTTTCTACAACATTTCCAGGACATTCAGGTTGCCATATGTAATTAATACGGTTTAATGAAAAAAGCGTATTTACTCAAATAGGTCGTATATATATATATATATATATATATATATATATATATATATATATCCATCCATATATATATATATATATATATATATATATATAAATATATATATATCTCCATCCATATATATATATATATATATATATATATATATATATATATATGTGTGTGTGTGTGTGTGTGTGTGTGTAAAATTCACCTCACAAACAAGCCAGTAAAATCACTAAGGCTAAAGGAGTTATTGTGTGTGAATGAATATGAAAGAAAGAAAAATCTTTATTTTGGAGATAGAACAATAAAGATCAGGAATTAAAAGACAGAAGGAAATGATTTACAATGCATTTAAATTTGTGAGGATCAAAATTTCTGGAAATGAAGAATCCAGAATGGAATTCCATAAGTGAGAAATTTAAGAGATGAAACTATTAGCATACTACTTGGGATTACATCTACCAATTTCAAATCTAAAATCATGAAACCCGTTACCAATTGAGTCCTGCCCTTAAATTCATTAATGTAGGATACTATCGGGAAAAGCATTTTATCTATATATGTATGTAAGTCTCTGTGTATGTTTTAATTCTAATATAATTTTAAACCACTTGTCTCAACTAATATATATATATATATATATATATATGTGTGTGTGTGTGTATATATATATATATATATATATATATATATATATATATATATATCAAACTGCATCAAATAATCAGGACCAGCATTTTGAACCCAAACATTAAGTTTATTTTACTCCCTCAGAAATTAATTTTCAAATGCTTTTTGAAGAATTATAATCATTGTTGTGCTGTTGATCTTGGATCAAATGCGAAATTTGAATGATGAAAAAACAATATAAGATTCACCAATTTAAAAACTGAAATAACATATTTCGATTTATTTGTATGTTGGCATCGATTTCATATTGACTTTTCAAAAATATTTTCATATATAAAGTCATATAATAAAAACAGAATGATGGTAAACAAAAGGAAAGCTGACGTAAAAGAGACGACAGGTTCATTTTAAGAGCAAAGGGAATTAAATTGTAATTGGAAAATATCTAATTTCAGTCCTAATAAAAACTGCTTGAGAGCCAATATGAAAAGTCCCTATCAAACAAAGTGCTTATAATTTAGTCGAAAGAATCTGGCAAAATTTTTATAGTTAGTAAAATAAGGCCAACTCTTGTATAATATAATATCTGATCTGTCCAAAATTTGATATCTTAAAATCTTTCCCCTATGTGAGTTACAGTTGATTCCGTTCATTTTCTTCCTTTAGCAGTCGACCCGCACATAAAAGCATAGTTACATTATTTGAATGGACGCCATGCGTGTTCTAGGAGTGATATAGTATCCTTCGGCGAACATACGGACTCTCCTTTCAAAGAGATTGAACTGAACATATTGCAACTGACCCAAATAGACATACGGTGTTCGTATGGTTTTCCTTCTCTAGCAGTAAATTTTTGTTAGATAATAAATGCCATTCACTTCATTCCCTCTCCAAAAATGAAGATTTCTTTAAAAGCAATTGTTTCAACTGTTACTGAAACCACAACTTTTGTCTTCTCGATTTTTGTTCAGGAAGTATTTGCATTTAATTTCTACTTTTTTGTTTTTATCTATTTATCACAAGGCTATATGTTTCTAAGGGAGAAAAATATTTTTTTTTCGGAGAAGGAATGAAATGATTGGCAAAACCGCCACAAGAATAACTGTTATTAGCAAAAAACGTAAAAATATGTTTTAATAAAAAATATACATTGAACAGAACATAAAAAGTGTATAATAATGTGGATTTTGTAAAGACATTGTTATGAAACTCTGAAAAATTTAATCACTAATTGATAAAAAAAAGCGTAAATTCCAGCTGTATCAAACTTTTTCTAACATCCAAGAGAATAATCTTAATTTTGATTAAGTTTTTTTTTTTTTTTTTAATGTCATTAGCCAAGTGATATGAAAGTTGCCAAACTAACTTGAATTTTCTTTGATGGTCTAATCAATGATATTTATAATTTTATAATAATCAATGGTGTTTAATTTCTCGTCTTGGTTTATTCTATATAAGAAATATTCTATATAGGAAATGTGTAAATACTTCTTTTGCAATAGGAATTAATCCAAGTTGCGGACGCATAGCAGAAAATTCGAAAAATTCAAGAGGTTATTTAATTTAAGGATAGTTCCACTTCATCATTCTTTAAAACCTTCCGTTAAAGACATGATATGTCATGACTCTACAATTTTTGTTCCATTAATATTTGTGCATTGTCATGATTTCTAGGTAAAAATACTGGAGCACTGCCCGTCTTCTCCACAATTTTGAATTTCGAGTTCTTCTTTTAAACTGTCCCGCGCGCAAAAATAGATAGCCCAGTTTGGCCTACTATTTGTTAATAGATAATTTGGCGAGTAGTGATGGCTCCATGTATTCCCCAAGGGCATTAATGCAGCTTAAACGTAAACGACACAGCCAAATTTTAAACGGAGTCACTCGATTTCACTTATCGCGTTGATAACCATTATCGCATACTACCATTCCGAGGAGAACTACACTAGCTAAAAGAAAAAAAATAGTATCACTTGTAGTTGCCTTGATTTCTTAACGTACTATGCTTTCAATGGAGATTAACATACCTAAATAAATTACTCTATCTGATCAAGGAATGAAGTAGAGTGGACATTTAGAAGAAAGAAAAAAAATTTCCCTGATTCCCTGACAAGCAAAAAGTAAGTCTGCAAAACGTGTCTGAGGTTTGAAAGATATTTCTTAGCTCTTTGTGTGTGAAATATTTAATATAACTTTTTGGAAAGCTAACTTTAGATTACATTAAACGTAAAATGAAAGCAAGAACAGAGACAAAAGCAGAGATAAACGTGCATTGACGAAATCAAGAGACTGATGGGAAATTCATTTTTCACTTGATTCGTTTGGCTTTGTCTCTTTTTAATTTTCGAAAACTAATTTCTCGTGGAAGGAAATACAGGAATATTAAACTGAAAATTTTATTTCCGTTACTCTGTAAAATGAATCAGGTTCGTAGGCAATTCCTACATTCTTATTCTGTATACATATTCAAGGGTAACTGCCATATTGATGACTTCCATACAGGAAAGATTAAGAATACATTAACCGAAATCTTCATGTTACTGTTGGGTGAAATTTATGAAATCGTTCAGTTAGTACAGATTTCTTTTTCCTGAAATCTGATTTCTCGCATCCACTACATTTTATAGCTCTTTTTATTAGTGATGTGTGTTTCCTTCCAAACTTTTTTTTTAACAGATTGTAAAATCAATATCTGTCTATATTTCTGAGATGAGGTATTATGTTCCCTATTTACATTATTCGGACTATTGTCCTCATCTTTGTCGTCTTATTACAACGTTTTGGCCGTTGTACACCCCGGCCTTCTTCTTCTGTTGAAATGTCGAAATGAACCCTTTATCTCACTCACTGTGGTAGACTGTTCTACGTACACGTGCCATGTTTAATTGATGTAATTTTTGTGGGATCAGGTTGAGATCATAGACAAAGAACACCATTGAAAAATTCGTAAAATTAAGGAATCAGCACATATGCTAGGCCACAAAAATCTCCTGAGCTGATCAAGTATAGAAATGAATACAATATAGAGACCAGTAATAAGGAGTGCTAGAGAAAAGTGATAATAACAACAAAAATTGCAATATGAGCTCTGGTAAAACATGCAATGATAACAGCAAAAATTGCATTATGAGGACTGGTAAAAAAAGGTTGCTGAAGGCATTACGTTCATAATATCCAGAAATTCATAAACAGATGTCCTCAAGGACACATGAAACAGTGGATAAATGCGTTAATTAGATTCAGTGACAGGACCCAAAGCGTTCAATACTCGGTTAAGGCAGTGGAGAATCTGGAGAGAGAAATTAACAGAGTGATAACTGATAACTGACATCCATTAGACATGGTACCTGGAACTAGAACAGTCTACTCCAGTGAGCGAAATAAAGGGTTCAGTTCGATATTCCAACCACCTAAAGAAGGTCGGAGTGTACAACGGCCGAAACGTTGGAATAAATATGGCGACAAGGATGAAGACATTAGTCCGAATAATGCAAATAGTGGAAAATCAATATATTGAATATAGCATTATTTACTCTCTATGTACATATACAAACAATTTTGGTTGCTGCTGCTTGAAGTGTTCATATAATGTGCTATTTTATTTCACTTAATCACTTTCTTTATGATTACAGAGCATCAGTCTAGAGAGTATGAAAAATGATTATATTCTGTAAAATCTTTATTTTGGTTTTGAAACGCGTTATTGTTTGGACAAGGTACCATTCCAAATTCAGATTATCGTTTCTGTTTTAGAAAAGTTTTATTTATTGCAGGCTAAAATCTCAACAAGATATTCAGATGATACAGTATAGCGAGCAGTATGGAATCTACAGTTATTATTCTAAAATGTAATAAAGGACAGCGAGAAGAAAGACGTAACGTAAATTGTAAGAAAACAGAATATAACGTTGTTAGCAAAAGGGACTACCCAAAATAAGGACTATGAATTGGAGAAACCAAAATCAAGGAACTAAAAGAAAATAAATAAATAGAAGTGTTTTAATAGGGGAGAGAAAATACGACACTGAAATCAGATTGAGCATTTGAATAGGGAATGATGGATTTCAAATGTTAGAGAGAGTCTTAAGAAACGGGAGCATTTCGTTAGGAACAAAGGAAAGTAAACTGAACTGCTATGCAATGTCGGTTCTTGTAGACGGCAGTGAACATTTTTCAATCGCCTGATAGAGGAAAAAGACAATTGAGGATACAGCAATGGTGTTCTACATACAGATACTGAACACGTGAGTAACGGCAAAGATTTAGAGAAAATGGAAACAAAAAAGTCACTTATCGTTAGAATTAGAAAGAGACAATTGATATTTCTCGTGCATATAAAAAGCTTCAATAATTCAACACTCACAGAATTTGTTGACGGAAAGCTGGAGAAGGGGAAAACACTAACTAATCGACTTAACGAGCTTGTGTAAAATGTTGGCAGTACAAAGTATTAAGAGAGAGAGAGAAAAAAATGGTAAGATCTTCAAAGGACAGGAAATTATAGTGAGACAAGACCAACAACATCCAGAGAATAAACGTCACTTTTTTTTTAATCGTTTCACCCCAAGCAAGGCGGGAAGCCACTAGGACGCAAGGGGTTACAGAAAATTTTGAGCAAGATCAGATAGGAGTGATAGAGGAAAAGATGAGGAGAAGGGTAGTGGATAGATCAAGGCAACTGGAGATATCGATTGACATTACATTTGAATATCTGGAGATTATAGCTCTCAGGGAAACTGGAATAGGGAAGGGAGTTCCACAGGCGAGAGGGGTGAGGCATGAAGCTATTGGAGTAGAAGAGAGGGCTACATTTAGTAGTTTCGACTGAGAAAGGGTGAGAGCGGGATGCCAGCCTCGTAGGGCACTTGAACTCATGAAGTCTCGGAACCTGCGAATGAAGCTCCTCGGAGCAATTACCATGAAAGTATTTGTAAAACAGACAGAGAGAGGCGACGGCGCGTCTGTGAGAAAGTTACTGTAGACGAGATGCCAGAGCAGGGCCAATTATATTGCATATCCGCCTCTGGAAACCTATCAAGAACCCCGAGGCAAACAGAAAGGCTCCAGACCATATATGGCAGCAATACACGATAGATAGGAGAATAGGGCAAATAATTCTGAGAATACGTGTTATATAGTGTTGAGAGTCGGAATAAAGAATAAAGAGAAAAATTTCTGTAGTCAAAGTTTATCATCTGCGACACTTTATGTTTAAAGACATTGTTAGATGAAGATACTAATTCCGAAATTATGTTGTTAATCGTAAAAAAAATGATAATAAAAAATATTATTACATTTTCTTTATAGAAATTATAAGATCATTCACATAATTACCGTATTTTCTTGTGTATAATAACACTTGTACATAATACAACCTCCTGTTTCTGAAAGTAATAATAGGGAATAAATTGCACCCATATGTATA
Source organism: Acanthosepion lycidas (assembly GCA_963932145.1). NCBI lineage: Eukaryota > Metazoa > Mollusca > Cephalopoda > Sepiida > Sepiidae > Acanthosepion > Acanthosepion lycidas. Next base: position 108,700,344 of record OZ010577.1, on the reverse strand, counting down.
ATGAGACCCCTTAGTACTGGCATCCCTGTTTATTGTTATGCTTTTATTTTTAAAGTTGTAACATATTATCCATTAAAATCTCCGTGCCGTAGATATATGTCACTGAAATATTTAAACTTTCATTATATTAAATAATAGAAATGAACTATTGTTTGGTTGTTTCACCATTGCTTGTTTCTTCTCTAAATTTCTGTTTCAAAACGTATTTTAGAATTTTCGAGGAAAGGTGCATTCTTGTAATATTAATGTTATCAAAACATGACAGATCGTGTCTGTGACCTTTATTAATTTTTTATAAATTTCGGCGAATTTCCCGAGACAAAAGAAGTTCAATTACTCTGATTCCCAAAATACAAATATGGCCGATATATCGAATACCCTTTGTAACAATTCTTATAAACAGCTGCCTACATTTTGTTTTATTTTTTATTGTGCTAAGCAAGAGTATTTGCTATCTTATTGTTTCAAATACGATTTTTTATGCTATGTAAATATTTCTGAAAACGTGTACGTGTTTCAAATACGACACCATTTTGGCGTTACATTTTTTTCTCGTAATATACACAACAAAATTTGGTAATTTTCCTTTCAAAGTCAGGTAGCGCTGGAAGATATCTCATGAACTTCTTGTGTTTGGTTCTACAAAGTATCCCTGTCAATTAGAAAATTACCCTGAAAAAATAACAAAATCACATTTCATTAACTAGCTCCTATATCACTGAGCAAGCGCATACGATGACAGAGGTCATATTTTTTCATGAAGATTTATTCAACTACGAAAGTAATTCAGATTCAAGAAAAAGGTTCTGCCTTCTTTAATCATTTCAAAAAAAGAAAATTGACAAAGACGCAGGGGATTACTGAGAGTAAAAGAAAATAAAAAAACGTTATTGAAGAGATAGAATCCAATAAAAGAACAGGAGTCATAACATGACGATAGAAGTTACATTTAAATTTTGAAAATCATAGTTGACATGAAAGAAAGAGGCCATAAGTAAGGAATACGAAAAAGAAATTATTAGCATATAACTAACGGTTACATCTAGTAATTTCAACAGTAAAATGTTCGATTCCTATATAGAACTGTTCTTATATTTTGAAGGTACGAAAGAGAATAAGTAATAAGTACATTTTCTCAGAAAATATTTATAGAAAATATACAGGAATGCTAAGTAACGTCGGTGGAAAGTTACTGAAGTCGAGATGCAACGTAAGAACAGTTGAACTGACCTATCGATCTTTGAATTGTGTCATGTATCATTGGTGTAACCTAAGGAAGTTTACTAAATAGAATAACCACATGAAGGCTGGTAATGAACGATAATACTTAGGACAAGAACAACACACTTAAGATTCGCCAGCGACGCGTAGAAGTAGTAGTCAACTGCTGGAAGTGAGTAAAGTGAATTCCACAATGAATCTCCAACTGCAGGATATCTACCAACCGCCCCAGATGGGGCACAAAACCGAATTTCTTACCCCGTCGGCTCGGACAAAAATTCCCCGTAGACTCCGTATAAAACGGGGTCGGGTAGCTGTTTCCCAAGATCAGACTATATCCTTCGAAATAGCCTCGTCAGCGGATCCTCTCTGCCCGGAGGTAGGGAGATTGACTATCACAGCTGAAGATGAATCGCCAACTGCAGGGTATCTACCAACCGCGGGCAGATGTGCACATGGCCGAATTTAATGTGGGGTATCCGAGCCCTTAGTTTCAGCCAATAATTCCCCGTAGACCCGTACAAAACGGAGTTGGGTAGCTCTTTCCCGAGACGAAATTCTGCTCTCGGACATAGCCTCATCTGGGGATCCTCGCTGCCTGAAGACAGAGAGTTTGACCAGTACAGATGGTGACGAATCTCCAATTGCAGACCAACATACAGTATTTAATACTGTATTTATGTGAATGGGGACATATCCATTATCGTTGGTAGGTGTGCTACAAAAATCTTCGACACTTAGCAAGAGCACTGAACACTTTTACAATCTTATCTGTTGTATATTTGTTTTATCGTTGGAAGTTTTTGAAGCTCAACTTGTGTTTTCGACATATGCAAATGTAAATACAATTCGATTTTTAAAAATTTAAAGAATATTTATTACATATCTGTTAAAAAATCAGAGCTAGTAATCTACAATTATGTGGAGCAGGTGTAACATGATCCAATATCTGATTGGAAATTATTTAATATAGAGAGGCAGTATTGTAAAGAAATAATTGTATGTTTTAGAAAAAAAAAATTGGTATCTTCAGTCGCAAAAATAATGTAGAAGAATTTGTTCTTATGTTTTCTTTACATTTATCAAAGTCTATTCTAAATTTTATCAAGCGTATACAGTCAACAAAAAAAAAACGTATAAATACATAAATAAGTGTTCGTTTGGATAAAATAATATCTGCGTTGATATGAGGAAATTGCTTTGTAAATATTCCATTTCGTCCGCCGGCTGAATATTCACAAAATATTATTAGAGAAAAATATAAGCTCTCCGGTAGGATTTGAACCTGCGTTCCCCTAGGGGAATTCATCATTAGATTTGACATGCTTTTTAGCTATCGGTTACGGAGCGCGTCCATAAACAAGCGAAATGAATAGTGAATTAAATGCATTATTCTCATACATTCGAAATAGACTTATCTGCTTAGTTTCATATCCTAACGTAAAAAAGCAATTCCTAAAGAAACACACACACACTCATATATATATATATATATATATATATATATATATATATAACTATACTCGTCTCGAAAAACCCTCGAATTTTTGATTTGCCAGTAATCAAATCAATCTCGAAGGAAAAAAAGATTTAAAAAAAAGAAAGAAAATGGAACATGAAAGTCTATAAAAAAAAAAACGCACAGATGCAGGTTTAAAGCCCAAAGAGAAAACCCCGACACGAATAAACAACTAACTAAAAAGAGCTCAATTCAACCGTAGAGCAGACCTAGTCAAACCTAGTGAGCCAGACAAACCTATCCAGGTTTCACCGAAGCGGATCGTCAGGGAAAGCCGGGTAGGTTTGCAATATATATATATATATATATATATATATATATATATATATATTGCAGACACGGATAAAATGAATATAGGTACCATTTTTTTCTATGTTAACCTATAATTTTCAAGTTTATCATGAAATATTTCCATTGGGGATAGAGTGTTCTACAAATAAATAAAAGTCCATTAATTTACAAGAGCGTACTTAATCATATAATACCTGAAAATGTTGGTCCGTAATTTTAAATACAATTCAAATTAACGAAAGTAGAACATTAACAAGTAATTCGTCGTAATTTTCATTTTTTTTTTAATGCTTCCTAACTGCCGATTAAACTAGACGCAAATTACTCTCCAAAAAGCATTTTACATGTTGTTTGTGTTCGCCAGTGGTCAGGACCATATATAATTTTCAAAGGTCATTATCAGGATGATGAAAATAAATTGACTAACAACCATAATATAAACTCAATTCAGTGATAGGATTTTATGGTTATACAAAATGATAGAGCGAATCCCCACTTGTTTTAAAAGTTTTAGAATAAAGATGATATTTGGATAAGTTACCTGGATGAAATTAGTGAAAAAATCTAAACATAACTGATTTTAATTACAAAAAACTCTACAAACATAGTCCTGTTTTTGCCTATGTTTTTAGAATTTTTTTGTTCGGGTTTATTAAGTAAGAAATTTTCCTTCAATTCCACGTGGAGACTGAGGTCAGCACGAAGCGACAACAGTCAGTTTTAGGCCTCAACGCAATTTTCAGGCTATTTTCCTTCAATTTATATAATTCAGGTGACATCAATATTGTGACTTTGAAACAGGCTGTCTCCTTTTGGTGTTGATCTGAATCTCCCCTTTCATATTTACATACGCTCAATGTCGATGTTGAAAGATTTAACAATAAATATAATAATACTAGCAGTGTTCTTACAATGATTCATTATCATTCATTAACCGAGTAGCCAATGCTGTTTTCTTTTAAAATCTATAAAATATTTAACATAAAAGACTTTTTTTAGGAAAACAGTTTTATCACGCCCGGTATCTTTTATTTCTCTATCCAGGATTTATGGAGGTTTCCTACCTGAAGTTCTGTTTGAAATAGTGTGTAATGTTAACATCTTGATTGTTTCATTGTTTGCTCTTCGATTTAAATGTGATATCAATTTTAGTTGGTGCCGCTGTTGGTGGTCCTCAAGTGAAGTACTTTATGTTATTTGGTAAGTTTTTGGTTGCGGTCCTCTTGCGCCAGCCCACAATGTTCAAAGCAGGATGATCGTTGTCAAAACTAAAATAATGTCATATACCATGCATTAAATCTATAATGTATTATATATATATATATATATATATATATATATATATATATATATATATATATATATCTGTAGTGGGGTGGCGAAACTTCTATTATGTTCAACCGAATATTCAGACTATTATTTAATTATATTATTACAATTTGCGAATAAGATTTCACTCACCTGGATGACTTTTATAGAGAAATGTCCAAAGTTCATCCCGAATACCTTCCCATGCTACAGGATTTATTTTTATCATTTTGGACAAAAGATTTTTCCCCAGATTATTATCTAGATGGAGACAAAATACTATGGCTTATATATGTATTTATTTTATATATACCTTAATTATGATATATATTCTCTTAATAAAACCATTATTTTTTCAGATGAACAATGCCTACGCGGAAGTAAACATTTCACTACATATTTTCTGTTTTGTCTTTAATTGTTCATATTCAGATAATTCTGAATATAAACATATAAATTTATAAGTTTCATACACACGCATATATATATATATATATATATATATATATATATATATATATATATATATATATAAAACTCAAAGATATAAACAATAGTCCGAACAATGGAAATAGTACAAATATATAAAAGTTAAAAAAAAAAAATACAACAAAAACATTTCGGTATTAGCTTCTTTCTATTCTCGTCGAATGTGACCGCAAGGAAGATAATCACTGTTAATATTTCAGTATATTATTGTGCATAAATATTGACCTAATTTCAACGACTGAACAATAAAAGTTTCAAACTTAATGTCATTTTCTAAAGAGTTGCTTTTACCGAATACTAATGCATGAAGTAGCAACCTGGGAAACGCTGGTACATCAAAATATATTACTGATTCGACTATTCACTTGGTTTGACTTTGTCGAAAAAGGAAATGATGGTTTAGGATATTACCAGTATATTCCATCTTCTATGTCATCGCCTGCTCTTTTTTCTTCTTCTACTTATTTTATGAACTGTATCCCTACGTGATATTGACGATCACGGTTCTCCACAATTTACTCTCATTTGTTGCTCATAATAAATATTGTATTTTTATTATCTCCCCTTGACCTTGTTCCGACACCCATTTACACAAGCTCACTCGGTAGGTTATGAGTTGTTTACCTCTCTTCACTTGCTTTCCTAATCCGTTCTATTAGTATCATATTATGCAAGCCATCATTATGTGACCTATAAATGTCAAATGTCTCTTCTTGATGTTCATATAAATGTCCTTTTTGTTTCCATTTTCTTTAACACTTCGTATTTGCTCACAGGCTAAGTTCATTTTATCCTCAGCATCTTTCTGTAGAATAACGTCTCTACTTGATCTTTGAGGCGATCGCTCTGTATTCACTGACATATAGGAGGACTGGTATTGCATAACAGTTAAATACCATTTTTCTTTGTTTCTAACAATGCATATAAAAAGTCACAAACAGCAAAAAAAAAAAAAAAATTAAAGGAATTTTGTTGGACTATATAGCTGAACACATATTTAAAAAATAAAAAATAAAACAAATTTGAAAGTCTACTATTTTAAGGGTCACTTTTCCTTTCTGCGCATGTGTAACTTCACCTTCGAGAGATGAAGTCATAAAATGGCGAAACAGTTCACCCCCCAAAAGTTTTTCTACCTCTTCATTTTTTTCTAATACACACACAAGCACACACACACACACACACATATATATATATATATATATATATATATATATATATATATATATATATATATATATATATATACACGCACACACACAAATGAATATGATTAAAATGTACATAAAACCACAAATATTTGCACGTAAGTAATTATATTTATACCAACGGCGTTATAAAATAGAGCTATATGCGTATATATTAGTGATAGGATTTTCATCCAATTCAAGTAAATATTGCTTGAATTTCCTCGCTTAATGTTATCGACATTCGCTATATATATGTGTGTGTGTGTGTGTGTGCGCGTGTGTTTGGTGTATCAAAAACAAAAGTATATTTATGAATTCTGGGGGTGGGTTCCTCACAAGGACACATATCCATATAAGCATACGTCCGCAAATCCTTAGGTTTAAATTTAAGAAAGCTTACTGTAGATTGTGACGTGCTGCCACGTAGGCTAGATTATATTTGTTCGCTTTTTCTCTTGGCTGTCTTTAACTTTGAACGTGTGTCGTAATGAGGTGACTGAGAAGTGTTCGGTTTAACAATTGCAGTATCTTCATATCGTTAGCAGGCAGATGTGATTTGTATACACGGCTACGCTAATCGTAATGGACGCGAATCTACATGGCTGTAACTGATTGCTTTTTACAGACCGAATGCAGCCAAAGTCATCCAACATTAACTGCTCTTTATCGTCGCTTTGATGAGTCAGGACGACTGAGATCGGAGCGTAAGCCTGATCACGAAGAACCCATTCTACAGTCTGTTGGAGACAACGCAATTATCAGCACACGCCAAATAGCCCTAGTACATATCAATTTACCGCATGGAGGGTACTTCAAGAACACCTCCATTATTCGTACCATTTGCCACGTGTACAGGATCTTTCACCCTTTGATCAGTCACAATAAGAGAACTTTTTCCTTTGGTTCATTTCACAAACTACCGATCTTTTTTTTTTGTTTCTTCAGTATGGTTTATGGATGAGACAACATTTGGACGGGATTGAATATGAGAATTAACACAACCAACATTTGTGTGTGGATCGAAATCCCCGTGGTAAAATAAACGCCAGACACGAGCATCAGTTTACGATTAGTGTGTAGGCTAGAATTTTAGGTGACTGTCTAGTTGGACCTTAAGTTTATCCACCAGGTTGTACAGGAGCTGTCTACAGGGACTTTAATTCGAACAATTGGCTTTAAGCACGTGAATGACATACCCTGGTCTGGGGGAGGAAGCAGAGGGAAGGAACTTGTTGAGAGTTGCAAGGGATAGAGGGATGTATAGAACCATGATCACCTCGGTCCTGAAAGGACGTAGCTCATAAAAAAATTAAGTTGTTTATTCCTTTATATATCATCTAGGTAAACACTATATTTAGATGTACGTTTGTATTGTATTCAGTGATGGTCGGTGATAGTTTATTGACTAATACTCTAAAATGTTTTTTATACCACGATAGAAAAATGTATATTTTATTTTTAAGATAATCAGATACATTTACGAACTAGCGAGGTGCAGCTTAACACTTGGATAAACATTATTTTTCTTCGGGCAACTGTAATGTCAAGAATATATATTAATGCTAATGAAATGATAAAAATATGAAAAGAAAAGAAAAAGATAATTAAAATATATAACTTCTTATTAAATAATTGTGTTTGGAATTCTTTGATAAATAAGTTGTGACGAGGTTTGTTGATTAAGTTCTGTGGTTATTTGTATGGATGTATCGTATGATAAAGACCAGTTATAATGATAATTTGAGAAGTATTTGACATCACTTGAAGACTTTCAACACCAGCGACAACTAAAATCGGTAGCACATGTAATTCTGAGAGAAAATAATCACAGAATCATGACAGTAACTTTCCTCATTACCCTAAGTCAAAAGTAAGGAAGAAAGGTTACTTCAATGCGAGAAAGACCATTAACAACTACTAAACAAGGGAAATATTTCAACCGAAATCAGCAGTAATTGATCTGTCAATAAATTACGAAAGTTTCCTTAAACGGAAACGGATAATATTACAATTAACATTACTATTCTATAGTTTGAAATAATTCTTTCGAAAAATTTCACTAATATTACAAATGTATTTAACATGATTTTTTTTTATTTCCAAGCCATTTATTGACATTTAATTTGAAAAGAAAATCGCCCTTTCATAAGAATTTGCATCGGACACTTCCCATTGTGTTTTCTTTCAGTTCATAAATAATTCTTCTGTTATCCATCTCAATAGATAACGACATCGACTTATAAATCAAGGAATAATCAGCCTTCTGTTTGCAGCCATAAATTATTTGAACCCTGAACTGAAGTATATTTAGCTATTACTGAATAAGCAATGCGAATTCATGTCTTGTCGAAAACTAATTCTTCATTCTCATGAATTTCGTTCAAGAAGATTGTAAGGAAAAATAAAGAACAAAGTGAAGACAATCTCATCCCAGAATTAACAAATGATAAAACAAATCACAAGATTTAAATAATATTAAAACAATATTCGTCGTAAAAATAAAACTAGTCACTATAAAATTTATATAAAATCTAAAATGGCAGTATGGCAGTATATATTCATCGGCCTCTCTGACCATATTGATTAAGATTATTTACATCATGGAATTGCGAGACCCCCACATATAGGTGGTACGAATTCAGTCCCGCCTTAATAAAATATACACTCAAGACCATTTCCTTTATACTTCGAAGTATATACTGAGAATTCTATTATAAAAATGAATATATAAAAGAAGAAAAATTAAAAACAATGATAAGGCGTTAACTAATTCATGGTCATCCCCTCATTTCCCGAAACTATAAATATACGAAACTCTTACGTCTTTTCTAGTAGGCGCTCAGTTTAATTGGTTTTAGCTTAATTTATAAACAACATATCGAGAGTAAACTTGATATTCTTCAGAAAATATCAGTCCAGGTTTGACAAAGTTTTAGAATTGCCCACATTGAAAATAATGTATCATTTAAATTTCAGATACGAAAAACATTCGGTCAATTTAAAAAAAAAAAGGGTTGTTTCAATGTAAAATGCTATATGTTTTTTTATTTTTTTTTATCAGAATATCCTAACTTCAACACACTACATAATATAGTTGTGCATTCAGCAGGCAATTTCACATTGGGAGGAAATATTTATAGAAAGGCATTTAGTTCTGTATACAATAACATTTACGATATGTTTTTTTTTATGTTCATTGTCACATGCAGACGTACATATATTTATATTATTGAAATAAAATTACATTTAATAAAAAGGAAAATAACCAAGTTTTTTTTTTGTTTTGTTTTTAGGATTAAATTAAAAATAACCATTTTTCCATAATACTTTAACTTTTTAAGACAATTTCTTTATGATTTCACTCAGTAATTATTATGTTTGAATTTTTCTATTTGTATCTCTGAGATGAGATATGATTACTTACATTATTTACATTATTCGGACTGTTATCCTCGTCTTCATTGTCATATTCACAACCTTTCATCCGTTGTACCCTACGGTTTTCTTCAGCTGATTGGAATTTCGAACCAAAACTTGAGTTGAGTTAAAAGGAAATAACTGAGACATCCAGAAGAGGCATGGCTCATGGAAATAGAACAATATACGTCGGTGGACTAAGTAGATGGTTTGGTTTTAATTTTTCTGGTAGGTTCGTAGGGGTTGACGATGATATCACATTGAAACACCGATTCGCGTACGCAAAGCAACATCGAACCTAGTCTGTATCTAGGTATGTGATAATTTTAAAATACCAGGTACTTTAAGCCTGAATTTTCAGGTGGTGTAAAGGATAATGACTCACAATTATTAATTGGAGAACCGGGTTCTAATGCTAGTCGTTTTTCGGTTTATTCACTTACACGCAAAAGCTCTTGGGAAAGTTATAGATCCACCTGTTATATCCAAGTTAGAGGATAATTAGTATTATTGTATCACTAAATCATTATTATCTCTGTCGAACAATCACGTGATCAAGATAAACACTCAGTTGTGGAGCAAGCTGAGGTAAAAAGTAATCCAACCTTGAGGAAGAGAGCTATTTATGGTGCAATGGAGCATCTCATTGTGCTAAAGTGGGATAGTCCATTGCTTGGGCTGTGATTGGCTGCTGGTACCTGAGTGGAGGTATTTCTATATAAATACCAGCTTGATTCATCAGTTAGTTTGCAGGGTTTGTATTAAGTTACAACCTGCTTTATTTTTGTCTGCCAGCTGGACGCTAGCTGGGACTCTTACACCGGTAAGTGCTGTTTATTGTCTTGTTATTCTACATCTCCTTCCCCCCCCCATCGCGTGTCGGTAGTGGCCTTTGGGGAGGGATGAGTTCCTTTAAACCTGGCTGGTTGTGTGGAAGTAGTCTGGACAATGCCCGAGGGGGTTTTGTCCGTGTTATTGTAGACGGCTGAGCAGTGTTTGATGTTATTCCAGCGTCGAATGTTTGTGGCACTGGTGTAGGGGTATCGGGTAAGGCACTAGGTCTTGGAACTGGGATTGTTGGTGTATCCAGTTTCCTGAGAAATCGGCGATTTCGTAAGGTAATTCTACCTGATCCGTCAATTCTGATACGGTATTGGTGGTTGGGGAGGGTTTCAATGACCTGACCTGTTGTGTCCCATCGGCGGGTTGTTGGTCGTTGTAGTGCCACTATTTGTCCTTTTTGAAGGGGATTTAAGGTGTGTGCTGTTCTGTTGTATTGCTCTATGAGACGAGCGTTCCGCCGGGACAGACTTAACTCGCGATTTTGGGCTGCGGTTATCCAATTCGCGTGTGGCTTATAGAGTGTGGGGTGGGATGGTATGTAGTCACGTAGTCGGCGGTGGAGTAGTAGTTGAGCAGGGGATAGCCCAATGTTTTGAATGGGCGTATTCCTGTATTGGAGGATGGCTCTTGCTGCACAGTTATTGTCCAATGATCCTTGTGCTCCTGTGTTGCCATTTACGATTCTCTTGGCCGTTTTGACAGCGAGCTCTGCACGACCATTGGATTGTGGGTAACCAGCAGATGATAACCTGTGTTTAACAGCCCAGTCTTTTAAAAATTGCTTGAATGGAAGAGATGTGAAGGGTGGCCCACCATCACTGCTGAGTTCCTCAGGAGCGCCGTAGGTTTGAAATATGTCCCGGCAAATCGAAATAATTCTTGAGGCAGTTGCTTCTCCGTGGCTCAAGTGGTATAGATTCAGCCAGCCTGTTAACCTGTCAGCGCATGCTAAGTAACCATGGTTCCCAACATGGAAGATGTCCATGACGATTTGCTGAAATGGCCAATCAGGAGATGGTGTCAGATTGATTGGCTCTTTTGGTTGACTCGGGGCATTTTTTGAGCAAAACGTACAACCTGCTCTAATGTTACGAATTGAAGCATTCATCCCGGGCCAATAAACAGATTCATTGGCACGTGCCTTCATGCCAACTTCACCTTGGTGTGCAGAATGTAGGCTATGTAATACTTTTGCGCGTTGTGAGGTGGGGATAACAATTCTTTGATCTAAGAGCACTAATCCGTCGTCAACACTTAGGCGGTGCCTCACTTCCCAGTATTCACGGATTTCAGGTGCAGTGAGGATGCGCGTCCTTTGGAATCCATTTTGTATTACTTCAATTAATTTTTTGTACTGCGGGTCGCTGTGTCCCGCCGCACGGATAACGTTTGGTGAGATGAGCTCGAGGTTGTCGTTTGCACCGAATGTTGCTAATAGGGTTGTTGATTTGACCCAGTCATCCATGTTGTCAGACTCTATGATGTCTGATTGAGAGGGTTCAGCAGTGAATACATTTAGGAGTGCTTGTGATATGTCTGCTGGGTTACGTGAGACAGCATCAGAGGCTCTGTGCCATTTCCCAGGGCAGTACTGAATGGTGAATCTGTACCTGAGTGTTTTCTCCTTTAACCTGAATAATCGGGGGTTTTGGATTTTACTAAGGTCTCTATCTCCGAATAATCCTTTTAGTGGTTCATGATCTGTAACCACTATGAGATTCGGGCAACCCATTACAAAAATGCGACACTTTTCCAATGCCCATGCAATTGCTGCTGCCTCGCCTTCAATAGGTGCATATCTGCGTTCAGCATCAATGCAGAATCTGCTACCAGCAAATATCAGGCGCCAACCTTCAGGGCAGCAAACTGGAGCTTTGTCAGTGGTGCATGAGCAATACTTCTGTAGAAGTAGGAAACCCATTCCTTCTTTGCTCCAATCTGGGGCAAGGCAGGTTATTCGTTCTTTTTGAAATGTTGCGATGCCTTTTCGGACTAAGTCAACTATTACCTTCTTTGACTGCTGAAATGCATCCTCGAGGCTTTTATTCCATGTAAAGTGAGAGTCTCGTTTTACGAGATCACGAAATGGAATCATGACTGGGCTCAGTGAGTATGCCCAAGCGACTTGGTTGATCAGACCAAACCATGATCTGGCATCGGTGAGCGTTTTTGGTATTGGGAAGCTTAATATTGCCTCCAGCATGGATTTAGAAGGGGTTACACCAGAGGATGTTATCTGGAGGCCACCAAACTGCACTGTGTCTTGGCAAAATTGGAATTTTTCCGTATTTAGTATGATGCCGTTTTTTGCACAATGAAGGAGGAAATCGAAGGTGTGAAAAAAGGCTCCTTCAATGTCAGAGTCATAGAGTAGGGTGTCATCTACGATTTTTACTTTGCGGGGGATGTCTTTTATTACTTCATCATACATTCGGGTGTAGGCATCTCCAGATGCTAGGTAACCTTGTGGCATCCTCAGGTACATGAACCTTCCCCATTCTGTAATGAAGGTGGTGAGTGGCTGGGACTCTTTATCTAAGGGGATGGAGTGATATCCATCAACAGCATCCAACACCGTTTTCTTTTGTTTAGGTGGCACTTGCAGTGCTAGCTGGAATGGTGACCCTGTATGGTGTGTTTCCCGTTTGCACTGTGAATTCAGGTGTTGGTAGTCTATGGTTCTTCGTGGTTTGCCATTTTTCTTGGCAGTAATTACCATAGTGCTACACCAATCAGTGGGCATGCCGACGGGTACTGGTGTTATGATGCCCCTTTTCACATCTTCCCAAAGGGCCTGTCTTACGGGCTCTTTGAAGTGAAAAGGCACAGGAATTGGGTTATGTCTGGCTTTGGGGACTGCTCCTTCTTTGAGGTGTATATGTGCATTGGGGCCAGACATTGGTGGGAATTCACCATTGTTCTTGAACGCCGTTTCGGCGAATTGATTCAATAGCCAATTCTTGAGTCTATCAATGTTTTGTTCTGTTGGGGAAAAAGGGAGTTTTTTGGGACGCGTTGGAAGTTGTCCCTCGACTTTGCATTGTTTAGTGCTTGCGTCTGATTTTTTAAGTGTGCTTGTCAAGGGCAGGTGTTGCATTGCTGTTTGGGGTAATATTGTAGTCGTCGGCTTAGGAAAGTCTTTGGACAGTATCCCTACATCAATGCAGGCTGCTTTGCTGAAGTATAGCCGCTGAATCTTTTTGCATATGTATAGGGCTTGTTTAGTTGTTCTTCCTTGGACGATGAATTCCACAGGGAGCCAACCCTGACAGACAAGTGTAAAGCCTCCCACAGCTCGAACGACTTTTTTTGATGGAATGAGGTTGTTGATAGTGAGCCCCATATTCAGAAGGTGCTTAAGTCCCCCGAGACATATGGTGGCCCCACTGTCAGGAAAGTTCGTCATCCTAGTGCTGTGATTTCTGGGGATATTCTTAACTTGTCTGGGATCCGGTTTTGGTGAGAACGGAACAACATACGCATCAATTTCCCTTACCTGGCATGTGTCTTTAGATGTATACGTGCCTGTCGTTTGATTGAATGTGATGTGGGCAATAAGTGTGTCCATGGCAGCTTCATTAGCCTCTGGGCTTTTCCTGACCGCTTGAGCTAGTTTCTTAGCCCGGCATACCCTCGATAGGTGATTGGGCTTCCCACAGTTACTACATGTTTGTCCCCATGCTGGGCATTTTAGCCGGCGGGATCCAGTTCCTGAGGTGCTATGCTGGTGGCTGCCACAACCTAAGCAAGCCTGCTGGTTTGGTTTAACATTGCAGTTGCCATAGGTGCTGGTACGGATCCCCTCGTTGGCTTGTGGTGTACCCTTCTGTCTGCGGTATGTTGATAGCCGAGCAGCAGCTGTATCTGAAGCGCCGGCCATTGAGGTTTGGTCTCGCAATGCTGATTCGAATGCCTCAGCATGACGGATATTTTGCTCAAGGGATTTAAGTGCCCCAGCTTTGGCCAGTAGGTCAGCCTGGAGTGTGTCATTTGCTATTCCACGGATGATCTGGTCCTTGATGTATATATCAGACAGGTCATGCTCACACGAGGGGCAGGTAAAGTTACAATCAACGGCTATGGCTCTGAGGCGGACAAGGTAACTTTGTATTGGCTCATCCGCACCCTGAAACATGGAGGCAAAAGCAAGGCGATGGACAATAGGACTTGACCTCTGGGTGACCAATGCTTCTACCATGTCAAGTAGCTTATCTGGATCAGTGGTAAAGAAGTCAGGGTGTGTGTTGATTATGGCATTTTGCACAGCTTCATCAGCACAATTGTATAAGTGAATATTAGCTTGGGAGCTTGGCATATTCGTCATCTTGGTAAAGACATCCCAGTCAATTCGGAACTTCCTGAATTGCTGTGGTGTCATCTCGAGATTGAGATGAGGAGGCTTGGCTGCTAGTGCCTGAATACGGGTTGTCTGGGTGGTGGATTCCTTAGCCTGCTTGATGATACACAGGGCTTCTCCAATTAAAGTGACTCCCAGCTCCTTAAGCATAGATCGATCCAGCATTTGAAGGCTCTCGATTGTCATCTTCTCATCCGCAAACCTTGTTGCATGAGTTTTGGCCGAGTCAGTGGATATGCCTGCTTCAATGAAGAAGAGTTCCCAATTTTCGGGTGTCAATAATCCTGTTCGCAGCGCCATGTCGAACAATCACGTGATCAAGATAAACACTCAGTTGTGGAGCAAGCTGAGGTAAAAAGTAATCCAACCTTGAGGAAGAGAGCTATTTATGGTGCAATGGAGCATCTCATTGTGCTAAAGTGGGATAGTCCATTGCTTGGGCTGTGATTGGCTGCTGGTACCTGAGTGGAGGTATTTCTATATAAATACCAGCTTGATTCATCAGTTAGTTTGCAGGGTTTGTATTAAGTTACAACCTGCTTTATTTTTGTCTGCCAGCTGGACGCTAGCTGGGACTCTTACACCGGTAAGTGCTGTTTATTGTCTTGTTATTCTACAATCTCCAGGACAATTCTTGCAACTTAGAAGTATTTTCCGGTTTTAAATAACCTGCAAAGGGTTGATAAGACGTAAAAAACGAGCACTTCTTCAATGTTTATAAATACGAGTTCTCCAATTTTTTCGCAATGTTGTTTTGATCAAATACTTATTAAACTGATCGTACGAAACGTGCTATTCTATATATAACTATGGGTAGTTCCAAGTGATTATTTCGAAAAAGGAACGAGTCATTCATATAATAATTAAAAGGAGATTGTTTTCGGCTCCATCGGAAAATTCAAAAAAACAAAACAAACTATCTAATGAAGTGTCGACCGATTGTCTGTTAATTTTTTTTTTTTTTTTTGATAGTAAATATTTATATGTTTCGGTCATCAACACAGCATCGAAAATCCAATAAGGCAATGAATGGTAATTATGAGTAACTCTCAGCTCATTAAGTAAAAGTTAGCCAGTTACAATAAAATTGCAGACAAAGAATTTTATAGTTGAACTGGAGCCTGAACCAATAATATATCATAAGAATATATACTATACTTATTGAGATAGTTTACGAAGCTCCAAAAGGTTTCAGCTGGAGAAAGAAAAAGAAAAAACAGGGGAAAAGAGAAACATTACTAAGTGAAAAATTTATTTTACTGAAATTATTTGTGTATCATCCGTACATTTCCTGAATTTTTAACCCGAAAACGTAGTGATGCGTATAATACAAGGAATATGTATTTTTCGTTAAGGCGGGTCGCTAAATTCAGTACTATATAAATGAAAGAAAGTGATATCTTTGGGCCCAACTCCCTAATGGACAACAAAAATGTTACTTTACTAACCAACATTGCCTTATTTTTCTTAAAATTATTCACATGTATATTAAACCCATTTTAATTTGCGTCACTGATGTCCATCGAAATTTTCATATGCAAACCCGTTTTGAAATATCTAAACTCTCAGCTGTATACTTACGATTTCTAAGATTAATCGTTAAAAAGTTTTTTTTTTGAGTCATTGAAGCTTGAATGTATTGGCGACGTCACTATTACTTCAAATCTTGTGACCTGGCGCTACAGAATCACAAACGAATAAATTTACCAAATAACAGGAATCACGTCACTTGAGGAATACGAAATGTTGCAATATCTAAAATGAACCGCACATGTAAGTCAAAAATAAACTAATGGCATAATCAAGATCTTGACATTCCAAACTACTTCAAATAAAATTGTAGGAAGGAAGCAGTGGACTGGAAAGTGTGATGACTGCGAAACCACTTGAGAAACATATTTTCCCGAAAAACGTATTTTTATAGGATGATTGTATAAAGTTTAACTGAATGCTATACTGACTGTTCAGGCAATGAATGGTAAATGTATCCTTGTAGTGAAACGGGGACTATCAACATGAACATTACTATGTCAAAGAGTGTGATATATATTCGTCATCCTCTTGTCATATGTTGTTATATGTTGTCATTTACAAAGTCATTTTAGTTTCTCCTACTGAGAGAAAAATTACTCATTTATTGATGTTTTTCAACATGTCCATACGTTCAATCGAAATAATGTTTTAATTTAATGTTTCAAAACAGAAATTAAGATATATAAATCTTTAGTTTTAATCCATATGAACAAAAAACATTATCAAATGTTAAATTTAGGTTAGATTTTGCTGCTACAAAAATATTTTTTGCAACTAAAAATAATTTAGGACTTATTATACACGATATATTCCTTCTAGAAATTCATAGCTCAAAGATCAACTATAATATTATACATAAGTAATTGAAGTATATATCAAATAGCATACACGTTTCAGCAAGTGAAGATTTTTAAACTGAAAATGTCTCGCGCATACGCACAATCAAAATTACCAACAATCATGCGTATTTGGATGGAGGCAGATGCCTCCTATCATTTTGTGGGTTACGGGAAAGTATTAAAGAAATACATACTTTACAAAAATAATTTCTTCATTTGTTTTCATCGTGTGTCGTAATTTTTAATACTACTGTAAGTCATTAAAACTGTTAACGGTGCGTAAATTATCATGAGGAATACACACACACATATATATATGGGATAACGATATTTTTGTATATCAAGAAATTGGAGGAAAGATATATGACGAAGTGGAAAATGTCTAGGTGTGATGCATATCTTCATTTAGTAATTTATCGAACTAGGTCCGTTTAGGCTGAAAACCTAGGCTGACGTAGTCCTAAATCACAAAACGCCTTATGCATCTTTTATATATATATATATATATATATATATATACACACACAGACACAACAGCTTAGTAGTATAATCCCCGACTGACACCAATTCAGTCGCGTTTCGATCCTAACTAGAGGCAACCGGGCGCCTAGTAATACGGATGTACTGTCATACAGCGAAACACCCAGTCTGTCGATGACTATCTATCTCTCTTTCTCTCTCTCTCGATATATATATATATATATATATATATATATATGAACAAAATATTTAAAAGACAGAATGTGTATATGGTATCAAAATGAGCTTTCATTACGCAACACTTCTCCAGAAATTTACCCTTTTGAACATTTACAAAACTGACTGAGCTAAAAGTTCCTTGAAGAATGTTGTTAATTGAAAGCTGGGACGTAATGTTTAAGAGTTTCAAGTCTTCTGTGGATTTTAGACTTCCTGTAGTCCAGTTAATTTAAAAAATACGTTTGTTGGGAAGGATAGTTCGACAGTTTAAAAAATTAAAAAAAAAAAAAAATTTCATTTTTTAAAAAAATATTTTTTACTTAAAAGGAGATTACTTGTTCTTATGTAAAAACTAAAAATATGAATTTATATATTTATATCCAAAATAATTTATTTTGAAAATCAATGGTGAATTAAATTAAAAATTAAATAAACAATAATCTGGATCAATGAATTGAAGCAAACATTTGTTTTTGTGCCTACATTTAAACATCACTTTATTTCTATCGTTTATTGTTATGTTATTAATTAACTGTTTTAAGATGATCAATGTTTCAACAAGACACGAGGTACATTTATTTAATTTTCGGTTATCAGCTTTAGTGCTAGAAATAACATCTCAGTTGACTGATACAAAAATGCAATCATTCTTCAACTGCCAGAAATATTAGTAGAAACTAGTGCTTTTTTATATTAAGTTGCTTACGATCATATATATATATATATATATATATATATATATATATATATATATATATCTTTCTAATGTGTACGTTATATTAAATGAATAATATGCGTTAGAAAATGTGCATCGTTTAACTCAGTATATATATAAAGAAATGGACAAAGTCCGACAATTTATTTATTAAATACATTTTTATGTTTAACGTTCTTTTTATAGATACAAGTATTTAAGTAAATGCTCTGTTTATAATAAACAGTATTAAATAACATTTACCGGCCTGAATGTCCGAGAAATCTTCATAGAAAATATTCGTCCTTTGAGAGGATTCGAACCTACATCCTATACGGAACCGTCATTTACACTGACGTGCATTAACCGACTCGGCAACAAAGTTCGCAAGGTCGAATTTACTGCTTATAAATTTCAATCTTCCATGAATCTCGTACATTCATAACTGCTCATGGCGTATCAAATGTAAACAAATGACGTCATACATTAAGAAATGGACAAAGTCCGACAATTTATTTATTAAAGACATTATTATCCGTATAGGATGCAGATTCGAATCCTGTCAAAGGACGAATATTATCTATGAAAAAAAATATTGAAAGAAAAAGAGTTTTGAATATGTAATTTTATCTATTTATCTATCTCTCTTTCTCTCTCTCTCTCTATATATATATATATATAATAAGGTGATTTTTTTCATTAAACGACGGGATCAGCAACCAACTAAAAATGCGTCATTTCATGTGCGACAGTCTTTATATATATATATATATATATATATATATATATATATATATATATATATATATAATGTCAACTACATGGAATCAAGTGTACGCACTGTTTTAGAACTTGGACCCCTATTAGAGAAAATTAATTGAAATTGCGTAAACTCACTGACTGCAGCACCTGGTGGAGATTGATAGGTAGATAGATATTTTCACTTGAACACAAATTGATCGGGTGATGTAATTTTATCACGAACTGTATTTCTAATATTTAGGTTTTGCGTTTTATCTCGCATATATTTATTCAGTGGCTGCACTAAATTTTAAATGACGACAGCCGTCTTCAGCCATTGTGGCCAGTTTTGTTTTTCTTTCCTCAATCTCTTCGACAATCAGACATTGCTGACATTATCAGAAATCTAAATCAATAACAGGTGAATAGGTGATCATCAATTTCTCGATAGTCTTAGCTTATATGAGACATTTAAATGAATATGCAGATGAAGGACCAATATAATTCATTTGCATTAATTGGTTTTCGCCACTCTCAACGAATCATATATATATATATATATATATATATATATATATACACACACATATGGATCAATACACATATATACATATATATGCATGAATACATATATATATGCATATATACAAATACATTTATATATATATATATATATATATATATATACACACACACACATATATATATATATATATATATATATATATATATGTATATATACATATACATATGTATATATACATATACATATGTATGTATATATAGAGAGACATAAATATGCACACAAGTGTGTATATGTGTGTGTTTTCGGGTGTGTTCGTCAATTTTTCTTTGATTTCATGGCTATTTAGATAGTGTCAAATATATGTACATGAAGATAATATCAAAGTGATACTTTAACTGAAGTGCAAGATTAACAAATATTTAAAGAAAAACATGAGGTGTAAAAAGAGAATCAATAGGCAATGTTTACCTTTTGTGAGTTCGAAAAAATCCTACAAGAAACTCTCATGAATGCAGATACAATTTAGGTCACCATAAAAACTGTCTTCTTCCTATTCTACTGATGAAATATAAACCTGATTCTGTTAGAAATTTTCAGGTACTTTCCTCCAATCACTAACTGCATATGACAAATATTGAATTCTATTTCCCTACAATTTCGAACCTCCATATGCATATAATCGCATACTACCAATAAAGATCTTTGTCGCTTAGTTTTGACGTTGCTAATTTCATGTGTCTCAAAATATATTTCTTTCTACATTTCCAGTAAAATATCCATTTTCGCCGCCTGTCAGAAAAAATATATATATATATATGTGTGTATATATATATATATATATATATATATATATATATATATATATACGAATACAAAGTTGGTATAGAAGGGATAATCTTCCAATAACAAAAAAAAATATTTAAAAAAACGCTCAATTCAGAGTAGACTGAATAATATTTGTTTAAAAGTTATAAGATAAGTATGTTATAACATCAATACAAATATAGCCAATTAGTTTCATCACTTTTGGTGTCTTGTCCTAGTGTTTTAGAGATATACAACCATAAACTCAGCATTACCCAGGGTACTTGGATAAGTATATTTCTTTTTTTGCCAAAGGATGAACTCAAACCATCCACTGAAAATACTTTGCCTTTCATATAAATTAAATTTAAATTTGAACTAGAGACTGAATTCTAGTGTACTTGGATAAGTATATTTCATTTTTATCAAATGCTCTCCCCGAATGTCGCAAAAACACCACTGATTATTTTTTTACTTTGATTTAAATTACATTGAAGTTTGAACAGGGGAATGACTCCTATCCAAAATATACAGGAGAAAAACAGAAGATGGAGTTCATTTCGGCAAAATCAAAATCAATATGGTCGTCAAGTTAAGCAAGAACTTACCTATCAGTTGATAGTGCCTTAGAATTAATATTTCTTGCGAAAACTCCTCTGTCATATCAAGGTTGAAATCTGCTCATCACTCCTGTCAATCAAGTATTGCATCAAATTCATATCAAAGGAGACAGATAAAACTGTTTTTGGACAAACCCTACAATGAATATTTTCCCTTTGATTTAAATTAAATTTAAGGTGATGATTTCTATCCAAGATATTGAATGAGAACGTCAAAAGATGGTCACATCGGCAGGATCATCGAGTAATATTGAAATGCATCAGTTTTCTCCACAAATTATAACGATGATTTAAATTTAATCATCAATTTCTTAAATAAAAATATGTGTCACGCAGCAAGGCGCGGGTAAGTCAGCTAGTTTTCAAATAAATTGTAGACGGCATTTTTGTTGTTTATGCGAAGTCATATTTCAATGTTGATTCGTGTGTCTTCATCTGTAAAAAAAATGGTCTTTCGCTATTCAGATGCGTCTTTCTTTTTATCATTTACCATCTTATTCAGGTAGTTATTCTTTTGTTAACTGTTTGGTTCTGATGCCTTTAATTCAAAGCGCACAGCTTTGACTGCCTTTCTTGGTGATGAGCCAATATTCTGTCTTCTTATTGTTAATGACGTGTCCTTTCTACTCATTTTACTTTCTGTATTCTCTAAATATTCTTGAAGATTTCCTGCTGAGTGTACCATCAACACATTGTCAACGAGGCATCTTATATTTTTAAGATGTCTGCAGTTACTACGTACTGGTAGGTTTTCTAGTTCAGAAAGGATTATCTGACTGTGTAGGGTAAAATACGTAACGAGTTTCCGTGAATGTCTACAGAGCAGAGATTAGGTGAGGCAGCAAATGGAGAGTTTGCAAACACCCATAAAGAACAATAAATTGTGCAGAGGCGTGATCGCCCACGTGCTGAAAGGTCACAGCTCGTCGAAGAAAAAATATTTGTTTATCGTATTTATTTATTTTTTTGTACGCTGGTAGACATTAAAACTGGTTTATTCTACTCTTTTCCATTTATTTACCTAGCAGTAAGTTACCCTGCTGTACCTTATCGAATAATTTTGCTTACTCTATTTAATATATGCATCTCGGTGTTTTTATAGTTTGGTCTAACTGTATTCTGATAATGAAGTTAGTATTTTCGCTTGTACGATTATGAAATAATTTCTCACACGATTTATATTAATTATGGGTGTGTTATAATACTTTCTGATTTGGTTATATCTCAGATTATTAGATCATATAATCGGTTGTTGGTCAATTGATGGCATTTCGGATTTTCGAAGGTTTTCTTGCATAGCCTGTGTTCCGAAATGATTAGACACCTAAGTACTGACCTGAGTGGAGGTACCTTAATTTCGGCGATCGAACGAGAATCGGTATTTTCAATGAAACATGACTGAGGCCTATAATATAAATTAAGTTTGCAAATGAGAAAATGTTAAACATGACGATATTAAACGCATTTAAGCATGAATTTTATCTATTAAAATATAAATTAGAAAAAAGCTGCAAGATAATGTCAGGCTGTTCACACAACCGCTAACTGGAAGTGATTGGGGGAATTATTAGAATGAAACTTCACAAACACTTGATATTTACTCTTTTCATTTAACTCTGTTTTACGAATGCAATTTCAACATGGACGGCGACATCCCACTAAAATATTTGAGAAAAAAAAAGACGCTAGAGAATAAAATGTCAAAATCACTTATATAATCTGCATAGTAAAAATGATACTATCTTAAGAAAAGTTTTTTTTTTTTTTTTTTGCTGTAGACAGTTTTATTTTAGACTCAGGCATTGGATTTGAACATGATTGCTATGGGTGTATCCTTCTGGTGTAACAAAAGGATGTTTCTCTGAAATTCAGGATAAAGTTAGTAGATGAGTGACATTCAGAATGAAGGTAGCATGAGTTTTCGAAGCGATGTAACATGCGCTCCAAGATATTAAATTCCCTTCAACGAAATATAATTTACTAATGGCCGACATTAAAGAAAATTTAACGATATAACCACATCAGAATTTTCGAGTGATTCAAATTTCTGCTCTCCTTTATAAACATTTGGAAAAAAAATCCCCAGCACTGACTGATATACTGAATCTTTCATATTACACACATATTAAATAATGTCGTGCCCTTTTCTTTATTTCTTACGATATCTTGTCTTTGGTAATAATTTTTTAGCATTAGGACGGCATGTATCTCAAGAAAAGAATTTGGTGGATAATATTTTATTTAAAAATTAGACAATAAATGTGATCATGATCGCAGCGAGTGTATCATTTGAAGAAAGTCAAATATATGAATATACAAGTAAAACGATAAACAAAGATGTATATAAAATGATGTAACTTTCCAGTCAGACATCAAAGCTAATCACACTGATCTACAATATGAGAGCTTAAAAACGTAGCCTGAAGACATACAAATATACATGCCATTAAAGGTCTACTTCTACTTGCATCTTGATTCCCCCGACCAATTGTGGTATTCTGAATCATAAGCACGGTGAACGATTTCCTGAAGATAGTGGAGCAATGAGAAAAGGTATCAGGGCAGGTGGAGCCCATCAAGGGTTGCAGATTATTCTGGGACTGTGACCAGAGTTGATCCTTCTACAGTTAACAAAGGAAACACAAAGAAGATACGCCTGTTTCCTGATAATTGCGCATGTATGTAGATCGCAAGTTTTCCGTTTCTAATTTATTCAATAAACACATATATTGCGCTTTATGATGCGTGTATGTATCCTGGTAACATATATAGGACAAAACACAACATCAATGCAGTTTTTGCAAAGCAACTTTGTTTTTGGTGGAGACATCCATTTTGTGACATAACCAGCTAAATATCTCTGAATCTAGAGCCAGTCATCTAACCGTCATTTTCGAGTTCAGCATGCCAAAATAAATAAGAATTCGCATATTCCACTTCAGGAGTAGTCAAATTCTGTGACACATTGTAGACCGTAGTTACTAAATAAATGTAAACCGTTAAGTTAGTGTACTTCCATAAATCACTTATACCTCTGAGAAATCACTTGCAGCGTTACCGCCTAGGTTGAGAATCACTGTTCTAATCCAAATTGATGCCCTGATAACAGACCCAGATATATTTTAATAATATTAGGTTGGTGCAAAAATAATGTCGTTTTCTCACATAGTAACATATGTGAGAAAACTTTGAAAAAATTTGCACCAACCTAATAAAAGCATTTGGCCTCATTAAATATTGCTGTTAAACGACATCGTTAAACGTAGCATAATTTACAGCGTTCTGCCGCATTGAATTTTGCTTGAAAAAAGTAACTACACATTTAAAACACTGTTTGCAATAAACACATTTATCTTTTATTGCATTTCCTACTTGAACACCTGATGATGACTTAAGTGAAACAAAAGTTTGAACATAATATAAATTTAGGTTATGTTAAACATTGTAGGAATACAGAAGGCTCGTATCTCCTTTTGGGTGTGATAAGTTACGTGGAGCACATGTCAACCGATTAATGACGTAAATCCATACAGCGAATAAAGTGGCAGTCAAATTCCGTTTGTTTTCAGCAGCCATCACGTAAGGTTGCTTTCTTTTACCCTGAGCCAAAGAGCTCAGACTGAGGTTAGATCTACCTCCTCCAGCAGCTTACACGTCCATAGTGATTTTTGCCTTTGAGAATATATATTTCCCTGATATAAAAGGAACACTAGCTCACAGTCCTCAATTTGAAAAAAAAAACAAAAAAACCCACAAAAATACTTTGATTATTCTTCGCGTACGACACACACATTATATATATATATATATATATATATATATATATATATATATATATATATAGTTTTTTTATATGATTTAGTAATATAAAAGTCTCCCTGAGAACAAAGCATGTATATCATTCATTTTCCTTTCAGCTATTCAGTGTGATTAGGGCACTGATATAACAATACCCATGAGGGGTGAAATATAAACAGAAGAATAAATCATTGTTCCATATTTTCTGCTGTTGCAACATCAACAGCAGCCATTTATATAAAATGTTATCGGCGTACTACAAACTATGAATTAATTTAATAGACCTAACGTATCTATTCTTTTTATTACCACGCATTTATAAGTATAAACGTATATACTGAATTTTAATTTGTATATGAAAAGCGCGTAAAAAATGAAAGGAAATAGACATCCTCGACAAAATCCACAGAAGGGTATGCAAAGTGATTGGTCTTAATCTGGCATCTCGTCTACAGTCAATTTCTCACAGACGTGGCGTGGCTTCCCTCTGTATTTTCTACAAGTATTTTCACGACAACTTCTTCGACAATATACATCCGCTGATTCCCAAACTCATGATTTTAAGCGTGTTACTAGATTGTAATCTCGGTCTCACACTTTCACTGTCAAAACGGTTAAATATAGCCGTATCTTTTACTCTAAGAGAGTATTATCTCGCACTTCCCGTCTGTGGAACTCCCTTCCTCGTACTTGCTTCCCTGATAGCTATAATCTTCAAATATTCAAATGTAATGTCAATCGGCATCAAACGCCTTGATCTTGTTCCCTGTCCTTTTCTATATATTTTCCTCAAACACGCCTCTTTACTATTGCCCTCACTCTCTATAACCCCATGCATGCTCGTGGCACTCCCGCCTTGTTTATGCTGAAATGCTTAAAAAAAAAGTTTATATAAGTCTTTCCTACATTACTTTGTCTCTAACGCCAGCTGCTTGCTTAGATTTACGCGAACATGTTTTTATTTGGAAACATTAATCGGAGAATCTTGAATATATATTCAAATTTTCTAACACCTGAAAAGGCACACTGTAATTTTTGAATAAATTTAACTGAGGCTTCGAATTTTAAATAACCATTTTGTTAGAATCTTAATTTATCAGAATTCTTATATACAATGATTTTATCATTTATTTTTGACTTGAAACTGACTCGCATAACCTCAGCGCCTGTCTGACATAGACACCGTCAGAATAGGCCACAGAAGCTGACCCTATAAACAGAGCTAAATCTTGAATCTAAAGTTCTTGTTGGTTACATATAACAGTATCTAATACCAATACTATACACTGGTAGGTAAAAGTTATTGTATAGAATTCTTCTATCATGTAGAAATACTTTGGGCCGTTGAAATTCAGCAAGGTAACTTGACATCGATCTCACAAGTGGTCGGAAGACCGTGGAAGAGATATTGGTCCATCCATCTCCGTAATTATCCAAAACTTCTTGATATATATGGAAGGAATTTCTTGCGTTTGAAAGGACCTTTCAATTATATATCACGGATGCTGTATTGCTCTGATATTAGTATGTCAAGATCCTGCGTTCTAACACCACCACTTTCTACTACGTCTCATAAATGCTGTATCCGTTTCATGTTGAGTGAAAATATCAGTGCGAATCACCGGAATTATTTTCAATTTAATTCCTTATGAATTAAATTCGATGAAAATTTGCCTTAACCTGCTGTAATAAGCACCAGTTTTCGGGGTATATGACGTCATTTAACGTGTACTCATGGATATGAAACGCAGCAAATTAGTGGTTAACTATCAACAAAGTATTTAGGAGGCCCAGACAACACAGGCGATACCATAACCGTTGATAAAACTAGTCTTCATAGAACCATCTTAACAAGAGGAATCTATAATATCATTTCGTCTGCATACCGACCAAACCAGGCCAGTAGCGCGCGACAACTGGAAACGTGGCACATGACCGCGCGCAACATTGTCAGTCTTCTAGAAACAAATTGACGACGTCACGTAACGAGATGAGACCCTGTGTCCTGTGTCGTAAGGTTAACAGAGGAAACACAGTAATTTTTTTTTCACTTCACATATTCACTAGAAGCAAAAGAATGTGAAAATGACGTACGGTATATGGATGTTAAGCCTACATCATTGAATGTATTTACGTCTTAAAAGAGTTTAGCTTGTCTTTTACTACAAATAATACTGTCTATATATGTCTGGTCACAATTATCATTTAGCTGTGGTCCACCATTGCACTCTTCACCGTATTCGGTAATGAATATCTACAGGAATTCTCTGTGTACATGTTACAACGTACATTGAGTGATGTAAGTTATCACAACAATTTCATAAATGAAATATCTAATTCGTCATGTACTCACTATCACTTCGAATTCGAACTCCGAAAATTCGCGTCACATTGCCATGAGCAACCACAACAACAACTATGGTGATCATACCTTAGTATCGGCTTCTAGGAGACGATCTATCGTGAACAATTTTTTAGCACAGGGCCAATACGCCCATCAAAGCAAAATGGATAGAGTTCTGGGCATTTACTGGCGTTAAGGTATAGTGATGCCACCGCAAATTCCCACACCCACCGATGACTTTTGGCACGTCAGTGTATTTTGTTTACAATTTACTATCAAGAAATAGTAATCTGAAGTTCTCGCATTTCTTATATAAAGTCTATTCAGTAGTGAGTTTTGAGTAGTTTTATTTTCATCTTAATGGAGGATTTTACACAAGAAAGTTAAAAGTAGTCAAATGAATCGTCAATAAAAAAAAAGAAGAAAAATACGCTGGCCAGATCTGAAATCGCATGATATATCCTGCTTAGACAATGTCGCCATCTTTGCCGATTTTGCCACGGAGGCTAATCCACTAAAAGTAGTTTTATGGCTACTGCTTTCTTAATCCGATATTCACGCCATATTGTGTGTATGTTCTAGGGGTAATATTAATAGATTTAAGTTGCCTGATTTATTCGATGTTTCTACATCGATATTTAGACCGAAGCAGAGAAGAAGATTTGATCAAAGTAATATTCTATCTACAAAATAAACAGATGGAAAAAGCAAGGAAATCGAATATGTGATGAAATAGAATTAATAATGTCAAAATAAGTTGGTTCAATATCGGTTTATATTCCAATGTCGGATTGTTTTTGTTTCCTTTGAATTTATTGATGCTTGAGAATCGATAAACTAGGTGAAGCTGTAGAGAAAAACATGAAGATTCTAAACGAGAAATCAGCGAGAATTAAATTTTCTAGGAAATACTTGTAAATTCCAAACACGAGAATTATTAATTCGAAACGCAAACATTTTCTAAAACAGTAAATTATTATTTTATATTATTGAATCTTTAACAATTATCTCCGTTTAGCACACCTGTATGTGTTTGCTCTGCTATATTCCTGAAATCAAAGAAATCTAAAAGAAAATAGTTTTCCTAGTGTATAGGCGAGAATAGTTGCTATTCATTTTCTTGTACTGGGAAGAGTTTGATTATTTGAGGATATTGGTAAGGGTTCATGAAATTAATACATACCTAGAGCATTTCTGAATAATAATGAACGAGTATTGCTCTTTTCCGGTTTCCACAGTCTGCCAGGATGACTAGCCAGACCGTATTGCAGGCGCCTGCACTGGTTTCTGCTACAATGCTGATCAGACGTTAGTAACGGTTTCTAGGAAATGATCTAGCTTGAACAATTTT
>OZ010577.1:108590701-108658201 GCA_963932145.1 Acanthosepion lycidas | reverse complement strand
TTACAATGCAGTTTTTAGGACACAGATATGTACAAACTGATAACTGGTAAGAGAAGATGGCTGAAAACTTACTTAAAATTTTAGCAGTTCATGCCACCTTTACGCGGGCTTACCCACAACCACGACTCTAGTAGACATATTTTATATATATATATATATATATAATGTCCTAGGTGATTTTGAAAGATTTTCTCAAAATGTACAAAGGTGTGTATGTGAAAGAAAGTATTTCTTTAACACTATGGACCAATTGGTTTCTTCCATCGTCTTTTAAGACTTGCGAATTCACATGTGTTTTTAGCCACAAGCAAACCCACCATTTAGAATAGTGCCACCGGACTTGAATTCAGAGTTTCCTTTACCTAGAATTTTTGCCACCCAGATGGTCCTGGTATTTTAACCAGACATGGGGAAAAGAGATTGATTCATAATTTTCTTAAGTGTATTGGCACGTAAGTGAAAGTAATTAATGAACCCAACTCTCTCATTTCTCAATCCGAGCTGCTAATCATTCACTGACACACATATTATATCTATATATATATATATATATATATATATATATATATATATATATATATATATATAGTGAGGGAAAGCTGGCTTTCCGTGACGATCCGCTTACGTAAAACCTGGGTAGGTTTGTCTGGATCACTAGGCTTATCTAGGTCTGCTCTACGGTTGTATTGAGCTCTTTTGTTAGTTGTTTACTCGTGTCAGGGTTTTTTCTTTGGGCTTTGAACCTGTATCTGTGCGATTTTTTTCGACAGACTTTCATGTTTCTAGCTTTTTCTTTTTTTAAAACCTTTTTATTCCCTCGGGATTGATTTGATTATTGGCAATCAAGAATTCGATGGTTTTTCGAAACGAGTATAGTTACCTGTATATATGTGTGTGTGTGTGTGAGAACACTAAAATTCATAATTCGGTGGTCTTAGCAATTATTTTCATTTATAAATTAACACATGGAATCCTATTTTTAAAAATCAGCAGAATATGGAATCATATTTTTGAAAAAGAAAATTATATATATATATATATATGACATATTAACTTGTTTTTTTTCTCCAGAAATAAGTATTTGCCAATCACTTCCAGAAATACTAAATCTTCCCTCATTCTATCTGTTTGTGTCACCAACTTCCACATTGAAAATGTGTGTGAGTACGCGTAAATATTATGGAAAGTTCATACAATGAATTTCGACAAGTATTGTTTGTTTCAGATAAATTATATCCCCTGAGAAAATTGATAAATTCAACAATGACTGCATTATTACTTGGCACTGACCGAATTCTAACATATCCTTTTCTCTTTAAAATAAATGTTAAATAAATTACGAAGTAGCTTACTATCTGAAAAATGAAAAAAGAACACCGTGCTTTTGGTAATGACTACCAGATGAAACGATACATTTGGTTTCTAAAAAGTGGAGAAGTGTACAGAAAGAAACCCGTGTGACTTTGCGCGAGCCCCATTGAGCTTTTATAACGATGCACACTAATTATATCTCTGTCCTGATTGGTGAGTTTTAAGGTTAATGATGCTGTATTTATTTAAATGTTTACACGTACATGTGATCCAATATGTCTATACGTCTTCGCATAAGAAACACTTGGATCACGTGTTATGGATTGAGACTTTTCAAGGTAATATCACTTCGACTAAAACATTCATCATTCGAGCTTTCGAGAATATCGCGTGAAAACTAACATCGGCTCCATAATAAGAAAGGCTCGTTGAAGACCGGCACCGTGGGTGTGATGGTTAATGGAACGAGAACTACCTAAAACAGGCACGCAGATGATTCCTAAAAGGCATGTATTTGTGTATGTCGAATATAAAGGAAGCTTCAAAATTGTGTGCATAATTTTACAGTGTATATCTCAAGTCAACATCCTTTCTTTTCATATTTAGACATTAGTATGAATAACTGTCTATATTTCTGAGATGAGGTATTATGTACACAATTTACATTATTTGGACTATTGTCCTCATCTCTGGCGCCATATTTATTGCAACGTTTCGGCCGTTGTACGCTCCGGCCTTCTTCAGGAGGTTGGTATGTCGAACTGAATCCTGGAGTAGGCACAGGGCACAGTGGATAAAGGCGTTAGTTAGATCCAGTGACAGAACACAAAGAGTGTGATTTCAATACCTGGTTACGGCAGTGGGGAACTTGGAGAGGTGAATTAACAGGAGATAACTGATAGCTGATATCCATTAGACATGGCACGTGGAACTAGAACAGGCTACCCCAGTAAGCGAAATAAAGTGTTCATTTCAACATTTCAATAACCTGAAGAAGGCCGGAGCGTACAACGGCTGAAACGTTGCTATAAATATGGCGACAGAGATGAGGACAATACTTGCCTATTTTTTTTAACACTATGTGAGAAGAAGTGATCACCTATATACATATGCCTCCGTTACTAGCCGTGAACGAGGTGGCCGGGTGGGGAATGCAAGGCTCTTTACTAATGCAGATGGTCTGCGAGCACATTTGACTCAAAAAATATAAGCACTCGTTAAACGAGTACGATTGGTCCAACACATTTTTAAATAATAAATCTTATTTACCTGTAAAGCCGATCTAGGTGTGTCTTCATATATTTTCTACTTCCCGATGCAGAAATCGCATATCGGGAAATAATTCAAACATATATTCTTTTTTTTTTCCTTTCTAAATTTGAGTTTAACTTTATTTTTAAGAAGGAATTTGAATTCATCAACGCGAATCAATTTTAATTAACCGTTGCTATGTAAATGTCAAACTTCTGACCTTGAGATTAAAAACGACTTTCTAAATCTAATGCAACATTTCTATATACATAGCATACAAGCAATGAAGACTTATACGTTTTTATAAAATGACAGCCCAGAAATATTACCTCCGTTATAGAATTTCTTTTTCTCGTTAAGTAATTGATTACACATTTTACACAAATTTTAGTTGGTTGTGACCTGGATGCTTCGCAGCTAATCAGTTTAGTCCTTCGAGAGGTTGCTATAAAATTGCTACATAATTGGGAGCTTGTAGCAGAATGCCGAGCGATTGGTTAGATTATTACAAGTTTTTTTTCGAATTCTGACAGTGATGTTTTGCCTGTTTTTAATTTGGGATATAAGTTAAAAACGTCACGATATCAATAGAGAGCTGCGAATATTTTCAAGCGACCTCTCTCTTTCTGCATGCAGATTACTTAGAGAGTCTAACACGCACGTAGCGGAATACTAAATCAACGAGTGGGCATGCATAACCGTGAAGTTCTTGCTCCCTTTGCCTCCTACAATCGATGCTACCAAGTTTTATCCTCGATTAATAAACCGATTAAGAAAAAGAAATAGACTTTTCTTGATACTGTCTATAAAGTAACATTAATGTGAAAAGAAAAGCAAAGAAAAAAAATGCATATAATCTGACCAAAAGCACAAGCATCACAATTATTTCGGAATTTATTCTTAATATGTCCAAGAAAAATTCAGCAAATACTCGGATCTAACTTTATAGAGAATACTCGAAGTCAATCATAACGTGATTTACGCTATCATACTTTCCCTTATATAGTGTATCTGTAGGATCTTTTAGGCTTCTATATATGTCGATGAGGGTTGCGTATATATATATATATATATGTGTGTGTGTGTGTGTATGCATATTCTCTAAATATGGGTAAATATTGCATGTACAGTTATAAGTAAATTGCATAATCAAACAAATATAGAAGAGACATTTAAGAAAAGTATATATTCTTATAACGTTCAATAAACATGTATTTATTTTCAGTTGAAAACATATAATAAATATATATATGTCCTCTGTACTCGCGTTATCTAATTGCTATATATATATATATATATATATATATATATATATATATATATATATATATATATATATATATATAGAGAGAGAGAGAGAGAGAGAGAGAGAGAGGGACACGGCGGTGTAATGGATAGTGGTTTGGACTGAGTTCGAATTCCAGTCGAATCCATTACATTTATTTACGTGCTAATACACTCGGGAAATTATTAATCCTCCTCTCTCCCCCCTGCTATGGATTCTATAGCCTTATATGGCAAATGGTGTAAGAGAAGGACAACTTTTAATTCCAAACCTGCGGAGAGTCTGTATTCGCCACTTCAAAAGATTTGGATGGTTCTGCACAAATCCTTCACCACTATAATCGAATAAACGGTGCTGGTGCCTGACTGTCGGTTCCTAGGAACTGAACTGCTCGAACGTGATACGTCGAATATAATGGGAGAGTCGAATATATATATATATATATATATATATATATATATATATATATATATATATATATATATATATATCCGGATTTACCGAGAAGTCTGTATTAGTATGTCAAAAGGTTTTGTTTTTTTTATAATCGAAAGTCTTTTGCTTCGTACTATATACCTCTGATAGTATTAAGGAGTTTCTCTCACTCACTTCACCCTCTCCGTCATTGGCAAGTACTCAACTATATATAACTCCTGGGGAAAATATAATTAGCCAATACTGAGCATATGCGTTGTGCTATTTAATACTTCAGAATATTTCTCTTGGTTGAAAGTAGGATTGTTTGAGTTTGAATGAGATTTCGGTGTATTGAAAAAAACAAAAAAACAAAAAAAACAAAAAAAACAACAACAAAAAAACAGGTGAAGACGGATGCAGTGACACAACCGATACAGCCCACTGACCTCAGCTTGAGAGACCCCAAATACTTACTGCAAGCTATCCGCATGGAAATGAGTAAAATCATTAATCACACACAAAGGTTCCGGAGTTATCTTTGTAAAAATACATTTACCTAATGATAAATCGCTTTACAAATATACTATATAAAGAAAGTTTCTCGATCATTTAGGTAAGGAATAGTTTTTCTTTGATTAAGGAAATAATTAATAACGTCCAATTCTGATACTAAATTTAACAAATATAATTGCAATGATGTCATCACAATCATTGACGAAGTATTCATAACAAATGGTTTTAAAGTTGAATCTAATTTACAGTTGAAAGTAAAAAAAATCTGGAAAGCAGCAGGATCTCTTATCAGAAAAAAATTAGCAATTCAGTTAACACAATTACGAATTTGTTTTCGAAACATTTGCATAAAAATATCATTTTTCACTAAGAATTCTATACGTCTTCATCACTTTTTCTCAATTTTCCAAAGAAATAAAAATGGACTATGCATAGAAATATTCCTGTAATATCAAATCACATTTTTAGCTCTGACAATATAAACAATATCTATCTAACCGAGTTACAGCAAAAGCAAAGTTTGGCCCTGTGTGTACTGAAGAAACACACCTATGAATAAGGAGGTAACTGGGATTAACAAGACATTCTATCAGTTTGAAGCCTCAAGCAATCATCAGATTAAGTGTATCTACTACTCGTGCAAAGTCTCTATCGAGGCAAATGCGAGATTCACAGAGGAAATGGAAAGAAAAAGGAAATAAATAGGCTAACCAAAGGTGATATGTTTAAATAATCTAAAATAATAGCCCATAACAGAATAAATGGCAGAAATCATTTTTCCCTCCTTCTCCCTTTTCCATAACCCCACAGTGACCTATGAATGGAGTTCGTGAAAGAAGCAAATGCACTTTTCCGAAGTTCGCTTGAGGTGAGCAAATGTCAGTTACCATGTAGTGTCGAATCCTAGATTCCTATATTTACATCTCAAACATCATAAACATGTTGATCCTCTTAAGATTAATTACCTACGAAGCATTTCATGAAAATTGAGCTATTTCGTGATTTTTTTTAAAACAGAATACGTCACTGCACAGATATGAATTCATTGTACGAATTCGTAGAGAGTAGCACATACACATATTTACTCTCATAAACCCCAACACACACACACATATATATATGCATAAATATATCTATATGTATATCTATACACACAAACATATAAGCATATATATATATATATATATATATGCATAAATATATATATGTATAAATATATATATGTATGTGTATATCTATACACACAAACATATAAGCATATATATATATATGCATAAATATATATATGTATGTGTATATCTATACACACAAACATATAAGCATATATATATATATATATATATATATATAGTAGATCGATGTGGATACATATTATATCCACATAGAATCTATACTGCTTAATGACTATTAGATTTAAACCTCAATCAATCGTTAGATTAAGGCTCTGTATAATGGAGAAAATACATACGAAATTTTATTTTAACATTTTTTTTTATAGATTTTTTTTATCACTTTTATATATATAATTTTTAATATTTTAACCATGGAACATTAGTGTTTGAGCCTTTTATATTGTATTCTTGCTCTGTGTTGTACATAGAGCTCTACCTGGATTTTATCCTCTTGGAAATACATACATACATACATTATATATATATATATATATATATATATATATATATATATATATATATATATATTGACAACTAATATTATCAAAGTCTGTCTATATTTCTGAGATGAGGTATTATGTACAGTATTTACATTAGTCGGACTATTGTCTTCATCTTTGTTGCAATATTTGTCACAACGTTTCGGCCGTTGTACACTCCGGCCTTCTTCAGGTGGTTGGAATTTCGAACTGAAACCCTTTATTTCGATCACTGGGGTAGACTGTTCTAGTTCCACGTGCCATGTTTAATGGATGCCAGTTATCAGTTAGAAGATGAGGACAATAGTCCGACTAATGTAAATACTGTAATATTATCAATGTATCTCACTATATATATATATATATTGACCACTAATATTATCAATGTCTCTGACTATATGTATATATATATATATATATTGACCACTAATATTATCAATGTCTCTCACTATATATATATATATATATATATATATATATATATATATATATATATAATTCTGATCATATATATATATATATATATATATATATATATATATATATATATATATATATATATATATATATATATATATAATTCTAATCATTTCGCTCTAGGCAAGACGATTAAGCCACTAATATGAAATATGATTAATGAGAGTGAAAGAATCTGAATAACTTTATTTAGGAGACGATGTTAAAATAATTATTTGATACGAAAAGAAAAAAAAAACATAAGAGTGTTCGATAACCGATATGACCTTGAGAAGACATTGTAAATACAGAACTTAAGGTCTCATTTATCAATTTCAATATTAAAATAAGCAGAACTAACCTGACAATGTAGTACCTACACTGAAATTCATGAAGTCGAAGGAAATTTATATTTTAACATAAGCTATAAACAGGGAGACAAGAAAATCTTTACATCAGATGTTTAAAAATCCCTGCAGCTAATATTCACTACTAAATGAGAGTGTTCCATGCTACGTTTAAATCGACTTATATCTTATATGTGAAACAATTTTTGCATCGAAGTAACTGACAACAAAAAAAAAAAGAAAATGGAAGAAAACTCATTGTAGGAAATTAAAGTGCACAACATCTGATATCACTACGGGTGGCCGAGAAAACAATGATTGTTTTCATGTTACTTTGGAATTTCTACTCGATTCCAGCAGAGAGACAGAAAAAAAATAAAACGTAGAACGTATATATTTTTTACGCTAAGCACCAGGTAAAAATTAGGAAATCAATAAGGAACTGGTGGAACAAAAGAAAGACAGAAATTGAATTTAGAAACGTTTAAGGGAGAAACATTTTTTTTTTTCATTTCTAGTACCTTTTTAGAAAAAACCCAAAGAATTTAGTTAAAAGACAGAACTCTAATCGAATAAACAACTCTAAAAAGGGAATATATAAAAAGCTTGTTCATATCCGTCGTTTCATCACTGGAGTGTTTATACGCCTTCTCGTCGTGATATATGACCTTATTTAATATGGGAAAATCTATGCGTGGTTATCTTGACGTAGTGTAATTGTTAGCAATGTAGTCCCCTTGGACATCACAGTTGCTAATTCGTAAATTACATTGGGCTCTAGAGTTGTTATATTTCTGAAATGACGTATTGTATATATTTATATTATTTTCATTGTTCGGACTGTTGTCGTGATCACTGTTGCCATATTCAAGATGTTTCAATCGGTCTACGCTCCGACCTTCTTCAGGTGATTGTAATTTCGAACTGAAACTTTTTATCATATGGCTCAGTAGATAAAACCGTTGGTTGAATGCAGTGACTTGAGCGAAAGAGTCGCGAGTTCAATACCTGGCTACTACAGTGGTGATCAAAAACTTGGAGAGCTGAGTTAAAGAGAGGTAACTTAGACACCCGGAAGAAGTATGGCACGTGAGACTAGAACGATCGATCTACACCGGTCGACGAAATAAAAGGTTCGCATAGAAATTTACAATCACCTGAGGAAGGTCGGGGCGTACAATGCCTGATGTCGCGTATATCGTTACAAAGATGTGGACAACAATCCGAACAATGTAAATAAATTTAAACTAAATAAATATTTACAAACTTGTGTGTGAAAAGACGATAACAGTTGTCGGACTTGCCTTTGGTATATGCACTCTTTTAATACAACAAAACTGGGGATTAGCAACCTTTTTTTGTTTGTTGTTGAACACAAGAAACGGTATTTCAAAATATTAAATAAATTACGTAAATTTTAAGAGGATATTTTTAGAAAATGGGTTTATTGATATATTTCCTTCACCTTCTTATATATTAAATGAAATTATATTACCACTGATTCTATAAATTTCCGTCATTAATTAAATCAAAGAAAACTGGCTCTTGTTTTATTTCTATTCAATTTCTCAAACACTATAGCACGTTCGACCAAATAGGCAGTGTCTCATGAAGATAGAGAGAATAATGTTTAAAACCTCAAATTCTTTTGCATGTGTAATGTTGCCTGTGAATGATATTAAATATCACTTTCCGGATTTTTGTAGGGAATACATTTTTCGTTATCAAAAATAACATTTCTTAACGTCAATCAAAAGATTTCTTCAGGCATCTTAATATTTATTCCATATGTAAACTCTTAATTTCATACGTTATTCATTTGTTTTTTGGGGGCCAATTCTAATAACGAATGTATGATCCTAACTAAACATGAGTGATGCTAAACAAGTAAATACAGAGTAAACAAATATACCATCGATTTTGTACGGCGTTTCATTAATGGAAAAATGTTGTTTTCCTTCATGACAACGCAAGTTTACCTAATGTATGAATAAGTCAAAATAATATTTGCAAAATTGTCTATTCTACTTCAGTCGCCATATAAGCCTACCCTTGTACCAACCGCTTATTATATTTTTCGAACTCTAGAAAACTTTTTTCAAGGGACAAAAACTCTTTTATGATATCCAATGTTTAGAAAAGATTTTTTTTCACATGAAATTTAAATCAAAAAACGTATCGAAGAGTCGCCTGTTTAGTGGCAGCATGTCTTTGTAAATAATGGTGAAGGCATAACTAAATAAAATATAATTTTACTTTATTTTTGGCCGAATAAAAACTGCAGGAAATTAATATTAAAAAAACAGAAGAAAATGAATATTTATTGTTTTTATCTAATATCGTTTTAATACTCAAATCAGGAATATAATAATGTGAAATTCAGTGGATGATACGTTAATTTTTCTAATTTTTTTGATAACAAATACTGCCAAAGGCCACATATTTAATTATTTGTTAAAAAAAAATACCTTTACTGACCAGAGTAGGCGAGAATTAAGAAACAAATGATCTTAATAAATATGGTAATGGGAATAAAGAAACGAGAATTGGTGTTGTCGCAAAGAATTCCACTGATGACAGCGATAATGAATGATTGTGATATTACTAACGAAGTGTGGGTTGAAGAATCCAATAAATTTCCCGGAAAATTTCAATTAAAAATATACTGTTATTAATAATTTTCAATACTTATTGTTCGCTTTAACTTCACCCCCTCTCTAATATATACACACACTCGCACATATATATATATATATATATATATATATATATATATATATATATATACGGAAAACCAGAATTAAATAGATCATACCACACAACATGCGCACATAATGGGCAAATACAGTGATCAAACCACTAGCATGCATCCACAGAAGCTCACATGCGGGAGCTTGTGGATCACGAATATATTAGGTTGGTGCAAAAATAATGACGTAATAATGTCGTTTTTTGACGTTAAAAATAGTTCAAAAAACGACATTATTACGTCATTATTTTTGCACCAACCTAATATATATATACACATATTGAAAAAAAGGGACTATTCACGGGCATGCGTGCAAATTCCACACAACCTTAGAAAGTATAAGCATATGTATGTGTGTGTGTGTATACTGATTGCTTGTAATAGGACAGTGTGTGTATGTAGAGTGGAAGTACTCGCATACATACGCATGCTTATATATATATATATATATATATATATATATATATATATATATATATATATATATATATATATATAATTATATATAGATTTTTCATTTCAACTTTTGGAAGTAAAGTCTAATGATCCAGACCCCTGTAAAAGGGTTGTGGTGAAATAACTTATTACATGGAACCTTATTCAAACATATTTGCTCTGAATTTATATTGAGCTTTCTGGA
This sequence comes from Acanthosepion lycidas, assembly GCA_963932145.1. Classification (NCBI taxonomy): domain Eukaryota; kingdom Metazoa; phylum Mollusca; class Cephalopoda; order Sepiida; family Sepiidae; genus Acanthosepion; species Acanthosepion lycidas. The sequence goes on along the minus strand of OZ010577.1, from coordinate 108,647,581 downwards.
TATCATACTCTTTGGGTCTGCCCATAAGGATTACCTAGCTTTGCATAAACTATATATATACGCATATTGACTAAAACTGCTCACAGCACACACGCGAACACTACACCCCATATGAAGTGAGTGTATAGGTGTGTGTTTGTGTATATATGTGTGTATGTATACAAATGTGTTTACTAATTCCTCTTAATAAGACAGTGTGCATGTATGGAGAGGGAATATAAGTATATATACGCATGCGGGCAAAAACAAAAAAATGGGAATTGATCTAAGATCACACAGGGTTCATTAAATGATAAAAATGCCGATAATTCCTTCACAATTTTTCGGACCAGTCTTAATTATTTTAAAATCCTTCACGCAGAAATTTTTCACTGCCAATTCCGGAATACATTTGGGTCATTAATAGACAAAAAAGATAATGTGAATATTTAACATCGAAAGCTATTAGAAAAAAACAATTATTTTTAATAATATGTGGAAATGTTCACGCTTTGCCTGATGAAGGTCGCGGGACCGGAAACTCGTGTAGCAAATTATGGAAAATAAAGCATATTTTTTTAAAAATCCACATTACAACGAACATCTTTTGCGGTTTCTCTCTTCTTTATATATATATATATATATATATATATATATATATATATATATATATATATATATATGATTCCAAGATATAGGTAAATACCGAGACAGTGTTCTACAGCCTTGAGTAGCAAGCAGTCTAGGAAAAGAACTCTCAATTCAAAACCTTAGTGTCCGTCGACTAAACCGTTTCTCACAACAGAATCTGTTAAGGGCTGGTAAATTTTTACCCCAGCATCACAAAAACAAACACTGTTAAAAGGCATATGATCTCGGATTCAAGGGCCATCAACTCCAACTATGGGTTAAATAACCTGACGAGCAAACAATTGTTCAAGTATGGGGAGAACGCTTGCACCTCTGAAGACAAGTTCAATCAGGGAGTAATTCCTGGTTTTGAATTTTGGTCTAGATTCGAGAATCCAGACCCCAAATCAGACATATTACGTCGCTTCACTGAAAACGATTGTAGTCTGAATTTGGAAAATATCCTTCTAACAGAGAGTTAAGAAAGAGTAGACGTCATCATCTATGTGCTGTGTCTCTTAAGGACATTGAGGATTATGACTCTACAATTTTCTGTCCTTTTAAACTGTTAATGACTCTCGTCTTATTAGTCATTTCTCCTAAATCCTACTCCACCATCACTTCACTCAAGCTCGCTAGAGAACGCGTTAATTTTCTCTGTCTGACTTACTTTCAATCTGTCCCGTGAGTATCACATTTCCAAAGCCCTTTTCCTCATTATGTGCCCTAGAAATACCAACTGCCACTTCCTGACGTTAAGTATACAATCATTTCTGTTACTATTGTTTCTAGAAATTCGTGGTTACTCACGTGTTGGGTCTATGCTATTAATATCCACCTGTAGAAGCACATTTCTGTTGCTTCAAATCTTTTCAACATCTCTGAGGATACTGTCCTAGATTTAATGTCATACTTGTACTGATACTACATAACTGCCCAGTACACTTAATAATATTTTTCTGTTTGTTAAGCATTTACTCAGATTTGAGATTGACATTTTCTGAAAAGGACAAGGTATACATGTAAATAAACACATTGCCTGAAAATGATATTTTTTGTTTTCATTCGTTTTCCTAATGCAGACGTGGAATGGCTAGCGGATCAGGTTGAAGAATCGGAGAGCCCAGTTCAAATTCTAGTCGAATCGATTACATTCACTTAAGTGCTAATGTACTTGGGAAAGGTATAAATCCTCAGATTCTCCCTCCGTGTATGGGTAAATAGGACAGACCGGGTTCTATAGCCTTGAATATCAAATGGTCTACCACAGAAAAAAATAGCATTCTACTGCGGGAAAAAATCTGCCTCGTCAGTCATGCATCGAAAGATACATGATCGCCTAAGCGTGTATCACGCAGGAAACATCACTGAGTGAATGATAAATGAATATGTGGACATGATGTTCTTTTTTTTTTATTATTATTGGGCCTGCATGTTAAAATTGTTTGTTTATTAATAAAGGGAAAACTTGCATAATTACAGCGTTCTTGCAGAATGAGATAAGCATTGTAAATCCTCTGAGTATCATATTTACCTACCCGCTTTTGTCATTATGTGCACTAGAAATTTCAACTTTCTCCCTGATATTAAGTGTAAGCGCCATTTTTGTTTCCTTTTTCTTCATATTCGGCGCATCCTGCCCTCATCATCCTGCTGTAGAACGACATTTCTGTTGCCTCAAGTATCTTCTCCATCAGGTCCATCTTTTTCAGTATGCTGTACTTCATCAAGTACAGCATTCACTGTCTTTTCATTGACATATTTCAGGTAAAAGTTTCCTTTTTTTTTTCTAACACAGTATTTTCTGTTTCATAATACCCCGCTTAGATTTTATAATGTATCTTTGGCTATCCCAATGCACCTTCAAATTTCAGTGTCGCACATTGCTTCGTTTTTTAAAACGATTCATAATTTTGTATAATCGTTTATTTTTGGTATCTCAGAGCTGTGCATTTCATTGTGTGATCAACCATTTGCTACCAACCATGTATCCTGTTTTCTTGAAGCCGATCTTTAAACCTTTCTTCTAGCTTAGCTACACAACCTACTCTATGGGTTTTTACCCAGGTTAAAATAAAATTAAGGAAACAACATATTTTACAGAGCACATGATGTTTTTCTCAGATACTATCATACATCCAGCAAGCACAATACTTGCTCTATATATGCAGTGTAATAGATAATCCTTGAATCGATTTAACGGAACTCGTTAGCCTGGAAAGACAGGTCATCTAAGAGAAGCACGGCTCTTATTTCATACCTCTACGGATTAAGGAAAAGATTATGTAGTTTGACGTTCTCAATGTCTCTTTGTCATACACTTGATGAGGTTTGAAGTGTTAATTCACTTCTCGCTGGACGTGTAAGTTTCTGTGAATAGATGTAATTGTTTCATTCATTGTATTCAGACAGCACATTTTGCACCTCTATAGTCACCCCTGCACAATTGTAATTCATGGTGACATTCAAGGTAGAACAGTGTAATTATTTACCGGTTCCCTTTGCACCAGGGATGTTGAGGTTACCCTATCCCTCCTCTTAGATATAGGATTTTTAAAAAAATTTCCTTCTTAAAATGAAGTATGATCTACAATCAAGCAGGGGGGGGGGTATGAATTCAGAATTTCCTACTCCTAGACTGGTTGACACTTATGGCTAAACAACAGAGCCTGGCCTGTTATTCTACCCATAACTGGGAGAAGACGAGATGGATTCACACATTTTCTAAGGTTATTACCATTTAAGTAAATCTAGTGAACTCAATGAGAATTCGAACTCGGCTCTCCGATTCTTTAATCCGAACCGCTAATAATTGCCTCCAATAATTATTTTATCAGATTTAAACATTCAGTTGAGACAGAGCATGGAAGACGATATCCAATAGATGAGAAGATTAGTTTAAAATATCTGACAAATTATTTCAGTCACAGAATTATAAATTCAAAATTTTCAGCGATTTAATTTTCTGAAAAACAGAAAAAAATTCAAATAATTATATTATTTTAATCACTATAATATTTCAGATAATCGAACTTAATTTTCCTGGTTTATTTAAAGAGACAATTTAATAATTTTTGTTTTTCCCTATCAATGAAATGTGAATAAAATACGTGACAAAATATAGAAACTAATTCTAATTTTATTTAATTTGAAATATTATTTAAAATTTAACACCTACAGCATTCTTCAAGCAAACATCTCTGAAGAAGAATCCCGAATATTATATGACAAAAAATTCATTAACAAGTCTATCGGTAACGCTTACTTGACATATAACTTTTTTTATAGGAAGTATTTACTATAATACTGACGTAATAAAGTCTATTAACTTCTGTATCATTTCAGGGAAAATATCATAATCTAAGCATCGATCGCAAATAGACGAAGAGTGTACTTACATTTCATTTTTTAGGAAATTTCTCAATCCTTCCGTTTAATAATTTTGCAATTTTTGACTATTAAATTATTTTCCGAATCCGCCTTTACAACAACTGCGTTTATTCCATATTGAGAAAAATACCAACAGTAAATGAAATGTTAAATAAAGTAAATTTGACTGAATTCCAAGAAGAAACTCATTTAGCCCAAAGTGATGCTATAAAGCCAGCAAGAGCTTTCAGAACGTGAAATAAACCGAAAAATGTTGTAAAACGACGAGTCCTAGTTGCCAATCTATTAGGGTGGTGCAAAAATAATGACGTAATAATGTCGGTTTTTGACTTATTTTAACGTCAAAAAACGACATTATTACGTCATTATTTTTGCACCAACCTAATACTACTGTGGTAAAATTCGACAAGTCGAGTTATCAAAGAAAAAAAAATACATCAGAAGAATTGCTCAGAAAATATTTGTTAATCTGGCACAGAAAATCTCCGTTGAGACGTGCCAAATTGCGATGAAATTTCTTCTTTTGTTTTTCCAAAGAATATCTCGATACATATCAATCCCAGATCAGACAGAACACGAGTATCTAATGCATAAGTGAATAGTAGATATATAATGCTGTAGGATACATTTTTGTGAGATTTATCTAGCAAGTCACAGTGAACAAATGTTGCATTCAGCATGGGATGTTTATAATAAAAGCACGTGATAAAATCTTGGGAGTTTGTTCAAGAGAAAAGCATGCTACGCAGAAGATTCATATAACATGACCACAGTGAAAATGATATCGAAGAAGCATACCTTGTAGGAATTTTACATTGAGTGTTAAATTTCTCGTTGTTGCCATAATAGAAATTAAATATGAATTTATGAGGTTTAATCTGTAATTAGTAAAATAAGTAGTATTCATGAAGCTTGTTAATACTTCTACAATAAATACAAACTGACAAATATTATATATATATATATATATATATATATATATATATATATATATATATATATATATATATATACACCGGACTCTTCCATCGTCGATTTTTTCCTCTAAGAACAGACAGTCAGACAACTGCCCATATGGTTTGATTATACTGGAAAAGGCTTTGTGTAGGACCAACCACAATTTTTGATCAGAGATGCCACAAGATTCCCAAACGACCCTCCGCAAATTTTTGAATTCAGGGTTATACATCTCTTACACCGGTTGCCGTCTACCCAATCAGTCCTGCTATTTGCTCATACATTTTCCCAAATGCAATGGATTCGAGTGGAATTCGAACTCGGCTTTCAGATTCCTCAATCCGAGCCACTATTTTTTACTCCACCATACCGCCTCATATAGATAAAAAACAAGATAACCTTCGACAAGATTGTGCACACAGTTTTTCTCCACAAAAGGAAACGTTTCGATAGTTCCAGAAAAGTTAAAGAATTGATCTCTTATTTCATATCAAATCATGAAATGAATATTCTCCTTAACGGCCAATCATCTAGATCTTTCGTACGAGTGAGGTTGTACCCCAGGGTTCCATCCTTGTTCTTCGTTTTTAATTTTCAGTAAAGACCTTCCACCAGCATGGTGGATGCTGACCACGAAGGAAGCGACTCATTGCGGTTTCGCGGGCAAGCTTTCTGAGCTGACATGAAGCAAAAGAAGTCTATAATGAATCTATTCCTAGGTCATATTCTAAGAATTTTTTTCCCTGGGTCGTGGGATAAAATTTTTCTCTCTAGAATCTATCGTACATATCTATAATTCTAGTGTTTGTCCATGCTTAGGATATTCATGTCACATATGGTCCAGTGTTCCTGTTATTTACCTTGAGCTCCTTGATAATATCCAAAGAATAATCACCAACATTATGGAGTCTTATTCCTGTGGTTCACCTTCGCTCGCATTCCGACCACTGTACGGTTGCATGCCTGTGTACTTTCGATACATGCTTTCATGGTTATTGTTCGCATGAGCTCTCCACCATGGTACCTTGACTTTATGAATTTAAGCGCGGTACTAGACTCGGTAGATGTAGCCACACACACACACACACACACACACACACACACACATATATATATATATATATATATATATATGTATGTGTGTGTGTGTGTGTGTATTAATAGATTAATACACTTACACACCATGCAAGGCATTAGAATAACTACGACGAAGAGAAAATTTACTAATCAGCCGAAGCTCGACGAGTAATCAGGACGATAGCGGTTTAAATTTTTGAAGATTAAAGTTGCCTGGAAAGCATTGACCCGGAAAAGAATTTCATGAGCGAGAAAATTATTATATATTAGTATAGAATAGCCAGCTCAATTGTGAATTGATGAGATCTCGACACCAGTTAAGTACTGCTATTAAAGTCATAAAATCTAGTTAACACAACGAATACCTCACCCGAACAATTACCATGACATCATTTATAGAAATCATGTGTGGGGGCGAAGATAATGTAAAAATATATACTTAACAACATTCTAAAAAAAGAAAGTCATTATTTTTAAGCTAAATTCTCTGTAAATTAAAACAACATATATCTGTTATTTAAATCGAAGATCCGGTCTATCCCAGCATAATTGCTTCCGTTTCTGATGTTTTTCTTAAAATCGTTCAGCAAACGAGAATTGATTGAAAATTGCCAGATTAATAGAAAGAATCTCACATTATTTTCCATTTAACTCACTTAAAGGAAAATATCCAATCATTTTCATTTCTAGACTGTAATTGAATTTCTTTTTTCATCTGAATTTAATTACACGCTATTATTTTAACCCTTAGAATTATCTTTTCTCATCCGGGGAAAATATCTATATTGCTTCTAATTCGATTTTGATGCTTTTCTAAACTCATTAAATCCGTTTTACAAATGCGTTTTTGCATCTTGTTAATGTGAAAGAATTAAATTCGAATTTTTTTTCGTATCCTAAAAATTAGTATAATAGTAATTTAATAGATTATGAAAGAAGTGTTACTCATTAATTAATTAATCTGCTTGTCATCAACCATTAGAATCATTGCTTAAATAATAGCAGTTATCTTTTTGCTTATTCATAATTCATGAAAAGAATTTATCATATGAATGAGAGAATCCGGTGAATATCACATGCCTTCCTGGTTCCTGTCACGTGACAAGAATATGTTTAAATGCATCTCCGAATAAAGGCTCATTTATTTCAAAGTGCAGGTCAAGGCTAAGTTTCTGCACCTGATCAGCATCAACAACTGCAATACTTCCTTCACTGTGAGATGAACATATCGACAAAAAAAAAAAAAAAATGTCATACAGTCAAAAAAAATAAATAAATAAATAAAATGAACAAAGAATATTTCTGCAAAGACGTCAAAGAAAAAAAAAGAAGAAAAGACAAAAAATAAAAGAAAACATCAAAAGGGGGAATTACGGAAAGGGAAAAGGTGGATGCGGATTTCAAATCACCTCCTGTGACATGGCGTCCGGACTCGCAATAGTTTCATTCGGAGCAGAAGCCTCATCTCCATATTCACGTCTATCCTTTTCCTTATAACGGGAATGCATTGGCATTCAGACATGTGCTGACTTGTCTATTGTGATTATGGGTTTTGTCAAATCTGGGGATTAGGGAAGAAATCACTTGCTTTTATCAGATTTTACTACTATGATTCAATAAAAGTAAACTGCATTCTAGAGCTTTTCAACGAGCAATCCAGTTAATAGTCATACTATTTAGTAAAATAGCATATAGGGCATCAATGGATGATTAATTATTAGAGGGTTAGCCTAGCAAAACATACTCAATGCAAGATCTGGGTACCTCGACATGGTGCAATGGATACCAAGCGTGACACTTTAGAACTGAGTAGTGAGTTCGACCCTCACTGTGTGATCCATGTTTTCGGCCTTGTGCCACATCTAAGCTACGCTTAGAAAATCACTATAACATATGTGGGAACTTAGATTTTGTTTCTTTTATCTAAGCATTCCCGGAAGATTTCATACAGGTATGTTTAGTAAAATAGTCTCATTGTTTATTACTAGTTCATTGAGGGTTATCTTCCACGTGATTACAATTTATTGCTGTACATCAATGAAGTAAGGCACACTTAGACCGTATCAAGAATCGAGGCCATTAAAGGTGAAGATCTGCTAAAATAGAAATTCTTACAAACCTACTCAATAGCGTAATAGTTAGCGTTTCAGAAGAAGAAATCCCTGAGTTGAGTTCGAAATCTGATCGAGTCTGTTACTTTCAGTTTCCCATGAGAACATTGGTTAAAATATGATCCTATCTCTCTCAAGCCACATAGGTTAAATATCAGTGGTGATTAAGATCTCTTTTCTTAAAGTGGCAACAATTTTAGAAGAAAGGAATTGGGCTCCTTCAGGTTAGCTTTGTTACTGGCATTATTTCTCCTATGTCTTCAGTATATATGTCTCTAGAAAGGGACATATATACTGTCGTCTTGCTGTACTTGTTTAAGCTCTACAACGTGGCTATCTCAATGGCTGTAGATACAATACAGGGACATATTATTGGTGGATGAAATCTTAAACATATAAGACATGTAGATGGCATTGATTGCAGACAGAAAGGAAAACGACAGTACTTTTAGACAAGGTATTAAAGGAAATCGAGTAAAAAAGACAAGTCATCAACATTAAAAAGAGAGAAAGATGAGAACCCGGTATTAGATATATCAACAACAATCAAGTACAACAATTTAAATAGCTGGGAGGATTTTTAACACAAGATGGAAAATGCGACACCGAAATCCTAACGCAGATTGAATAAGCGGAAGTTGCACTTCAAAAGCTTAACAAAGTAGTACTAAACAGGAAAATTTCCTTAAGAAGAAAAGAGGGCTTAACAGCAATATGAAATCGTAATTCTTGTTTAGTCCTCAGCTTCTTCCTCTTGATGCTGTAAGTAAATGATGTCATTTTAATATTCATTTTTCTGCTAGATCTTCCAGAGAAACATTTAAAACATATCTCTGCTTATGATATTTTTGTGATGTCAACGAACAACCGTTGCAACTTTTGTGATGTCAAAATTATTCGTTGTCACTTTTGTAATGCTCGTTAGAGAAGAGACTTTGTAATCGCAGATACAACTATAGTAACGCCGCTGATCAACGCTAGTGTCAAATGCATTCGAATATCAATCGCCCTAATAGTACTTGCTCGATAATACTCTCTCGAAGATAATCCGTATAGTGATCTGAATAGAAAAATAGTATAGTGAACAGTTTAGAGAATAGATGTCCGTATAGTAAAAGGGAACAGAGTAAAGATAGCGGTCCGAATAGCAATAGAGGATAGATTAGAAATAGCGATCGTTTAGCCGTCATGCTTTTTTCTACTAATGCATTTCTCTATGTTCACATGATCCATTTAATTGAATAATGGGATCGCCTTTGTATACTCTCATATATATATATATATATATATATATATATATATATATATATATATATATATATATATAGAGAGAGAGAGAGAGAGAGAGAGAGAGAGAGAAAGAGAGAGAGAGAGAGAGCAATACCAAGCATGCGAACATGTTGGAAATCTATTATTTTCGACATTAAGGACACCGGACTCTACAGATATTACCGTGTAATTCTCCTCCGTAAGAAAAAGCGCGAGAAATATAAGCCGATTGAGAAAGGAACTGATGAGATTTTTAAAGATCACAAAGTAAATATTGCCATCACCAACACTGTTTGCATGCAACCTTAGACCTGAATAATGTTTATTATAAATCATATACAAAGGATTGTTATAACAATAGATACGTTAGTAGAAAATCCCACCAACACCATCACAAAAATCTAGATAATTTTCATAAATCAGTCCAAGATAGATTATCCATGAACTTTTGCATTAATGAAATATTTGGTAAGTATAAAATTAGATAAAGGTTTTAGTACTAAGCACTCATAAAATAAATTTAGAGTATTTAGAAAACAACAACAACAACAAAGGTAATCATAAACAAAAACACAGTAAGAACAACATCATATAGTTTAATCCATGTTTTAACTATAATGTTCCAACAAATATCAGAAGAAGTTTCTTAAATTTAATTCATAAGGACTAACCCTTCTCCAACACTAAAAAATTGGAACGAAAATAATATTAAGATATAGCTGTACTAATAACATAAATAAATCCATTTTCTATCATAACTTTCTATTAAAGCAAATTTCTTTCCAATAAAGTAAATTTTTCTAAAAAAATAAATGCCGAAAACATATCATGCTGTCTCTAATATATCTGGCGAATAAAAAATATTGGTAGTGATCCTTCTATTAGCTGGGATATTATAGAAAGAACAAACTTTTATGACGGAAAAGGAAATAAATGTAACTTATTAAACAAGAGAAATGAATTGATGGCCACATGTGGACATAAAAATAAATAAATGCTTACGTACGTTGATTCAGATTAATTTTTAATGTAAATTATGGTTTATTATTAAAATAAATTGCTATTTAGTTTAAATATAACGTGTTTGTTTTCTTAATAAGAACTAGTTATTACACTTTAATTAAATCATGAACATTCACAACGCAATAATAATCTCTTTTTTGTCTTATAAATATTCAAATCCCGTTTAGACTAATTGATAAATATAATTTTTAAAATAAAAAAACCCTATAATCCCAGTATCATATATAATTGAGCCAACATTTCGCTAACCATATATATATATATATATATATATATATATATATATATATATATATATATATATATATATATAATTCAAATGACGTAACGGTCGGTCAATCCATAAACATGAAGATTGCCTTGTGCGTTGACTCAGGGTCGTACTATCGGTGAGTTGTGTGTGTGTGTGTATATATTATTATTATTATTATTATTATTATTATAGGATATTTAAATAAGTTAAAAATCGCTACTTAATGACAATTATGTTTCAACACTACAACTGTGTCTCCTCGGTTGATGTTAAACTACTGGCGAAAGAACGATTACTTTAATTTCAAAAGCAGAATACTTATAAAAAAATAGGCTTGTCGGTTTACCTTGATTAACCAATCGAAAGTGGCCTACGCTAAATTCAAATTCACCGTAATTTATATATATATATATATATATATATATATATATATATATATATATATTTAATATTTAACTCTAGTCTGTATTGAGACAGATTTTAAATTAAATGTTAAATACAATGCAATTATACTCCATTTGTTCTCATATTGACTGTACATGAGTATATATATATATATATATATATATATATATATATATGTATGTATGTATGTATATATTAGAGTAGGTTGATTTTTCACTTTTTTTAAAATATCAAAAAGAATAATGTAGCGAAAGTTGTGTATAGACCTATTAAGTACTGATACAAAAAGTTAGATCTGACACATCAACAGTTTTTTGAGCATTTGACATCAAAGATCGTAGACAAAAATGCACTGAAAAGTCCACGATTTTGCAAGATTTGGACTAAATATTGATAAAAATTAACAAATAATTTCACTATTTGAATCAGGGAATGTTATTTTGTTTTATCAAAATGAAATAAAATGTAGAAATTATAATAAAAATTAAAATTGAACATCTGCACCCCCACGTAATCTCTGACGACTTTGAAATGCTGTTTTTTTTATCTCATGAATTAAGCAGTATTAGTTCAATACATTAAAACAATTGATTTTTTTCTGTTTTGAATGAAAATGCAACAAACAAACAAATATGGAAAAATAAAAAATAGTTTAATAGTGCTTAATATATAGATTCATATAGCTGCATATAAGAGGCCACTGACAAAATTGATGGTCTCAATTTCTGACACAAAACTTTTGATATTATGTGCTGGTGCCTTGCTTCAAAACCATACACAGATTGGGAAGCTTCTGTTGTTAATTTGACTGCCTGTTCCCTGTTTTGGGAATGTGAGGGCAAATCTGGCAAGTCAAGCTTCGTACCATTTAATAATTATTCCCGAAGTTCATTTTCAGAAAATTCTTCTGTGAGTGGTGGTTCACAAACTCCACTTAATGACAGATCTTTTAACTGTATCCAGTGCATAGCCTTAAAATTGATAGTTGTGATTCTTCTTAATCGTTTCTTGGTTTGCTCCCCACTTTTGAAGGAAAAATCAATTTATTTAAAAAAAATATTGACTCTGTACTGCTTTAATATTTATAGTGAAATGATATAAAATCCTTAAAATGATTCCATAAATCAGCATAACTAATTTAGTCAGTTTTATATGGATAAATATTTACTAACCTAATGGCCAAAATTCTTTTTATAGCTTCTTCCCTCACTTCCAGATCATCAGATTTGACCATTGAATATAAGATATTGTCAGGCAGTAAAGTGAAGATTTGTATTTTTCAATGTGATCTGTAGGATTTCATATGGTTGCTTCCTAATCCTTTGGATCATATTGAAAATATACATTTGCTGATTGTGGAACTTGTTATTTCTTTTATTTTCGAACCAGCAAATGGCATACACATTCACAATAAAATTTATTAAACTGTGGAGTTTGAAATATTTCGTGGATATGTACCATGAGTCCATAAACACACCAGACTGATGCCTAAAGTTAACAATCTTTTCTCGTTTAATGGACCAATTTTCCATGATGCGAATCTAGAGTCCAACTTACCTCTATAAATACCCACTCTATATTCATAAAGGAGTCTTTTGACACAACTAAGGGTATCTGCATTTTCAATTTTAAAAATAGAATCCAGAGGACTGCCAACAGCTGAAAATGATATTTGGGGTAAATTATGGGAATCATTTGCCTGTAATGTACCCATTAGACCATTGAATGTGGCAGGGGTTTTCTTGTGGTATCATCTACATCTTTTAAATAGCTGTAAACGGAAGTTTATTTTGGTGCAAGGAGCAACCGATAGTGTGAAGATTTCTGTTAAGTTTTCTTCCTAGAGGTGCAGCAAATCCAACTTCACAGCCTAAATTGGCATTAGTGTTTGTCAACAAGGATAGCCTTGATAGTGCTCACACTGTTGAATTCATGCAAAACATCAGCCACTTGCTCAGCAAGAACCACACTAATTGCACCAATAATAGGAAGAACCCTATGTGTCAGATATTCACTTTCATATGTGACAGTCAAGTGGCATTCTGGTCTCTTGGGTTTTTTTTCAATCTTCTCTCCATTTCCCCCACTATTTCCTTGTACATTAGTGTGTCTTTGTCAGTTCTCCCATCAACTCCAACACAAAGATTTTCCACCTTTTCATCATGCTGTTGATGGGAATTTGTTTTCACTTTAGCCTTTTTGCTCTTTCAATTTTACATTTATCTATATAAATATTTTTTTTATATTAATATTGGGATAAGAACGGTCATACCCCTCAAATCCAAGAGCAATGCATTGGCAAGGCTGGCTCTAAGACTGGAAAATACATCACCCCTGATCAACTCAACAGCATACCGTGAAATTTTGATAAGGCTATATAGCCTTATCAAAATTCCACGGTGTGCTAGGCCCTTTGTGATTCTTTTTCCTACCATTTTTATTAAAATATCCGACAAAGAAAATATATGTATTATCAGAAATTACACAAAAAATATTTTTCAAAATAAATTGAAAAATAAAGTTTAAAATGCATTATTGAATTAAAAGTAATAATGTTTATTTACCTAAAAGTGGAGTTAGTTCCGGGATTAGCTTGTAAACAGGCTTTTTAATAAAACATTAATTTTGAAAATATAAACAAATTACAATAATTATAAAAGTTGTATTTATTTAAATAGTTAAGTATATTTTGATGAAATATAAAATAGAAATTTGTGCTAGTTAAAGGCGGAAACAATAAACATTAAACAAAAATAAACCGAACTTACAAGAGGAGGTCATTACTACCGGTGAATACCGAAAAATATCTAGTAAAAAAAAAGACGCCTTCCATAAGTAGTTATTTGTATTTTAAACTAAATATTTTAGTGTGTTTTATTTTTTATTTGTAGTAATTTCATTTAACTTATTGATAGAATAGATATTAAACTCAAAAATATCCCTTATTAAGCGTTACTTTCTTGTTTTCTTTTCGTTAAGATTCGGTTTTAATTTAACCTACACATGTTACAGTGACACCGATATGATGATAAAAATCGCAATTTATTTTGTCTTTAAGTTTGATTGCTCAAATAAATAAAAAGTTTTGAAGAAAAATATTTTTGTGGTAATTTTTTACCTTATTTTCCAACTTTCCCAGCGTTATTCTTTTTACGGTCCCAAAGTCTACCTGCCCTTATATATATATATATATATATATATATATATATATATATATATATATATATATATATATATATAAGGTTGGCGCAAAAATAATGACGTAATAATGTCGTTTTGGACGTTAAAAAACACGTCAAAAAACGACATTATTACGTCATTATTTTTGCACCAACCTAATATATATATACACACGCGTGTGAGTGCTTTTGCTTACACAGATGTTTTTAGGTCTCCAAACATTCCAGTATATTGTTATTTTAATAGTTTATAATTTGACTCATTCATCAAACCTTTAAATTTGCAATACTTGTAATAATATTTGCTGTGAGATCCGTTACATGAAGCCAATTATTTGTCTTACTCGTTTTTCTCCCTAGATTCTTTCGAGTTTGATGAAACCTGTGGGTGTTAAACTCTTCAAACCTTTCTTTACAATGACTTTGTCAAAAAAATCTACTCTTTTCAATCTATTTAACATCTATTTGTAGTTTGATTTGCTGAAAATATGTATCAAGCTTTATATAAGAATGGTAAAACCCGGGCTATAGCTTTATATATCTCGGAGATATTTGACTGGGTTTAGCCTGCTGGTCTTCTTCACCAGTTGAAAGGTTATGATAAACAAGAAGAGTCTCTCACAAACGGGAAGTGCGAGAAGAAAATGTTAACATAGAATTTACCGTTACATCATCTTACAACTGTAAAATGACGAGAACTAACCGTCTATCTAGTACTAAAACTGGATTCATAAAAAAAAAAATGTTGCCATAGAGGAAAGCTCATAAAGACCACGAAAAGGCACACGGAGTATACGTAATTGAGGTGGGCAAGTGAATGAAACCGAGATACCAGATCAGGACTTTCAGATTCTTTTTTATATTTTATAAGTAATCTTTACATAAATTGAAGATTTAATCTTTCATTTCAAATCAGAAATGAAAGTTATCTTGAATGGTTACTCTACCAGATGTTGTTTTTTTTAATGCAGATGTCTTAAAGGGCTATATCCTTGGATATCGATTTTTCATCACCGTCAACATAGCATCAGTTCTAAAATCACTGTGTGCTGTTTAAACTAGTATTTACAGCTGTATTAATAGTAATTAATAGTAATTGGGGCAAGTTAAGTTTTGTTAGTTTTAACGTCTCTAAAATGAAACTACTCCCTTTTAATAATTTGAGCGAACGCTTTTTCTTTCCATTATCATGGCTAATGTTATCTTCCTGGAGAATGACTCATTGAACGTTCTGGGGCTAACGTTTCCCAATGAGATTCGCTCATGAAACATGTTCTGAAACTATTGTCTCTGGCATTCTTTGTTATTTTGTTGCCCCAGTTTGGATTTTCATCTTGAATTGTGTTCTGCCGTCATTTACTTTATTATGCTCTATTCTCGGGAATCTAATGAAGATTTGAAAAATTCTTCTCGGATGTATTGTGCATTAGGAACAAAGTAAGACAACTTTGCCAAGTTTTACATCGAATGTTCTGTTTTAAATGATGTTTTAATTTTTAAAAATGTTAACATTCATGTATCTTGAATATAGGGCATATGATGTTGTAAATTCTTTATTAATCTCAATGCATGACGGCTTTTTATACGGCTATAAAGTCTAGCAGTGACGAAAGATTCTTCACTGCTAGAAATGCTTCACTAACCATTTGTCTGTACAGGGGAATAGCGTAGACCCTTTAAAACTTCAAATACACGGATACTAGTAATGTCTACAAAAAGAAAGTTAAATAAAAAACAAAGAAAACATAATGAATGGAGCTGTTGTTTGATATTAACTGTATCGGCCTGTTTTTAAATGCAGAATCTACAGAATAATTGTAAAAAGATTAGGTGCAAAATCGTGGATTAATGTTTAACTCAGAGTCAGCGTAGTCAAAAGTCGCAAAAAAAAACAAAAACCACAAAAACCAAAAAATAACAAAGACATAAATATACCTCGTTTGCCAATCTAGCAAATATGCCCGATTTGTTAAGCAGATTATGATTTCGGATAATCTTGAAAGACATAATATTGCTTACAAATACAATCATCAACTAATGTTTAAAACCTCTTAACTCTAACCAAATTGTTTTTTTCCTTTACCTTTTATTATATGAGATTGCATGATGTCATACAATTTTGCTATTGCATTATTCACACATGACTTATGGTCAAAAATTTTTGTCATTACCAAATCAACAGCCATTAAGCCTAGAATATAGAGAGAAAATCCACATTTTCACCTACACAAATCGACCAAATTTTGGTTCTAGTGGATGAAATATATTCCGAACGTGAAATTAGTGTAAAATTTCGTAGTAGCAAAAGAACTTTCGTGAATTTAATAAATTCTGGCGCATTGAACGATAAGGGGAGAAGAAGACATCGAAGGATACCAAGTGCTATAATTAACCACTTGATGAAGTACATTGTTACACATACTCAACAAGTTCTTCAAAATGGTATAAATTCCAGTTCTATGACAGTGTCACATCTTCTATAATTAGTGTGTGAAATGAAATCTTTCAAACCAAGTCTAACTGCAGCTATGGTATGTAGGCGTCTGGCATGCGCTAAATAAGCTTGGGAATCTGAAGAATAGAGAAAAGTTATATTTTCAGATTAATATGCTCTGGAATAGTTCGTTTTGCGTAAGGCAACTTTAGAATATGCACTAGTAATAGAACTGAAAAAAAAAGATCTATGATTCAAATATGAATTACCATCTAAGCAAGATGATTTGAGTCGCCTTGTAGAACTGCTGAAAACTATTTCTTGCCTCCAAGAAAAACAATGAATGGTGCAAAATATGCGGAACTACTGTAGAAAAAAAGTGGAACTGCATAAACTACAGGTTAGTGTGCTGTTGTTTTAACTTTCTTATTCTTTGTGCGCAGTGTCTCCCCAGGACGTAGGCGATCATTGCTCTCCACGACATTCTATCCGTTTTAGCTCCTAATATATTTGTCATTTTGTTTCTTCTAAACCCTCTTCCGCTATTCATTTACACCAGCTCACAATTTGTCTTATGCGTTGTGTTCCTCTGTGACTCCTGTCTTCTTATTTCTAGAACTAAATTTCTGTTCCTTCAAGTCTCTTCTTCATCTTTGAGGATAATTTTCAGCAGTCACTGCCATACAAGAAGACATATATCACGTAACAGTTTAGTACTATTTGCCATGTATCTAGCGAAGTTTTTCTATTTCCGAGTAATCAATTTTTTGGAATGCATCTTTAGCTCTCCCAATACACCTTCGGATTTCAGTGTCCCTATTCCCGTCCTCTGTTAAAGCACTTGCTGGTTACTTAAAGATTTGGACCTTTGGTCGCTCCAATATGCCAGTCGCATTTCCAAACTCATACTTCTGCGAACAACCATGCGTTCTGTCTCCTTCCAGTCAGTTTTTAATCATTTCTTCGCTCTTTTCTTCACTACCTTCTGTAGGTGTTATTGTTGTTTTTACTTTAAGATATTATAATGAGAAGGTGATTTTAAATTTTATTAATGACTATCTGTTAATATTAGGTTGGTGCAAAAATAATGACGTAATAATGTCGTTTTTTGACGTTAACGTCAAAAAACGACATTATTACGTCATTATTTTTGCACCAACCTAATATTATCAACTACTGTGCGACGGACAATCGAATGAAGTAAAGGGCGGTCACTACGTCTCTGTTTACTTTCCATTTGAAAAAAGTCTTCAATCATGTTGGCGCTCTGAGCATCAAACAACCCTGATGAGTGTATATCCTTTAGTGGACATGGATTCCGCGGAAAACGGACATTCGCAAGTGCCACAACCGGAAACCTGTTTTACATAAAGCGTTTCAAAAATGAAAATCAATCATGTTGTAGCAGATCAATAATTATATCATCAAATATAAAGTGATTCTTGTAACTTTCATGAGAACGTCCAAGTAGCAGGTAACAGAATGGTAAACACACTCACATATACACAAAATCTTGTGCGTTAAAAATTACGGCTATTTTGTACTTAACAAAGTGTAATTGTCTCGATCCGCCCGGGTAAATCTTGACGCCGTCGTATACTTATGCAGTCCAAGTAACTTTATTTCCTCAGAAGGCAGATATGAAAGGAAAACAGTGAACAAAGTTACAGTAGCAATAGAGAAACCCATGAAATGCTAAAAGAAAGAAATACTAAATAAATAGAAAACAGCTTCTAGCAAGTAATCATGATGTCTACTTTTTTATATCGCCTAGAGTAATGTATTGTATAATGGAATCACCTCTGACTACTCGAGAATTTCCACTAGAATTGAATCCTCACCATTCGAATACTGCACTAGCTTGACATTAGAAATGTGTGTATAATATTACCCAGGGTAATAAGTGTTGAGGCTATATTACAAAGGATAAGAAGTTAGTAAGAATAAGCAAACATAACATATTGGGTTTTGGAAAAGGAACATCCCATGATTCGATCTATGAATTTTAAATATCTAAATCAACATTCTTGCAAGTGTTAAAAAAGTGGATGGAAAATATTACACGGCCATCTGAAATATATTACTTACAATACCTACACAAAATATTAAGAAACAGAAGACAATTCTTTGGAAACAAAGAAACGAGTTTTGACTAGATATGTAATATCAATCCTGCTGGGCGGTAGTTTATTTTAGGCGGTTTTCTCACCGATGAAGAGACGAAATGAAGAAACAGGGATGTGGTTCTACAGATAGATGCTGAGGATCAGAAAACATACATATTAGGTTGGTGCAAAAATAATTTCGTTTTCCAACATATGTTACTATGTGAGAAAACGAAATTATTTTTGCACCAACCTAATACATTAGAATCCGAAGAAGACAATTGAAATATCAAAGACAAATAAATAAATGTGCACCTGTAAAATGTGACAAGCTGAAGACGTATTGAAAGCATACGTAGCATCGGAAAATAGAGATAAACTTACCTAATAGTGTGTATATGGATAGAAGAACAGGGACTTTGAGGGATATATATATATATATATATATGCATATATTTTTTAAAAATGGGATGTTAAATATTTGTGCCCGATTACACAAACACGTGTTTGTGTGCGTATTTTGTGTCTGTGCATGTAATAATAATCTTGCATTGATAAAGGATAGATTTATATTTCCTATATTCAGTTGTTATTCACCTAATGACACTCAAACAAAAATTTTAAAATCTCTTCAAATTTTGTAATTTCTAATACGTAGAATTTCCGTAAAATATTCCATTCAAAAATTATAGTAATTCATGTCAACAAAACAAAACACTTAAACAAATTCTAAAATGACATAAAAAATGTTCGGCCGATGTACATATTGTAATGGATTTGTCGGCTTATAACACTTATATTCCAAGAAATTTGTATAATTGCTTATTATTGTCTTGGGCAGAAATATATGGCTGTTCACACATGACTGCTTTTGTTGAATTCTCCTGTGTTCAAAGGAGAAAAATTGTTCATTATTCTTTCCTTTTTTTAATCATTTCACCGCAAGCAATGCGGGAATTTCACCAGTAAGTTGGGCGTTACAGAGACTGATAATGAGAGAAAACATTGTGTATAGTTAGGATGGGGAAAAGGATAAAAAATGAACGGGGTTCAAGAAGATAGAAGATGGCAGTTGGGGTTGCATTTAAATTTTAGTTAACAGTGAATCAAATAAACGGAAATTGTGTGAAAACAAAATGTTTGAGTATAAGTGACGTTTGTATTTAATTAATTCAACAATAAATGTGTAGTACGCCGATGCCGATTTTGTAGTAGGCTTTAATTCATCTAGACAAGGTGCCAGGGGTAAAAAGCTGGTCAGAGCAGTTGCCATGTAAATATTTGTAGAAAAGACAATGTGAAGCCCCCCCACCCATTCACGTCGGTGAGAAAGTAATTGAAGTCGATATGAGTAGCCGGGATCGATTACATTGCAGATCCTTATTTGTATTTTATCAAGAATCTCGATATGAATAACACCGACACCTGACCAGATATGACAACATTATTCAATACATGGTGAATGGTAGATTTGCAAATGTGCAAGATGGATTCTGACGAGAAAAAAACATTCTAACATGGGAGAGTGACGCAACATTACTTGTATTATATGCAGCTGTTGATTCAATGAAATAGTTCCACTTCAATGTAGTCGAAACTGTGAGGCCATGAAGTCTAGCAGTTGTCTAGCATCAGTCATGCTGATGGCTGGAACGCAGTTTCGTTTTGGAGGCATTAAAATTGATAAACCATTTCCTGCTCCAATTAATCATTTACAAAAACAGCACTGTTTAACTTTTTCAGTTCTGACAGATTTACTATTGAGACAAGAGTAAATGGTAGTGTCATCTGCATAAATGCCTAATTGGGAAATGATAACATCAGGAAGATCACTGATGAAGATCAGAAACAACGTATGACCCAGGATGTAATTTTGGAGGACATACGCGTTCGTTTGAAAGGATGTGGAAGCGTGTCCGTTCCAAACTACATTCATTTCACAATTTTATAGGAACGATAGGATTGAATGAAATAATCATCCTGTAACACCGTAACCCTTGAACGTACGAAGACGACCAGCGTGCCAAAACATGTCAAACGTATTCTAGATATTTAGAGCCACAGCTCGAGATTCGCCGTTATTATCAAAAGCTTGATCTGCCTTTTCATTGATGGCCGTTACACATCAGCGTTAGACATGACAAAACGGAAGTCATATCGTTTGTCATGGAGTTAAGATGTTTAATCTCTTCATAATTGATTAAAGCATTGAATAGTTTGCCGAAAAGCGGTAGGAGACAAATAGGGCGGTAGTGAGAGTGGTCAGAAGGTTATCAATTGTTCTTAAAAACAGAAACTACAGAGGAAAACTGCCAAGAAGCTGTTAAGCAGTAAGCAACGAGACAATACCTGTAGAGTTTGGAAATAAGTGGAGCCAACTCGGGAGAACATTTCTTTAAGATGAAAGCTGGGATTCTATAATCACCGTTTGCCTTATCGTAGTCTAATTTAGAAATATTATCTGAGAGAAATTACGGAGTTACGCGCATATCACTGAATAGAGCCTCTGTTCTGGATGGAAAATCATATGTGGCTACCCCAAAAGGGCATTCCGATGAAGAGAATTTCCGAGCAGATCATTCAATCTTATCTGCTGTAGATGTCATGACTTGAATTGATTGAAAAGAGGAGGGATTGAGGATTTACTGTTGTTCTCCACACTCCTGTAGAGCCGCCAATATTCTCTAGAACCGAAATTTCGAGATGCTATACGCTTTTTCATTCTACCATCATGCAGAGACTTCGCTTCTTCAAGAACACGCTTACATTCATTGCGAGCAAAGACAAGTAGACGTCAGTTGCAGTCAGACGTGCCACTCTGGAACAGACGGTAGAAGTGATTCCTGTGGGATATACCGGCGCAGCGTGCACGTGTAAACCAAGGGGATGAACGTGATTTGACTTACTGTTTAATTGCCGGAGAGCTTCGACGCCAGCTTTCACATAGGAGGTGACCTCAAACGCCCATTTTTGTACAGAATGATTTAAAACTTCATTCCAAGTGACGTGACGCGGAAAATCACGGAAGGAGTCCCAATCCGCTGGTTGATAAAAGATTTTTGGCTGGTGGGGGAGCGGAAAGAAATGTTTACCGACACATCCGCATGTTCAGAGTTGCCAAGAGAGGAGAGCTATATAATACGATATGAGTCAGGGAAAGAGGGAAAAAGATGTAGACGAGGAGCGTATCCATTAGAGGTACTGTGGATTCGCGTGGGGAAATCCACCACTTGCGTGTGAGTTTGAGTGATTGAGAAGTTCAACTTTTGCATGTCAGCGAGGTCTGTGACAGAGTATTTAATCCACCGCGCATAGTGGGCATTCAATTCACTGAACACAAATATATTTGCAAACGAGTGTAGAGAGGTGGCCTTGTCTATATTATTAGAAATCCTATCTCGGACGCAGCACTCATGAGAAAAAGGGGAACAGTAAAAAAGAAGAGACAAGTGCGAGAGAGGGAGACACGTGTAAGAATGGTATAGAGAATTAAGAGAGAATTCCCTAGCCAGTGGGTGATGTTTGCGGATATAAACTCCCAGGCTATGCATGTGGACATTAGTTTAAATCCTAAAGAAAGGAAGATATCCGGGAATGGAGAAATCAATGAAGGTATTGCAGAGTTAGTTATTTTCGCAGACAGCTAAGATGTCCGGAGAGTTTTCGAATAGGAACTGCAGAAGTTGTTACTAATATCACGAATGTTGGAGAAAGAATGATTGAGAGGATTAGGTGTAGGTGTTTTGTAGCTGGTTTAGTTTTATATCTTTCGTTGCTTATAGTCACCATATGTTATTTTGGTAATGTAAAGACCTAGGTTAATCTTAACAGTCAGTCGTCTAATATAAAATGTGCAGGAAAAGAACTGGTGCAGACTGCAACATAGTGTGGCCTTGGGTTTGCACACAGCAGATGCTTGCAGAGCCATTCTTCCATGCGCGACATGGCATTGCAAGAAACCCGATATTATGCAACTGTTGACTAGAGCAGTCTCTCTTGATGCTACGCAAATGTTTGGACTCCTAGCTACCAGTCGGAAGCAGCAACGAGAAAACTACCAACCCGGTACCCTCAGTATGAAAATATCCCAAAATGTCATGACCGCACCACTATTAAGGCCTGATAAAGGAAATGGTACAGGAAATCCTAACTAAACATAACATAAGGGATGACCCTCTACTCCTGTTTAAGAAAAGGTGGAGGAATATCTAGCCTGTCTACCGCTGTTAAAAATTGTACTAAGTTTTAACTTAGTTAAAATCGAGATACTCTTCAGAAATTCAATAAAGAATTAAAACTGGCAGGCGTACCTCTAAACGAACATTCAAAACATTCCTGGGTTCGACTTCCGGTAAGTTATTTTGAAGTATGTACATTCAGGTAACTTATTTGGAGATTTAATATGCGCCCCGCATAACTTTTTGATCATGCAATATTTAACTAATATTCCAGTATATTAAAGGTGAAGAGAAGGTAATATGTAGTAGAAGTCTGTCCCTATAAACATAAATGAATGTCCCTATAAACATGAATGAATGTCCAGTTGGCCAAATCGATAGCAGCAAGGTAAAAAGGAAACGAACAAAATAAGAAACAAACAAATAGAACAAAAAACATAAGAAAAACACGATAGCTGTTAAATATTCAGATAAACTCTAATCAAAATGATAAAAGATCGAAACCAAAAAAAATCGGGATCGAATACATTATAAAATGAAACGTTGGAAATAGACGCAAGTATAGTTTATTTTCAACGACTTCACTGATTATACAAGAAAAAGTTGTGTCATGGAAAATGCGAAACAAAGTCCTTAAATAAAAAAACAGGAAATCATTTCACGGGATCTTAATTTCTAACGAATTTGAACACTATTAAAAAAGGTTGTCCCATTTTTAAAAGGATTTACTCAACATGCTGTTTTTAGCTGCTTTTACACTTTCAATAAATTTCTATTCAGTAATAGTTGTCGGAAAATAACTACAAATAAGCTAGCAGTAAAAATTCAGTTTACTCCAATCTGTTGATCCATGACATTGTATTTGAGTGTATCATTTATATTCCACCATCTATCACTGCAAATAAGTCCATTACATCGGTCACTTGATACTTTCTTATCTAAGCAAGCGAAACCACGCTCTAGGTCATTGCGTGCGTGAGGCTAAATTAAGCTCCTCCCCATTGACATAACTACGTTGGGCCCCAAACTCCCAACAGCACAGCTCTCCGAGTCCTAGGACCATAAAAGCCACTTCACAAAGTAAATATAATTTATTTCAACATTCTTAAAGGTTTTTAGCTGCCAAAAGTTGCGTCAATGGAAATACGAAACTCACACATGAAATTAGCAAATAAGTAATATATTCCTGATGTTAAAATATACGGAATAGCAGGTAGTTTTGGAAAAAAAGCACGAAGAACATATCATTTCAGTTATAAGGGTTCTTGCAAGAGAATCAACCAATTATTCAGAGTTGGATAGGAAAGCCAGAATGTAATAATATAGTGAATAAATATATATTTGATGTCAGGAATTTATTTTCCCATTAAGTGAAATTGTCGAAATTTTGCTAAAACACTGAGACTTTTCGTGACAAAAGAAATAAATCACGTGATTTAAAGTTGGTGAAAGACGAGCAGCATTTTTTATCGCACCTTTTTCAGGGTGTGAATTTCTGGTATCAGTGAAGACTTTCCGCTTTTCTTTTATACATTTCCTAAATTTTGAATGGCTGTAATTGTGACAATTTTTTAAAATTTAATACAAAACATAATATACCATAGTTATCTAATTCCATAAAAACACTCTCACAGATTGAACTTAACTTTATTAAACTTAACCCGCATCAGTGTTGATTTCTTTGTTCTCACGTCGCTACATGAGGGAAAATTTTGCGCTATATATACACAAAAGCACATTTTTGTCACTAGATTAAAAATAAACTATTTCAAGTCACCATTAGGGCTAATATATATATATATATATATATATATATATATATATACACACACATATATATATATAGGTAAACATTAATATATGTAATTGTAAATTATAATTGGTATATATATATATATATATTTGTAAATTATAATTTGTATACATAAATATACAGATATGTGTGCGTGTATGTGTAAATTATATATATATATATATATATATATATATTACAGACATACAAATTTGCGAATTATAGAAATAAAAAATGTTTCTCACGCATAAAAATCAAACGATGTTTTTCAGTAAAACCATTTAAAATCAGCAAATTGTGAAAGCGATATTAGATAAATTTGTCCTAAAATTCAACCAATGATTTATTAAAGCGATACTTACGATAGAAAGTTTTGTGTGATTTGAACGAAAAAGTGTGTAGATAGGCTTGAAATTGTGAGGGTAAGGAAGATATATAGCGTTTAACTTTGACTTGGAAACATCTAGATTTTCGTTTTGAGTCAAATATTCCCGTGGAATATCTTCAACAAAATAGCAGTTCTGGATAAAAAAATAAAAAAAATCTAAACAAAAATTATTCTTACTGAGTACATTTAAAATATGTGTGATTCAAATCGTTGGTATTGAAATGCTGATCCCTAGAAACGTGTGGAACTAAAGAATGGATCTTATCTTTTATCACGGAATCAATGATAAATGAACGATAAACTTGCAAACTTTTGTCTGGTACGAAGTTGCTGCAAATTGGAAAATATGACATCCCTTACAGGAGCACATGTAACGATCACGAGTTCTTTTAACTATGTAATAAGAGGATTGCACAGCTTCAGCTAAGAAATATTCCTTTTGCTCTTATCTGTTTTATAGTTATATAAATAATAGGATCTACTTTTGAAGTGATACAAGAAACGGTAAGTGGGTATAATCATATGCATATCGAAATGATTTACTTGCCGCATGTGTCATTGATTGGTACTGGGATGTTCAAAAGAAATCTTCAGAAGGGGAAATCATAGGATCTCCATTGTGTGAAAATGGTTTGTTTCGTTGTTCTTTAAGGGGAATTAAAGTAAATTTCTCAAGAACGACATTACTTTTAGTAAACGTCCTATTAAACTTTTCGTTTATTATGTGGGCTACCTCCTATTTTATCTAACATTGATTATTCTAAATTTACACTTTCATTTGATCAATATCAACTTCAAATTTTTGAATTGACACTGAAGGTTTTTAATGGATCAAAGAAATCTCAATTATAATTACTTGCCGCTCGTACCCAAGTATTCTATCTCCCAGGGACGCTAGAGGATTCCTGTTACAGGTACAAGCTCAGAAGATTTTTTCAACACCTACAGAGCCCACCTATTCTGGCTGAACCTTCGTTACTGTTGCTGAGAGAGAGCGCACTACTTAGCGTGATCAACTGTCTAAGCAAAGCCAGTACGACCCAACCCTCGGTCAAGATGATTTGTGACTTCGTGCTAACACAAGCATTGACGTCTCCCAAAAAGTTCTCTCTTGCCAATTTCATGTGGTATTATTTTCAGGCACTTTCCAAATTTACCGCAAGCTGGGATCACCCACCGAGACGGATAACATCAAGAAATCACCTTCCTGGCGAATAGACCCTGGTAAAATTCGAAACCGGTTCTAATATTCGGAAAACGAACTGTCTACCGACACATAGTCCTGTATCCATCCGTTACAAATCGTCACTAACAGCAATTGATAAGTTCGTTAATTCAATTGACTTTCTACGTACACTTTAAAATCTGTATAATTCTTTAAGATTTTTATGACTTACGTTTTTACATATTATTTTCTAAATTACGTAGTCTAATATAACGACATTTATTTATATTGTACAGTGGCGTTAAAGAGAAATTGTACTAGAATTTATTATTGGTATGTACAATCTTAACGAATACTATAAGTATAGATGACATCGAGTTGATAACAGAGAGAGAGAGAGAGAGAGAGAAAGAAAAATGTAGGAAATCCTAGACAAGGTAGCAGAGAAACGTCAGGACAATTGTATAACCATCAATGTCAAGCAGAAGGTATGTTTGTCAGCAAGAGGATCAGACCAATAGGCAAGTTACGAAACGGAGACTTCAAAATAAGTCAGTATAAACATTTAATATTCTGAGAAGACCGAAAATACGTGAGCTATATATGAAGGTGGATTGGAATAACAAAATATCCATCCCAAAAACCTGTAATTCTCACATGTACGCTTGAATACTGACATTTAATTCACTAAACAGTCGTAGAAGTTTCTTTATTATTTTGTATTTGGATTGGGTTTCCGGTTCCTTCTAAAGTCTACTTCTGCTCTAAAATGAACACTGAAATGTTATTCACTAATTAAAAGTTGAGTGTAAAAATTTGACACACGAAGGAGATATTGAAAGTGGACCTGGGGGAATCAGGGAGGTATCTATCCGACCATATTGTGTAGATTATGAGAAATCAGGAGGAATAAAGTAAGAATTACTAAGTTCAACAAATGATAGCAAGTTGTGGAGAGCCATGATCGCGGCCATGGCACCTAAAAGAAGAACACACACAGAATATATTTAGTAACAAAATCGTAGATTAAAAAGAAAAATAAACCAATGTTAATATAGCATAATTCTGGAATATAAATTGCCCGCAATTTCCACGGGATATCAATGACGCCCGGCGAACGAGTGGTTGATTTGGGTTCAGCCTCAGTAAGCGAATGGAAAAGCAAATGAGTTCACATCTACATCCGGTTTGCAGGCGTGGGAATGTTTTTTTGCAATACATGCGCTTATATGAACAGCGGCAAAAATCATAATGAAAGTTAGACGACTGAACCCGGATTAAATATCTTAAATTACTCAAAATAATATATCTCTCACATTACTTAACGACAAAATGGATCGATTTCTTGAACAAAATATAAGAAGAAACATTTTGTAATATTATGTCTCTGCAATAAAACAGGTTGAATTCAGGGAAATGAAAAAAAATCTCCTAATAAACTGCCTTCTTGTCGGAAATCACATTTTCAACTGACTTGAAGTGAAACGACTACATGGCATCATTAAGTGCATCTTCTACAAGGAAAATTTCGTCATTGTGTCATGTCTGACGGATTATCTCGTCTTAGTCTATCTTGTACATTTACAAATCTACAATTCGTTCGTGTATTCTATAACGTTATCGTATCTGGTCTGGTTCTTCTGCTATTCATCTCTAGGTTCTTGACAAACTTCATAGAAGGATCTGCAATGTAATGAATCCTGACATGGCATCTCGATTCAATTATTTTTTCCCACATGTGACGTGGCTTCCCTCTGTTTTTTCTGCAAATATTTTCATAGCAACTGCAACGAAGATCTTTTTTCCGTGATGCCCCAAATATATGAATTTAAGAGGGCTACTAGATTGGTATGTAGACCATACCATTTTACTGTCGAAATACTTAAATGTAACCGTCATTTCTACACTAACAGTTTCATTTCTCATACTTCCCTCCAGTGAAGCTCCCCTCCGTTTACATGCTTCCCTGAAAACTAAAATTTAAATGCAACGTCAATCGCTATCGTCTATCTTCTTGAATCCCGTTCAACTTTTAACCTTTCCTCATTCCACTTTACCCCCAGTCTTTTCTCTCTCTTTTAGCCTCTCTAACGCCCTGCGTACAAGTTACATTCACGCCTTACTTGGGGTGAAATGATTAAATTAAAATATGGTGTGGGTATATATATATATATATATATATATATATATATATATATATATATATATATATATATATATATATATCTATGTGTGTGTGTGTGATATCCTGAAGATATGATTATTCACCAACGTGTGGCAATACTCACCAGATCAAAGGAAAAACTGACATGAGATCAGGTAACTGTCGCAATTATGTCGAATGCTGCATGCCTCGATTCTGGGATTGTCATCGGTGATTACAAAAAAGACAAGGGAAATGAATTGGCCGGGTTACATGACTTCTCATTCAACTGAATTAACGAACTAATAGCAAGAGAATGAATGATGAATTTCTTCCACCAAAAATATTCAGTGAGAATATTTGCTTAATAGCGGATTCGAATAGTGACTGACTTTTTCTTCGTTATACTGTATTTATAGTTAAATACGTGCGCGGTTTAAAGGAAGAATTGAATAAAGAAAAATATCGGAGTCATTTTTATCAAATGTACTTTCTCTCTCTCTCTCTTCTACACTGACATATACTTTATCGAATTTCCACACTAAGGACAATAAAAACAGTCGATACTGGCTATATGCATTCCACTGTTTACCATCACGTAAAGAAAATTTGCTATTGATGAAAAGAAAACTAATTTGATTTTCAGCAAGAAGGAAACTCGGTCCAAATTTAGTATATGAAGAAACTGTGGAAACTGCTATAGCGAAGCAAACGATAGAGTACTCTACCGAAAACCGTCAGTGATCGGTAAATATCCAACCATAAAAAATATCATGGCGTTGTCACAAATGTAATTCCGAAGAACTGCCATATTTCTTATAAATACTTCAAACCCCACTTATATGAACTGCCATATTACTTATAAATACTTCAAGCCCCACTTATGTACTGGTATCTGAATTTCTTATTTAATGTAGCCTCGGGGGGAGTTCTAAAATCAAGCTATATTAATTATTGCTGGAAAAGTGTATGTTTGGATTTACCACTTTTTATATTTCACAGGTAATTCTTTTACTATTGACTAGCCTAAAAGACAGTTTAAAGATAAATAATTCAAATCTAACCAGAAGGCCCTTAAGTGGTATATAAAAAACTTCACGCAACAATTGGAAATTGCATTAAAACACTTGTCTAATTTGATATATGAAATGAAGGTAATGACTTTATGATGGAGCAGCAAACATAAGAAAATCTAATTTTCATTTACTGAAAAATGTTCTTTGAATTTATTTTAATCTCGCAAGTATTTCAGTATAATTTCAGAATAAAACAGAACAAAAACAGTGATTTTAAGATCGCTACGTGAACAGCATACAATTTTAGGAATATTTAAATATAAATAACATACAAGTACTTGTAAACGCAAACACACATTATATGCACACACATATAAGATTAAATTATTTTCACTCAGTGTTTATTGAGTTTGTGCAGATAATAGATTAAATAGTCATGCTTTCAACTTCAGTCAACATGTTTTCCCTAATCAATTGATCTTAATAATGATAGGAATAGTTTCATTGCTTCAAAAGAATATTTACGTGCCTGTATAGTCAAGCTGGAGCTGAAAAGTTATGAACAAACAGGAGGTTTTGTTGTTTCCAGAATGGCTTTTTCATCAGATTTGTATGAAAATCTAAAGACAACAACAGATTGGTCCAAAAATTCAAAAAGATCGTCTGCTTGATTTAATCTTTCTACGAAGTGCCGTCTCCCTTTAGGTTATGGTGGTCCATGTCTCTGCACAACTACTTATCTTTCTCGAAATTTTGTCTATTTTCAATTTCTCTAATTCTCTTTTCTGTCAGCAATTTACGTAAGAAGCTTAGAAGATTTACCCTCCATTTCCCTCTGATTTCCTTAATAATTGAAAAGACATATTAGTACTTAGCAACTAATGGTCATTTAAATCAGCATATTAACCACCCCAGTTAACCGAAACAGATTTTTGTATCATTTCTTTCTTATTTTTATGAAGTAAATATTTCGGACGCAAAATCTTATTTAATTCATGCAAACTAGCAAAACATTCAGTGTCAAAAAGAATCAATTGTAGCTGCGATGAAGAAAAATGGGTCACATTTTATTAAGTCCGAATACTGGCAACAAAGATTTCTCTGCCAATTTGATTTCTATAGTGATATTCAATGATTGACATCGCTGTTAATGTGGAAACCGAATGTCAAAAGGAGGATGTTTTTAAACGAAAAAAAAAAAAAAGGTAAATTCCAGTAGCAAAGAAACTCAATGGATGGAAAAAAAAGCATCATTTTAGTAATTCCGAGGCTGAATTCAAATAAAAAGAGAAAGACATGCGTTTGTTCATATTCACCCTATATGTTAGAAGGAAAGGTTCTGAAAATATTTCGCCATGTTGCATCGCGAAAAATTTGATAAATGGCGCATATATATATATATATATATATATATATATATATATATATATATATATATATATATTATAAAATTACCGGCGACAGTCTGTTTCATGCTTAAAAGCACACATCCGACCTAGAAGTTTATGCTTACCAATGAAACCAAAATGAAACTTTTAAAATTACATCCGCTAAGTTCCTGATATTGAGTAATTTAATCCATATATATAGTATACATTAAAATATATATTTTTTATTATATATATATATATATATATATATTTCAAATCCATGTGTGATAATCCAAGTAGATTATATTAATGTAAAATATTTAACCGGAACCACAAAAGAGAGCTCAATATATATTTTATTATAGACCATATAAGAGAATTATAATCAATCAAACCCAAACAAATTATCCCATACAGATAGCCATTTCGTCGTAGGGGAAAAAATTCCTTGGACTTGTCAATGCTTATACATTTGTTAAAATAAAAGAATTCCCAAAAATTAAAGTAATTTCCCTCCTTTCCTTCCTTTACTTTTTAAAATATTGGTAATTTATTTATTTTAATTCTTAGACTACTGACGGTTTTTAACACTTACAAAACACAAACATGAAAATGTGTATTAAAGCACAATGTAAAGCATTAGTCCTTATGCGTCAGAAACGATGGGAGAGTACGTAATATGTGTTTTCGTGAGTATGCCGGTCTAGAAAGACAAACCTGAATCCAAAATCGCAGGAGAGTGTTTTGAGGACATTGTGGCACACTAAGTGCAGCTGTTCTATGTCGTCGATTCTTCCCCAAAATGTGTTTGTCTTTCTACAAACCTTCACAATGAAAATCATATGTGCGATTAGTTTGGCTGCCCGGTTCTAAGATTGGAGGTGCTGTATTCTCATACGTCGAAGAGTTCAATATATATATATATATATATATATATATATATATATATATATATATATATATATATATGTTAATGGCCAAACTTGAATCAGACCAGGAAACAACAGTATTACATTGTACTCAGTACACGCATGAAAAATAAAATAAATGCAAAAATAACATGTAGAACTCTTAACATTAAAAAGGTGTTTGAGGAAACCCTTATGAGATCATTTGATAAACTTTCAGAGTAAAAAGTTATTGAAAAATAAGTTCGAATATATTTTGTCTAGAGGAATAGTATATATTTTATCGATCGAACCCTGTTCTTACTAGAGAAGGCATAATTCAATGATTACAACTTAAGTGATTCATTTCTGATAAGACATTAACTCTTGAATAATCCTTTAAATCTTTTACTCATTGGTAATTCAGAATCCGTAAAACGGTCACGTTATTGAGAAATCTTGAGTTTATAGGCTAAGGACACTTTTACGCGTAAAATAAAACTACATGGTGTTCCAAAAGTCGCCCGACAATTGGTACAAGACATACACATATTGTTACATACAGAAACATGATCCATTTGATAAATATAAAGTTTACAAGATTATCAATGGAAATGCAAGTTTTGGAACACCCTGTACATCGCCGCGCCCTTTTTCACACTTTTTTTTTATTCAGTTACACACATTGTACATCGTAAGATACTCGTCTGGTAGATATGATCGTAAGTGAAAAAGAAAAAATAAATAAAGAATAGAAAAAGAAAGAGACGAGAATCAACAAAAAGAACACTGAAGTAATGTAGCAAACTAAAGAATTAGGAGAGTTGTTTTGAATCTCTTTACGTGCGTGATCAGCCCAGAGGACGATGCCTGCAACAAGTGAATTAATCATATATTAAGTTAGCGTTGTTTATCAATGATGTCGACGAACACCAAAGTGTTATTTGATTAGACAGCGCCAGTCGACCGATGAGGACAGCAGCAGGACGCCGCAGATAGTAATAATAGATTTTATGTGATTGTATTTATATATGAGAGACACTGTGACAATCCTGACAGCGTGTTCCGGCCTGTATAAAAACAAAGCGTCTAAGCTTACTTGTTTTTGAAAATTATAAATAAACTAGAATCTATTTAACAAATAATATGCAATCAATCAATGAAATTATCTAATATTTTTAGGGGACACTTAGAAAACTATATACTAGAAAAATGCGAATTAATACTGGGAAAATCTGACTTCCCTATATTTTTTATTAGAAGTATTTGTAATAAACCAAAAGGGATCAAGACATTATATGATACAGAAACATCCGAGGGAATTTACCATGTGGTTCCAGTAGGAAAAGTGATCATCACAAGAAATATGCTATTTGAAGACTTCATATCGGCCGTCAAGAAGAGCAAGTTGAAATGCTATGGCTACGTCATATGAGACAAGGTACCACCTTAAGCTAAATTAGAAAAGCCAGAGAGAGGGAAATATGGCGTCACAGCGCTACTCACGGAGAGTCAGAGAATGACACTCAATCGGAAGGAGCTAGTGAATGGCACAGCTGGACTTCGACGCTACGACTACACTCATACTTGGGACTAATGATGATGATGGTGTGTGTGTTTGTATATATATATATATTTATGAATAAAAATGACAATAGGAAAACTGGTAATTGCTGACGCGTTTCGTCCAATGTGGACTTTATCAAAGCAAAATACGAAAATGAAATTAAATGAACAAAGTAACTAATAAAAACAAAAACAGAATGTACCTAGCAACTGGAATGGAGAGAAACGCTATTTTCATATTTTTAACTGAAAAATAACGTCAGTAATTGTCACGTGTGGAGAATATTGTAATTATAATTGTGTTGATGTATTCAACCATTTTCTTTTGATTTTATGAATCTGTTGTGTATATTTGTTTGTAAGAGCATTAATTTTGTTAAGAAAGGTGAAATAGGGAAAAAACCTGGGCGTAGATTAATATTTGGGTAGTTTACTATGGCGGCACTCTCCAGAATTTTCCTTCTTTTGATTTTAAAAATGCTACACTCATAAAAAAAAGAAAATAACTCACTCAGAAGGAAAATTCTGGAGAGTGCCGCCATAGTAAACTACCCAAATATTAATCTACGCCCAGGTTTTTTCCCTATTTCACCTTTCTTAACAAAATTAATGCTCTTACAAACAAATATACACAACAGATTCATAAAATCAAAAGAAAATGGTTGAATACATCAACACAATTATAATTACAATATTCTCCACACGTGACAATTACTGACGTTATTTTTCAGTTAAAAATATGAAAATAGCGTTTCTCTCCATTCCAGTTGCTAGGTACATTCTGTTTTTGTTTTTATTAGTTACTTTGTTCATTTAATTTCATTTTCGTATTTTGCTTTGATAAAGTCCACATTGGACGAAACGCGTCAGCAATTACCAGTTTTCCTATTGTCATTTTTATTCATAAATATTGTCTCTCTACTGATTAATTCGGAGAAATTTTCATATATATATATATATATATATATATATATATATATATAGTTGGATTTTTTTGTGTTTTTATGACCATTGGTTTCACGCTATTTGCGATCATCAGACAAACTGATTAATTTTTTAAATTTAAAAATTAATTAGTTTGTGTGACAATCGGAAATAGGGTGAAACTCAAGGTTACAAACTCACATCACTCCAACTAAATATGTTAGCCCTATCACTGATATTGAACGCTTTCTAATAAGTACTGCGCATATATAATATATAAATAATATATATAAAATTGCATATATTTATATTCATACACATTTCACACCCACCTATATATATATATATATATTGTAAGTTTTAAGATCTCATATGGCGGTCATGCATGGCGACCAACTCTTTCAGTATTGTCTAAATTAGCAGCTTTCTCAGAATGATGAAGAATAGCCTAAAGCGAATACATTTCCTGTAAGTCTTAAAGAAGACAACCCTTCATCAGATATTAAATATTGGCGTTACAGAATTAAAAATAAAAAAAAACTACCAAAGATTAAAAAACACACAACTTGAAGACTTTCAACATCAACAACAACCAAAATTTAATTAGACGAAAAAGAAAAAATATGAATTTATAATGATGTAGACTATCCGCACTACATAAACTAAAACATTAGGAAGGAAAATGTCATAAATATTAGAAAAATCTGGTGAAACCTATTTTCCGGAAAAACTGTGTTATGAGAATTTTTTTTTTAATTTTAATTATAACCAACAGTAACGATAACAGTTCCATTAATTAGCACTGAATATTTCCTTATCAGGAAACGGCTAATTTCGTGATTGCCAGCACCATTGTTATATACATTTGATTGGTTTTTGATTAGATTTTTATGGTTTGTCAATAATTTGCAGGTTACTTAATGCAAGGAAAAATGTTTTGATTGTAAATATGTTTATTTTGAGATAATAGTTTCGTAATGCAAGTCATACTAGTTAAGACATATCTGGGGGAGGAGATGTGTATTGTTACCCTTCGTAAATGTTGTTTGCGCGTATGTTATTACAACAATTCAAATGGTAATTGAAATTCGGCTCTGTGATTAACCAGTATCCGTTGCACCATGCTCACATCAAACTATACAGTACCTGGTATTCCCAAGCAGTAACGACATTTTCTTAACTACGGTGATCAACAGAAAACGGTTTTCCAACATACTCTGGACGTACTGTGGCTTCCCTCTGTCTTTTCTACAAATATTTTCATGGCAACTGTTCTGACGAGCTACATTCTTTGGTACCCAAAATTCATGAATTTAAGCGTGCTACGAGTTTGGCATCTTGGTCCCACCTTTTCACTGTTGAAACATTTAAACGTAACCGTCACTTATACCA
Source organism: Acanthosepion lycidas (assembly GCA_963932145.1). Classification (NCBI taxonomy): domain Eukaryota; kingdom Metazoa; phylum Mollusca; class Cephalopoda; order Sepiida; family Sepiidae; genus Acanthosepion; species Acanthosepion lycidas. The sequence continues at coordinate 108,611,948 of OZ010577.1, read as the reverse complement.
CAACAGCTCATTCTCTTGCACGTACCGACAGTAGAACACTCTCCCTCCTACTTGCTTCCCTGATAACAATAATCTTCAAATATTCAAATGTAATATCACTTGGCATCTTCTAATGCCTTAATCCTGATCCCGTCCTTCTCTATAACATTTCCTCAAAAAACTCTTTACAGTTGCTCTAACTTTCTGTAACCCCTTGCGTGCTAAGGACACTCTCACCTTGCTTGGTGTGAAATGTTTAAAAATAAAGAAAAAGAGAAAAGCAAGATATTGAAAGAAATACATTAATAGGTGAATCCAAAACGTTAAACAGATACTTGAAATGCCCCAAATCATAAGGTTTTAATTTTTATTTTACCTTTTCTTATTTTCAGTTTTCGAAGCTCTACTCAAATAAGTGGCTGAGACTAATTTTTATTTATCTCCAATTCCCTTAAAATTTTAGCCAAGAGTGTATTTAGGAAAAATTAAAAACTCAAATGCAAAAAAGAATATTAACTGTATATAACAGAATATAATATAAACTCATTTGAAAAATTTAAAGAGTTATAAGCTAGAAATGTGAATTGATAAGCAAAACCTTATTTTAACAAATTGGGGCTGCGAGTTTACGGAGCTAAAATAAATGCAGATTACGAACAATGGATGAAGATATGCGGAAACTTAAAATACCGTATTTAATAAAGCATTGCTAAAAGCATTGCCGATGTGAAGAAATAAATGAAAATTGATTTCTCCACGAATCCTTAGTGATGAATATAGAGCTATATTGGATGAACCTTATAGACGAGCTAGTGAATGGATACTACATGGAAATACTCAGTCAAATAAAGAAAAATTGCGGACAAAATACAAAATTAACTGAGCCATCCAAATATTACTAAAATAGTAAACTTTTCAGTCGCTACTAAAATAAATCTAGATAGTAAGAGAAAACTTTGTCCAAATCATATCTAGAAAGCAAGAAAGAAAAATACGCATAGCATTAACATCGAAATAGTACAAAGTTTAAAATAATGAATCATAAACGGACGAATCTTATATATTCTCAAGGAAACCATAATTTATGAAAATATTTGAAAAATATATGAAAAAAAAATATTTGAAAAATATATGAAAAAATATATGAATATTTATTTTATGATATGGACTATTTTTTTACTCAAGTATTTTACTTAGTTCATAAAATTTAAAAAAAAAACAAAAAACAACTACTAAATCTATTTAATTTCAATCATTGTAATAAAGATACATATTTGCAGTAATTTTGATTCTCACTGGGTGACTCATATTTTTGGTTTTGTACCACAACAACGCTACGCTTCGAAAATTGGTATATTAATGGGTTGAAGTGTTCAGTAGCAGGGGTAAAGCGTAGGTAATTATAAAAGTGGACATTGATGTTAATGCCCAGCGACAACTGTTATATATATATATATATATATATATATATATATATATATATATATATATATATATATATATATATGTGTGTGTGTGTGTGTATGTGTGTGTTGTCCTAATCAAATAATTTATCATACTAGACAGAGTAAGATGTGTTTCTTGTTCCGTGTGTAATGTTTGTGGGTATACTGATTTAACTTTCAGGTTTCTCTTTAAGACAAAAATTTTGGAACTTATTATGAATTTCTTTTCGTAATACTTTGCAAACCGGATCTTGTCTGATGCAGCTGCAGACGAAAATGTTATGCGATAAATTAATGAAAGCGATACTGTCTAGACAGAAGAAATTCCGACATCTTATGTAAAACTGTGTTTGGAATATTACACTAAAACTTCTTACAAATAAGACAAACAATTCTGGATGAGTCAGCAATAACATTTAAACTGCATATGGTTCCAAGTTTTCTTTTTAATCTATATATATATATATATATATATATTTTGTGATAAGCATTACAAAAAACATTGTTATTATTTATTACTTCAGATCCGGTTTTTTGTCTGATTTCAATTTCTTCTGAATAGAAGATAAATATCGTTGTTGCACATTTTTATGAAACCAGTTACCCTTTAATAATTAATATATTCTGAAATATAGACCGTTAATTTGGATATACACTGCACTTCAAAGGTTTGAAGCCACCGCCAGAATTAGCATGGTGCGAACTTGACAGGATGGTTAACCAAAAAAAAAAAAAAAAAAAAAATGAAAAAAATGCTCTTTGAATAAAGCCTCGAATCAATTATCAAACTTGCACTTACTGAAATGTTATGATAATAAAAATAATAATCAAATTTGTAGTAAAAATCATATCTCGTTTTTTAAAATTGTATAATAATCTTCACTTATTTAAAGTACAAAACAACTATTTTATGTGCCAATTTAAAAAAGAAAATATCTATGGGCTCTTCAAACTCGGGAACTGTAGTATATATTTAACATTTCCTATTCATAAGTGAAAACTACACTGCTAGCGTAATTATTCTTTGATAGAGTAAGCCCTTTCAGGCCGTAAGTGACCTTGGCTCTCAAAAACTACTAGTATTTTATTTCATCAAATATTTTTTTTCAACTCGACCACACACTTTAACCCTGTTCTGTCATCCATTAATATAAACGCGTTAAATAAATCACTCACTACATACGGCACTTCAGTTGAGTTCAGTAAACTCCGTGTTAAATTCTCCAGTTTTTCGTTGCTCATAAAGTATGAGAGAAATTGTTAGCTTTTAGTAGGCATTACTTTTCAGATTTATAAGCCTGAATTGTTGCAGTACGTAATATAAAACGAGAACTAAATGCTAACATTTTCGTCTACTTGTGCAGTCATTGTAATATGGTTTTACTGAAATTGAATTATACTTATAGTCCATTGTAATGTATAAAAAGAGTTTAAATCATTAGTCGCTTGTTTCATGAATATATATATATATATATATATATATATATATATATACATACCCAGAAATATGTCCGTATAAAAAATTGTCTTCATCAGAGTATCCTTTTTTCTTGTTATCTTTTACTGCTTCCTTAATACTGATATCATTTTCTGTGTTATGCGGGTTGGGGGGGAACTAATAAATTATGTATATCCATAAAGCTCGGATACCATTTAAAACTTTTTTTTCGTGTTTTTCAGGAAATTGATTTGCATTTCAACTGCGCTAATTAAAATGTCGCTCGTTCTGCTCTCCTTCAGTCAATATATCTGTATTTTATTTCGGTTTCTGACTATTGGCCATTTTTTATGACAGTATGGGTCGACCTTTGAACTTGTTTAATTTCTACGAAAGGTTATTGGTTTTAGAAAACCCAGTGTGTCAAACAGATCTTTATTTCTTATTTATTTCTATATGGTTATTTTTTTCTGTGCTTGTACACGATGATTACTTAGTAAAATTATACAAAATAATGGACATAATTCCGCGTAGGTGAAGAGATTTTGGTTTGCAATCAACGGCGCCTGTGTTAATCACGAGAAAATCTCAGCTGAGTCGTGTTGTCGGTGACTGCCGGTAACCTATAAATGGTAGATAAATACCTTTGCTCTTTTAACGACCAGTTTCCTTTATGCCGTCGCCGTCATAGTTTGCTAATTTATATTTTTTTCAAATAGTGAAAACTCATTTTCACCGTAAATTTTACATTTATATTTGAACAGGTCTATGCACCGTCCTGGGTATAACGATAATCTAAATCCCGGTCTTCATCTCAAAAATGACAACGGAAAATCTCATTAGAATAGAGACATATGTATTCTTAAGTATATACCATGTTCAAAGAGAAAGGAAGTTTTCTTTAAAATCAAAGGAAAATGTAGAGCACTGCTTGCTATATGACAGAGAATATTCGATAAATTCCAGACATCTGGAGGAGACCTGAAACAGACCATTCTGGGTATGACGATAAACTACATCCGCGTCCTGGGTAAGGCAATAAACTACATCCGCTTCCTGGGTAAGACGATAAACTACGTACGACAGCAAGGCCTGTGATCAGGAGGTTTTGAATAACGTGGAAACACCTCTTAATTGCAGGTGTTCCCGCGGTGGCATCACCTGTTAACGTCCCAGCTACGAATACTTAACCCCTAAAACTGGGGTCAAACCACCATGAAAGTATAAAAATAGGTTTTAATACCAGAATTACTATGTAACAATTATTACCAGTAATACATTTTTGAAAAAAAATATTACCAGCTATACATTTTTAAAAAATATTAACAACAATAAAAAAAAAAAAAACAAACTTGTCGTCGTTAAATAACCCATCGAGGCTGATATGCCGTAAAACAAGCCAAACCAAACCAGGTCTATGTGATTTGCTTTACATATCGAATGATCTTCTTGCTACAAAAAATAATATAAGCAATTAAGTTAGGTTTAAGACTTCAAATACTCCAAAATAGCCTATTTGATTCAAGCTTTTTTTGTGAATTGTTTGACATAATTGCGATTTCTATAGCCGGTGTTTATTTGAATACAACAGTACTAAAAATAGAATAAAATAAAAAAAAATAACTAGACGAAATATCCCTCGACATGGGCAGGGCATCCCAGATCTACATATACCTGATGAAAGCTGGGGGACACAACAGACGAATTTTGTGCTAATAACAAAAATATTTAGGAAAATAGTGCGCTTGTATATAGTATAAATAATCAAACTGCAGGTATTTCAGAACGGCCCTAGTGAAGATCTTATCGCCACGGAAAGAAGAGATATACTCCTCTAATGATCAGTCATCCCTGTTACCCTTACTGACAGATCACATCCTGCCAGATACGCAGTATTGATTTAGGGATGGTTGATCAATGACTAATATGGTTTTACACTGGACCAGCTGCAGGAAAAATGTAAGGAACAAAGAAAACCACAGTTCATCGCCTTATTTGATCCGACTTAGCACTTGACACAGGGCCGGAAATATCTTTATGACGTACTGGAAAAAATCAGTTGTTCATGTATTCTTTTTTCAGTTGGTGATTTCTTTCAGGGGGACATGAATGCATGCATTCAATTTGATTGTATTTCATCAGAGTCGTTCAAGGTTAAGGAGTGATGTTAAACAGGGCTGTGTACAGGCACCCACTCTCTTTACCGATTATTTTGCTATCCTTCTACTTTTGAAGGGAGCGAAGATGGAGTTTCATCTTAAAATCAGGTTTAAATCTTAAAAGACTGAAGTCAAAACGAATGATGACTGAAGTGTTGATTAGAGAATTACTTTTCGCTGATGATGCTGCGATAGTGGTGCATATTGAAATCGAGTTTCAACGACTATTGGATCGTCTGGCGGGAAACTGGGATCTTTTCGGGTTGACAATCAGCATAACAAAAATTGAGATAATAGTTAGGGACAAAGTTACTACCAGAGATAAAACTTGGTCGTGAATCTCTGGAAACTGCAGATAAATTTATTTACTTGGGATCCACTATAACATATACCCTATCTATGGATAAGAATTTGACAAGCAGAATGGAAAAGACCACAGCTGCATTCAAGAAACTTGGGAAAAGAGCATATGAAAGTGATAAACTTAGGATACAACCAAGACTATAATTTAATAAACATACGTCCTCCCACACTACTTTATAGCAATGAGAAGTAAATCTTGGATGCTGGTAAGGAGAGGAGGTTAACTCGTCCTCATATGAGATGTTTGAGAAATATTTTAAATGTTAAATGGCAATGTAGAATCCCGGATACAGAAGTGCTCAAAAGAGCTAGCATTCAGTCACTATATCCCATCATGCGATCTCAGCATCTCAGGTGACTTGGGTACTTTGCGCGCATGGATAACTCCAGAATTACCAAACAGAATCTGGCTTCAAGTTATCCACAAGAGCTTAGTTGATTCAAGCGTTGGTTTGTGAATTGTTTGACATAATTGTGATTTCTATCATTGGTGTTTATTTGAATACAACAGTACTAAAAATAAAAATGTCTGATGTCACGCGTAACGTTGGACGACCCAAGCTTCGCTTCAAGGGCCAGTGCATTTTTTTAGGATAGAATTCTCTATCAATGTTCCGAAATAGAATGAGTGTGCCAAGGATCGACTCGGCGCAGAGCTGCTGTTTTCGCGGGAGCAAAGAGGTATTAAGAGTACAAAGTCCAGTGCGCCGTAGAATCTAGTACTCTGATCGTCGTCGAAAACCGTGGCGATCATGAATTGGTTGTTTTAGGTATGTGCGGCGCTATGATTTGAGATAACATATTTTCCTTTGCCTACCGACACCATAGATTCAAAAGGTCATATATAGTGTAAAGAATGATAACTTCTCATCCCAGATATATATATATATATATATATATATATATATATATATATATATATATATATATATATAGTTAATATAAGCTATATAAATTCTTATTTTAGTCGATAAGAACAAAATGAAAACAAATGAACAAACGGTATTTTTTTTTGTTAAATATGTCCACAGTAAACTGAAAAATCACTACGTTCAATACACAGGGTATATTTTCCAGAATTTTTCCTCTTGTGCATACAATGTCTATTCAGAATGTTAATGACCATGGCTCACCACAAATTTCTCTCCTTTGTAGCTCATCGTATTTTTTATTTTTGCTATATCTCCTAAACCCTGTTCTGACAACCATTTACAAAATTTTGTTAGGTAGGTTATGAACTGTTTCAAGGTGTCCACTGAGTGTCAAATATTCTAAGCCGTTTCTTATGTTCCTTTGAAATTTCAAATGTTTCCTTCAGATGTTAATTATAATTGTCCTTTTAACATTTTCTCTAAAACTAATGTTGTACACATTCTAAAGGCAATAGTTCGTATTATACACAAATGAGTATTATACAGGAATACTTAGGGTAGTTAATAATGAATTGGTTATTTTTTATGCTTATATATATTTATGCTTGGAATTCTAGAAACATCTTGATATGTTAATCCTTCAATAGTGTATATTTTTTTTATTTACATTAGAGAATTAAGAAATTGAATAATTTGATTAGACAGGGTGAGACAGAATGTTTGCCACAATTGCAAAGGTTAAAATCAGAACAAACATACGAAGATAAAAGAAAAAAAACCTACGTATCTCTATGAAATACAGGGTGACCCCAAAAAACGGGAATTTTTGATGTGCGTATTGCCAGACATGAGCAAGTAGCAACACTGCGAGACCGTGATCTTGAGCAAGGAAACATTTCGCCATTTAGAATTCAAGATGAAATTCACAGTACCCCAGCTGAGACATTGCAGCAGTCAATGAGTAATCTCAACAGCAGATTTCAAGAATGCAGGACGTCATTTTTAAAAAATGAAAATTCCATCATTATTTCTTAAATGACATCTTATATGGTTTCAATTACTATGAATAACATATTTTTCTCTCATCACTCTTGGTTTTATTGGATTGTTAAAAAGTTCCCATTTTTTTTGGCTCACCCTATATAATAAATGGTATTTATTTTCCGTTTCAGATAATACTTAATCATGGCTTGGAGCGGAGAGCAAAATTATTTCTCTTACGATGATGTGTTTGATTTTTATTAACCTTTGAAATCGAGGCAATATTTCATTTGTACATTTACAATAGAGGAGAAAATATACCACCATTAATATTTCCTCACTTCAATACAAATATGCAGAAAGAGACATGTGGCAGTGCGCGATCTAAGTGAGAAATCTAATACATAATAAATTTAAACATTGTCAGAAGATATTATTACACAACACGTTTCATGAAAAATAACGGATAAGTTTCTTTTGTTAATTATCTTATTTCATTTTTTGAATTCAGAAAAGAAATAAAATTTAACCTGTAAAAATGTCCTAAATAATTCTTCGCTCTATTAGCCATTTTCAAGTGTTTTTATTGTACTATTCTAAAAGGCATACAAGTCGTATTTTTAATTCCCGATTATAACCTCCATGTTATGACCGAGATTTTAGTTACTGTTGCTACGGTCGGATTTTTTTGGCAATAAACAAAAATAGCAAAAAACTTAACAAAATTAACTTGTCAGTCATTCGTAATGAAATATTTATTATAGAGCGATCGCTTCTTAAATACATAACAATCACTCTGCATAGAACTTAGAGAATTTAGTAAGCGTAGCTTAGTTCTGACTTAAGCATACGTCTAATATCCTTCAGCATTATGTCTACTGAAGTCTATATATAAGTCTGACGTGTTTCTTTTCATTTTGCATTGTGGATTTAACATCTTGTTAAAAATATTACTGAAATAAAATTAATTTTACTTACCATATTTCCATCAATTTTTAGATTTTCTAACTGCGGATCGAATAGGAGTGTTCCAGGATCGATATTTATAGGTGATTGATTCTTCCCTTTGTTGCACAAACTCCATTCCAAATTGAGCAAACCCCAGAAGTTTGGGCCTGAAAAAAATAAATAAAAAAAAGAATGAGTTAAAAAAATAATGAACTCATAATTTTTTCGTATGAAAAACTAAAAAGCAACATAATGAAGTTTAACTGTAGTTACTAAACTGTATTCGTCGATTCGCATTTAAATTTTTATTTCATCACAGAACAAAATGTAAGGGAATCAATTACGAGTTCGATAAGGAAGAAATATTCAAATTTAATAGCAGTAGGTAGGAAATAGGAAAAATCATTCAAACGACAAGCAATATATAAATAGCAAATACTTATGAATCCTAGATGGAAAAACATTTTCTCATAAAGTTACGATTAAAATTACATAAATATGATACTGGCAATAAGATCTGCATAAAAAAAAAAAAGAAAAAAAACTGATCGTAGTACAGAGTTATGTTTCGTACAATGATGGATTATTATAAAGAAAATATCATTGATTAAATGGCATAAAATGAATGGAATGCTATTAGAGAAAGAAAATATATGCGGATTATATGTTTAACTGAACAAAATGATACATTCCTAAAATTTGTTATATTACAAAATGTATATTTTCTATGCCAGTGCACATAGATAAATATAATGAATTTAAGCTCAATACTCGATTACAAGACAGACCTCATAATTTCAGTATGGAAAATTCTAGATCTAAGCGTAAGTTCTATGCTAACTGTTTCTTCACGGGCACTCCTCGCGTGTGAAAATATTTTCAGGATTCTTGCTTTCGTGACACTTACGATCTTGAAAAATTAAAATGCAACGTCAATCCTTATATTTGGTTTACTGAATTCCTGTTCTAGTGGCTTCCGTCCTTAATAATGCTTTTTTCCCATAACCACTCATACTCACTAGACCCTTCCATTTTTAATAACTAGCTTCGGTAATATATATATATATATATTTAATGAAAAACAGACCACTTTAATGTACCATTACAATAATTTATTTCACCAAAATCCTTTTAAAGGACTCCGGATCATCAGGTAACACTTCCATCATCGAAATGAAAGGAAAATGAGATTAAAAATTGATGGGTAGTGTAATATTTGTAATTCAACAGCGGTTTATATATATATATATATATATATATATATATATATATATATATATATATATATATACAGGCACACACACACACACATTATATATATATATATCAACTGTCTCTGTCTATATTTCTGTGATGAGGTATTATGTACATTATTTACATTATTCGGACTATTGTCCTCATCTTTGTCGACAAAGATGAGGACAACAGCCCGAATAATATAAACAGTATATATTATCTTTTATATATTTATGTATAACGTCAATTTTACGTATTTGTTAATATATTCAGGATCTTCTATGTGTCTGGCTCCTTCAACGCATGGGTGATTATAGCTCTCCACAACGACCTATCCCATACTACTGTTTGAATCATTTTTACCCCAACCCGGTCTTCGACTCTTCACTATGAGAGTCATTCACATAAACTCGTTTCTTTGATGACTACTTCCTCTCTGGGTAGACTCCATACGTTACGTGTCTGTCAAAATTGCCAACAACACCTTCCTTCATCATTAATTTCAATATAAAATTCGTATTAAAAATGCTGATAACAACTATGTTTATTATTATTATTATAGCCAGTCATGTATTAACAACTTTTAGCACCGTTTGGATATGGTTAGTCGCTTTGATGTATAAACATGAGAGATTAACATCATAAACATTAAGCAAATATTGCGTCATTAATGCAGATCTTGCTGTGCTATGGAAAGATCGGAATTTAAAATACGTAGAAGGCTGGTGTTAAAAGCACACGTATAACTTGCAATAACTTTACAAACATCCGCTCGTCACCAGAGAAGTTTTAGATTCTTATTTGGTATGATGGAAAATGCGTCTTCATTTACTAATTCGTCCTGGAAAACAACTTATTTATTTGTACATGTAAAATAATTATTTTTCGAAAGTATTATTATTAGATAGAGAAACAACATAATAAGGAAAAAAAAAATTCTAAAATCAAAAATAGAAAGAAAAAAGAATGCGTTTGGAAAGGGAGAAAATAGAGACAGAATAATAACAGAAATATATTAGACGGATGATTAGATAAAGTTATAATCCCTAATAATGAAGTTAAAGTGACGTTTTGAATAAACCAAAGGGAACTTTCAAAATATCAGTTGATAAATGATTTAGGAATTTTGTTGGAATTCTCAATAAAAAAAAGAGATTGCTCTTTAATTCGTTGGATCAATCTATTGAAGCCAATTGACCCTAGCTCATGTGGCTGGGAGATTTTGGAATATACGTCGGAGCAAGAATTTTCTTCTCACATACATTTTAGAGTAGAAAGAATAAATATGAAATGGGAAATGTCTAGTTCACACCATCGATGTGCGCGTTAGTATGACACATCTTCTTGCATAGTTTACAACGAATATAAATAAATAATCTAGAGAAGATTCAGAAAGGAAAGAAAAGGCCGTGTATAGTAAAACGGATAGACAAGAGAAAAATTAATTATCAATGGCAAATGTGAACGAAGAATTAGGTGTGCATAAAAAGCGGAAAACTCCTGGCAATATAATAAGTGTGAAAAAAAGAAAAGGAACCTTCGAAAACTCTAAAGAAACATCGAACAATAGGAGGAAAATGTATAAAACCAAAACAAAAAATTCAATGAATATTAAGAAACTGAAAGACAAAAATGAATAACGGACAGAAAGATAAATGGAACAAAAAAAAAAAAAAAAAAAGGAAGAATTCTTATGAACTTTGTCTTTTTCTGCTCCAAATGAACAAATTGATAAATAATTGATATACTTATCTCCAAGAAGGAAAGAAATTCAACAAACTTTCCATCTGTTATGACATCCTTCTTACTTTCTCTCGCTCACTCATCCTCTCTCATACAAACATATTAGTGCGTGGAATAAAGCAAGTGTGTTCTTCTCCGTAAAAATCTTTTGAATATAAAGAAATTATGTTGGTGTATATTTCGCCTCCGTATATGATTTTACTAGAGAATATATATATTATATATATATATATATATATATATATATATATATATATATATATATATTATATATATATATATTATATATATATATATTATATATATATATATTATATATATATATATTATATATATATATATTATATATATATATATTATATATATATATATATATATATATATATATTATATATATATATATTATATATATATATATTATATATATATTATATATATATATATATATATATATATATATATATATTATCTCCGGTTAATACCCTTTGAAAGTTATCTACTTCCTTAACCAGTTATTGAACTCACACTCTCTGGATCTAACTAACGTCTTTATCCACTGTGTCATGTGTCCTTGAGAAATATACACAAATACAAAACAAAACAAACCCTTTCAGCAACACATTATTGTGTCATTTCCCTACAAATTCCCTCCAAGAATTAAGACGAAATCATTAGTCGGAAAAAATGAGAAAAAAAAAGCCTATCATTATCAAAGAGTGGAAAGAAAACAGGAAGATGAGCCAAGAAAAAAGGTAGGTAACGATTTTCATAGAATTTGAATTTTTGAAGATCAAATTTAGCGGGAAAGCTTGGAACCGGAAGAAACTTCTAGGAGCAATAAGCGTGAGCAAAGAAAATGTTAGCAAAGAACATACAGGTATATCTAGCAAATTCACTTGTAAAATGATGAGACCTCGTTACCAATCTATTAATGCGCTTAAATTAAGAAAATCTAGGGATGATAACGGGAAGTTAATCAGAACAATAGTCAAGAAAGTATTTATAAAATCGTCACAGGGAATTTGAATTATGTCAGAGGGAGAAATGATTGAAGCCGAGATGCCAAGTCACGACCAATAAAACTTATTTTGGATTATTATTTAGATTTTATCAAGAATAACTAAATATACGGCAGAAGCACACGTAAATATGTGGATGCAATATTCAAAACATGGATGAATGATATACCTATAAATACGTCTCTTGAACACAAATAGAGTTTCATCCCTTGTTTCCTGGTTAAGTAGCGATTCCCGGTATTTTTCGTTTTTTTAGGCCATAATCCAGATTTCTTTGTGATAAGTGTGGACAGGGGTTACATCTCTTCATTCTGAGAGTAGTGGGTTGGCAGTTGTCTGGCTGTTTCTCCCTACTGGTAGTTAGGATCCCGAAAAGCTTTCTTAGCGTCTTGAGAAGCGACTTTGATCTACAGTCGCATAATATTGAGGTTCTTACAGTGCCATATCGCGCATAAAAGGATGTTTCAACAAAAATATCCCGTCGGAAACCTCGAGGCCACACTATGCTGCAGTCTTCGCAGAGTTCCCTTCCCGCGTATATTACATTAGACGACCGACTGCTACTATTAACCTTGACCTTTGCTTACTAAAATAACACACCATGACTATAAGCAAATATAGATTTAAAAAAGAAAAAAAAAACGCCTAAACCCCGCAACCTATCATTCTCCAAAATTCTTGGTATTCGTACCAAATTTTGCAGTGTGGAATCTTTCCTCTTCGAAGAATCCCCGGACTTCCTCTCTTGTAATCTAATCGTAACTCTTCATTCCGTACTTCTGATTTCTCGATTCCTGGCTATTTTACTCTCTTTAAGAAGGACGCTAATATCCACAAGCATTTCCCGCGAGCAATGCAACATATTCTTGCATCTTCAGGCCGTTCTTACATGTGTCTCCGTCTCTCTCTGTGAAAATCAGTCAGCTAACTTCTTTATCGTTCCTCTTTCTCTCAAGACTGCTGCATTCTAGATAGTATTTCAGATAATATAGACAAGGCCATATCCCTGCACCTGTGTCCATCATGCCAAGTGGTTTAAACACTCTGTTATGACCTCGTTGGCAAATTTTAATGCCTCCAAAACTGTTCTCATTTAACAACCACAGATAAACTTTCCTGATGCTAGACACTTGTAGATCAACACACTGCGCCTGCTTGTCATCTCCTTTTCAATTGACTTTAAGTGGAACGACTATATCGAATCAATCTACTGCAAGGAAAGATGGGTCACTGTGTCATGTCAGAAGGTTTTTCTCGTCAGGCTACCTTGGATATTTACAAATATACCATTCCTACGTGCATTGAATACTGTTGCCATATCTAGTTTGGTGTTCCTGCTACTCATCTCGGGGTACTTGCCAAAATCCAAAGAAAGATCTGCAATATAATCGATCCAGACCTGACATCTCGACTTCAATCACTTTCTCACCGACCTGACGTGCCTTAAGTGAACTCTAGGTCCCACCCTTTTACTGTTGAATTATTTAAATGGAGACACCATTTTTTAAATCACCTTCCAATTTGACGTTATCGAATCGATTAGACTTACTATTTTTCTACAATAATCTCTATCTATAAAAGGCAGGATGTGTGTGTGTGTGTGTGTGTGTGTGTGTGTGTGTAACGATTGCACGGTCGCAATTTTCGACGGATTTGCACCAAAATTCACATGCACATGCTCCAAGTTATCGGGAAGGCCAAGACCGACTTTGCATTTCCCGACTACCATCGATAGTGGAAATAAATCGATCTTTCATGCTGCTACGACAATTTTCATGTTGTTTGTGGCTATTTTCTACTGGCCAGAGTGAGAGCTGGCTGCCAAGAATAGGCAAGAAGATTCTATTGGCTAGCGTGAGAGCCAACAGCTGGCTGACACGAATGTTAACTAGCATGCAAAAAATCAATTCGTCACAAGTGGGAAAAATTTAAATCTCCATGACACTTTACTCCAATTAGCTCATTCGCTTGCTTAAACTCAACGTTGATTCTGATTCCGCAGAACTGGGTTGGGTCCGAAAATGTATTTGTTGTTAACATTCATTTTTAATTCGGTTATTCCATTTACGAGTCCTTTTTTCAAAGCTGATCATTTTGTGTTCATTTTGTTTAGTTCTTTTTTCGTAACAGATTTAATGCTTAGTATAGAGCTTAGAAAAAATTCACAGTGTGAGAGGCAAGAAGTAAAGCAGTAGCAACATCAGCACAGCAAAGGGCACTCCATTAAAGGCAAGGAAGGGCAAAAATATTTTAAATCAAGTGACAGCGATTGTTGTAAGGGTCCTACAATTTTTGAATCAAGGACGGACAACGCCGGGCCATGCTGCTAATGTTAGATATAATAATATCAATTGCATGCAGAGATTTTTTCATATATTACTAATAGCTGAAATAATATTTTGCAACCTCAGACAAAGCATCTCACTGCACCTTCTTAGTCTGATGTTCTTTAATAACGTGAAATGGTATAATTGTATTGGATCAATTGATAAGTCTTCAGCTAGGAAGTAAGTTGTCTATATTCACTAGATCGTGCTAGATTAGTTTCCTCGCTAGAATATAGCTTGCACATTTAGTATGCTATCATTCGTCCATGCATCGAATAATGTTGGTCTGGCGTTTCTGCTATGTGTTATTTCTTGGAAAATATGGAGAAGAATCGGAAAAAATTATCAGTCCAGACCTGGCATCTGGGTTTCAGTCTTTTACTTCTCGACGTGACGTAGCTTCTTTTGCCGCCTCTGTGAATATATTCCTAGTAATTGTTTCTCATCATTGTGACCTTGGTATCACGAATTTACTCGTCGTAACATATCGTCAGCTGATAAGTCTCATAATTTCATTGTTGAAATTGGTAGTTGCAGCCATAAGGTCTATGCTACTTCTCGATTGTTGAAATCTTTTCTGGTTTCAAGCGTTCCTGTCAATTACGATCTTCAAAAATACACGTCCATTGTCACTCTTCATCTTCTGTCACCTTGAATCCGTTTTTTTATTATGCTTTTAACCTTGCTCTGTTACTAACGGACTTGATCCTAGTGACTTTTAGGGTTAAAAATATATTTCGTTGAATACCAGTAATATTTATTACTTTTTTAAAGGATATTATTTGTTCGTAGCAGAATATGAAAAAAAAAGAATTTTTTTTTGAAGAAAGTTAACCGTAAAATTGACCGTAATCTCCGATATACTTATTTTTTTTAACAGTCATTCTTGTGGCATGAAATTTCGTCTGCTATTACAATTATTATAAACAGTTGTATTAATAGTAGCAATAAGATAATTATTAGTAGTAATAGTGTGACTGCTTCTACAACATCGTGTAGAATACTGAATATTCCACCATAAGATGATCACTTTCTTTGACATTCCAGTCGACTGCAATAAAAGAATTCCTTGAAACACTGTCAAAAATGACGAACCAGGCCACATAGAGTGTAAGTCAATATCTCTGCCGTATGTTGCGCTACAAGTATTTCTGTCTCCAGCAATCTTTATGATATTCTACGTTTTATTATTCATCAAAATATGTGAATTTTGTGTTACTAGATTACACATATTTTTTAAATGATATTTATAAACAAAAGTAAAATGTTAGTTTTTCAAAATTTTTCAATTAAAGAAAATCTTAAACATTCATCTGACTAATTGAACAGTTCACTAAGTCCAATGGCAGTCCTTTTAATAATTTTCAAACAAACTATTGTTTCACTATTCTAATTAAACTTCCACACATTTTCTGCCAACGGTATAAACTGAACACGTATAATATCCTTGACAAATCGGCAAGGAATGATTTATCTGCTCTGCGTCCGACGAAGAAACATTTTGGAAATATCCGGATGTGCCCGGCTAAAAATATTTGTGGGATACATGAACCTAGCGGCAGGTTGCGGTCATTCTGCTAATAATATTGTTATACATCTTAGTGAAATAACAAGTGTATAAAAATGTCTAATCATTTAGTATAAAAATATGTGTGATTACGACACTTTTTTAAGATTTGGCTTGATTTGGGTAAATTGGATAGTCTGAAAAAATTGATATATATATATATATATATATATATAATCTTGTCCATCGAAGTATACATCTTATTTATTCAATTCCCTTACTCTCATTTACAACTTTTCTCTCTCTCTCTCTCTACATATATATATATATATATATATATATATATATATATATATATATATATATATAATACGTAGCTTTATCTAGTTTGGGAAAATAATAATGCTCTATCACTACGGACATCTAATGTTATTGTCTGTATTCAGACAACGCTCATACGCCGCAGGCGATATAGATTTCAATAAAATGAATTTGCACTTTCCTTGTTGTACATCTCAAAGGATAGGGATTAATCTCTTCAAATTGATCTGAAGACCTTTGGAATTATATACCAATGCCCTCAGGCCAATTGAGGCTATAACCTCACGTATATATCTGCTATTCACCAACGATATTTAAGTGCTAAGTGAAAATTCTTGATTTGCATTTCTTTTGTCACTAGACGAAGTATTACTGGGTTGATACTGTAGACTTCTTTGTAAATATGTTAAAACTGACACTATATTAAATAAACTCAGTCAAGTTTGCTGAAATTGATTATCGCTTGGGATATTTTCCTTTTCACATGTTAAATTTTTTGATTATTTACTTTATCGCTTTTATTTCATTAAGCATTTTATTAATGACCGACGATTGTAAGTAATATTCTTTTTTTTTCAATGCACAAAACACAAAATGAATGCAGAATATTCTTCCTGCAAAGGACTTAATATTAAATGAAAAATATATGTTTAAATCACATACCTCTTTTAAGGATTTATAGTATCTTAGACATTTTATTTCAACCAACGGCCTAAGAAGAAACGTTATAATCTGTAATTTCCTAAAAACATTTTATTAATATTTCTTATATTAATTGGACCAAAATTAGAGTTTCATCCTTCTTAGCCTATGTATAAATTTGATTTCATTGATTAGTTTTCTACGGCTTATCAACCATTTAAAGCCAGAAAATGTGTTTTGATTTTTATAATGATATAATAATATTTTAGGGATACATGTGTTATTAAGTAATCCATAGCAAGTGGATAAGATATAGTTTCATAACTTTTCCAAGGATATTTGCGTGTCAATGAATACAACGAACCTGCTTTGAATGGTAACACTGCTCTCTCTTATTAAAATTTCCTCGCCATTATTCACAACACCACCCACACATCCAATCTTACAACAACTAGTATTCCCAACCGATCACGCATTTAGGAACTGATTGCCCTTCAATGTGATGAGGCCGTAAGCTAATAAGTTTTAATTTAATACCTACCATATTTTCTTTTCGCAAATTTGTTATTAAATTAATATGTTCATTATTATTAATTTCCAGTAAATTGACGTGCCTTAAAGCTCCTCGTCTTGAATGTCTAATAATCATCAATCTCACTATAAAAAATAAAAAAATTTATGCACGCTCCAATGCTAAAAAAAAATATTTGCCGAGTTATAACGCTTTAGAAATTACCTGACTGCTCCTACCAGTATGTAATGCTACAACAGTCATATTTGGGCAAAAATGGCGGCTCAATACTCACTTTCAAGTTTCAATAGTCAAAAAGTTTTGAGGCATACTTGTGGGTAATTAATATTTTCCAACTTATAATCCTTTTCCTAAAGATGAACCTTTTCTACCTTATTGCTTATCTACCGCTATTTCCATCGCAAATGTTCTGACGTGCTATAACAATAATTTTAACGATTTAATAACTTCACAGCCATGCAACGAAAGATGTGTCGTGTCGTCCACATTTAATTCGTATACATTTGGTAAGGTGGATGATCAACCAAGACAGCTTCCTCGCAAGCACTATTACATTGTGTAACAAACTCCTGAGAGAATGTTTCTCCCATCACTACACACTTTATTTTTCTAAGCTAAATCTTAATCTATCCTACATAACCTAGGCAGGCAGCCGGGACACAGTGTAACCTGACAGTTCGGACGGATACTTCTATCTGCTGACTAATAACACTGTTTTTTTTTTGTATATATGTTCTGTTATTTCAATACACTTGTTCAACCTACCTTCTTCTTTCTGCGTCTTTCTTTTTGACTCCGAACAGGCCACAACAGTTTCATGTATTGCTTAGCTTTAGTAAGGCATCTTTCGCTACCACAATCGTCTTCAAATTTCAGTGCCACTCTTTGTGTCTTTTCTCAAAAAAACATTCAGATATTTATTCATTTATTTTTTTACTTCTTTGATTTGAGTGTCTCAAATTTATAATTTGCCTGTTGAGCTGTTCTTTTTGCTAACAACCGTGCATTCCGTCTTCTTGTAGTTGATATTTAATCTTTTCTTTTCTCTACATTCTTCAAGATTTATTGTAGTGTTTGCTATCAACACTGCGAATATGTGTAGTGTCCAACACTATACACAGGTAACCTACATCAAACTATCATCTTGCGCTAAACTAATGCTTAGAAAGACGCCTGTCTCTTCGATATTAATGTCTCTTATTTAGGTTGTCTCATACAAAAACTAAGACCTGTAACATTATCTATCTCCCCAAACACCAACTAAGACCAACAAACACCGTCGTGCATGCAGTGTAAAACAAAGAATTCACCCCAAAATCATGCATGTATTTAAATAACATTATCATAACATCCAATGCAGAACGGCGGTATATCAATGCTGTAAAGGGTTATGAGGATATATTCACGGACATCCACAGAATTTCGCATTGAACAGTTTCTCTTCCATATCAATGCTCCTGTATTTTGGAGGTTCTGGCTACGAAATCTCTCTATAAAACGCGACATTTGCGTTAGTTACCAGACTTCACACTGTTATTTTTCGTAATTTTCAAGATGACTTAAGAAAACAAAAATTTACTTACGTTGCTAACGTTCAGTAACATGTGACTAGAATACTGAAATACAGGCATTTCAAGAAGGCTTATAGCAATGACACCATCGTTTCACGAAATGTATTGCTTCACAAGTGTATTACTATGCGGACGACAGCCACTAGTAATGTCCCTGTAATTTAATTGATTTCGAAAGCCCGTTCCTAATTATTCACATCTCGTGTATTAACTATCAGTACGTTAACGAGCTAGTTTGCCTACTTTTGCTCTAAGTCTTGTACTTTTAAGAAAACTGTGAATCAGTGAAACGTCTGTATACTCATAGCTTTTGAATAGGTCACTTGCTGTTTTTTCCTGCTTTATTTCATTCAGTGTGATAAGGAAATGTTAAATTCTCCACGACTGCTTTATATATTATTTTCCTAAACATTTCAGCACTCTCTTATAACAGCTGTTACGTTGCACGTTCTATTCTTTTTAGAACTTTCTCATATTCTCTGTTCATTCTCCAAATCATTAGTTAGATATGAATTCGTCTAGTTGCGTGATCTTGCTTATCTTTGCACTGAGATACACACAGTAATATTAACTTCCCATAATATAAAATGTAATAAATTGTAAAATAATGAAAAATTAACGAATTTTGAAAGCAAAATATCTGAATTTATCACTGACAATCTATATATATATATATATATATATATATATATATATATATATATATATGTGTGTGTGTGTGTGTGTGTGTGTCCTGCTATCGTTGAATTATGAAAAGCCATACTACCCGCGCGTATGATTTGTTTATAACGGTGAACCCTTCTGCAGAAGCATCCGTACTGTTCAAAAGTTCTGTCTATAGAGAAAAGATATCTATCGGAATCTGCAGTTAACCAAAGAAGCCCTCTTAATGTTCTCATTCCAGAGTTGTATTTCTCCTTGACTGGTTGCCAACGAAGATTAAAAAAGCCCAGCCTGTCCTTCTACGAAACCCATAGTGGTGCTTAACCGATACCATTCCGACGATATTTCCACGTAAATGAATTTGGCGAGAGCCACTGGAATTCGAAGTCGATTTTCTGAATTCTCACTCCGAGTCACTATCCACTACAAATAGTGTGTGTCTAAAAAAACATGTTAATGAATGATTAGCAGCCGGATTTAGAAATCAGAGAAATGAGTTCGATGTCCGATAAAGTTAATTACATTCACTTACGTGCCAATACACTTAAGAAAGTTATGAATCCATCTCTTTTCCCCATTTATGGGTAAAATAGCAGGACCAACTGGGTGACAAGAAATCTACGTAAAGGAAACTGTGAATTCAAGCCGGATCGCTCTATTCTAAATGGTGGGTATACTTGCGGGTAAGTAACACATGTGAATTCGCAAGTCTTAAAAGACTAGGAAAGAAGCTCAATGTTCCACAGGGAAAAAGGAATGAACTATATATATATATATATATATATATATATATGCGTTTGTCTCTTGTTATCATATGATATATGAATAATTCAGCCCCTAAGTTTGAACAGTCATTATATAGATATAGATATAGATATATATAGTTAGTTAAACCTAGAGAGCCAGACAAACCTGCCCAGGTTTCACCTAAGCGGATCGTCAAGGAAGGCTGGCTAAAAAGGTAAAGTATGAAGGGAATATATATTCAATAAACAAAGAACCATAACCACGTGACCAAGAAAAAAAAACAAACAAACAAACAAACAAAAATAAAAAAAAACAATGGAGAGGGTTAGGGGAGCACCGTTTATTCAAAATTGACGAAAGTGGGAGGTTTTTTTTTTCTTTCTTTGGACTTGCATGCTAGACGATTATTTTCGGCTAACGTACATGTTTTTGGTTCTTTCTGTTTTTATACCATTTTTCTTTTTGGTATTGGCTTGTTTATTTGCAAATCAAGACAACGAAGGTTTTTATATACTTATAAGATTTCTATTATATATATATATATATATATGTGTGTGTGTGTGTGTGTGTGTGTGTGTGTATTCATGAAGTCCATGTCTAAGGCCGTATTTCATTAGGGAACTCGAGAAGCAGACAAAACCAATACAGATATTTATGACCATTTTGATTCAATTTTGCATGTATATTTATTAATATTTTAACGTTAAATTACGATAACAGAATTAGAATGTCGCGTAGGATAGTGTCCGAAGTA
>OZ010577.1:108560701-108588201 GCA_963932145.1 Acanthosepion lycidas | reverse complement strand
CCAACCTACAGGAAAACTGTAAAAAGAAAAATATATCTTTACAATATAGGTCACGCTATTTACTTACAACACTGATGTCATATTGTATACACGAACTTTTACCTATAATGGTTGATTCTTGACCAAGCCAGAACATCGAGAACTCTCCTATTGATAAAAAAAATATGCATGAAAATTCCATTACCTTTTCGATTCATTGTTTGCACACGTTACCCGAATCACGTGTTAGTCATGTGTTTATGTCGTGAAAAAACAGCCTGCGTTCATTATTTACATATACAGATTATTTGCTAGTTGCAACTCGCTTACATAGAGAAAAGTATTGAAATACTTTTATTTATTTGCTAAAACATTGATCAATACATGTGATGTACTTGCTTGTAATTCTTTCAGAGTCATTTAAATTCTTTGATATGTAAGTACGCAGAATATGCAATGACGTCTTTCGAATAAATTCGTATCTCTGTATGTTTATACCAGTGTTTACATCTGTGTTGAAATGAGAGTGACGTATGAAGAAGAAATAATACTGCTCGAAAAAGAAAATCATTTGAAAAGCGAACATGTAGATGAAAGTTATATGAGAATTAAAGACAATTTCGCGTAAAAATTGTTTATTTGTTAATTAAAGATGCTATTTATATAACCGATGTGTAATAAGAAAAGAAATGTTAAAAAGTAAGGAAACCTGGATCCTATAGCTTTGGATGGCAGTCAATCGACGAGAATGACAAGGCTGAGTTGGAAGTCATCGAGAACACAATGTAAAGCTACTTCGTTTTCTTTCCAAAGACGACATGGAAAATAATAGATAATGAATAAAAGAAAACAGTAATGTCCTGTTTGACTGTATTCTGAAGACACATGGCAGTTAAAGAAGTAATTGCATTTTATGTTATTTAATCGTAATAAGCAAAACAATCATTGTAGTGTATGTAATGTTTCTTAAGATTAGTAATATTCTCACAAATAAAGAAATTAATTTTCCCCCGACTCACTTTTATACAGACTTCTACAAATTTCACAAGTTCGCAGAAATGGTCACACTCTAATAACAACTCTCCAGTAATTAGTAATATATTATTATATACATTACAATGTGAATGTTAACTAATGATGATAAAAAAATCCATATATTTCTCGATTCTTTGAAATAATCGATATACTATACGTTAAAAAGATGTCGGATGAGATTAATAAAACAAGTGATTAATTGATTCGTTTACTAGGCCCTACCAAGCCTTTATTTATTGATAAGGATAATTTCGCGGATATCCATTAAAGTATACACAAGCTAATATACACTTGCTTATTTGAATGGTATATGTTTTTATTCATTTGTATACTTGAAAGTTTTATATCAACAGTTATTCTCAGGTTTTAGTCATGAAAAACGTTTCAAGTCCGACATCACCGTAAAAGTAGAGTAAAATTAGCTAAAGAATGCTATTTCTTGTAGACTATTCCTCTTAAGACGGTAAAAAGCAAACGCCTAGATTGTTTTATAGTGAATAAAATAACATAGATGTGTAATAAAGAAATAATCAGACACGTAATTAAATATATAGCTTTTATTAACACACACACACACACACACATATATATATATATATATAAGGAGGCGATTTATACTTTTTCTTTGCGATCTATCATTGCGCGCGAAAACACACACATATGTATGTATACATATATAACTTTTACAGAACACCTAGAGACATACGCGAATGTATATACAGGTAATTTATGAATAGCAGCTGGTATATGTGCGTATATATAGTTGTTAGTATATAAATATAAAAATATATAAAGAGGTTTGTGTAATGTACGATATATATATATATAGAGAGAGAGAGAGAGAGCGGGGGGAGATAGATTGAGAGAATATTTTGGCACGAGTTTGCAACTCTTTAAATAATAAGCATTTATTGCGTAGACATGATTCTGCGACGGCTGAAAAACTGTTCACTACTATTGATGGAAGAGAAGTTCTATTAAGACTGCGACACGATTATTTAAAAAAAAATATAACACCTGTATAAAATAATTCACAATACGTTTAATAACTTTTATTAGCGACACCAACCATTCCTTCCTAATAATAGTTGCTTCATTGTCAAACATTTCTGTGTGTACCGGGCTATACTTATATATCAATATTATTATTATTTCTTAAAACTTAACATACCAGCACAACATTTTTTTTTCAATTAGCAATCATATATTATTAAGGATAAGGATAATTACGAAACACGCCTACATATACAGCCAGATTATATATATATATATATATATATATATATATATATATATATATATATATATATATATATATTAAGAACAGTAAGATATGTAATCCGGTGTTCATATTGATATTTTTATTTTTAACAAAATGGTGATCAATGTAAATTTACAGAGCATTAATATTATAAATTAACTGATTTAAAATATATTTTTATTTTAAATCAGTTAATTTATAATATATATATATATATATATATATATATATATATATATATATATATATATATATGTGTGTGTGTGTGTGTGTGTGTGAGTGTGCGTGTGTGTATGTATGTGTGTGTGTGTGTACTGTCTGTCTTGCATGTGTTTTTCATCTACTCAAATTTGATAAAAGAATAAGAAAAATATTTTTGTTTAGAATTGTTTGTCCATATTTTTACATTTTCAAACCATTAATTTGCTTCCGCTGTAAGTTTTAGCATAATTTTTTCAACGTATGAGTACATTTCAATATTTCAATACATAATGAAAGTTTCAGTTTAATCGTTTCGAGAATATCGTATCTTCACACATAATCTCGTTTTCTTTTAAACAATGCTAATTTTGTATTTTTTTCCATATGTTTCATTCTTTCTGCTTTCTCACACATGTAAAGGTTGTTTTTCTCCTTATTTACGTTCGTTTTTCCCTATTTTTTTCATTACATTTCTCAATGTTATACTGATTTTACCTTTTTTGTTGTTTTCTGTCAAGATCATTCTATCTTCCTTTTTCAACTGTTTTTTTCTTCTTCTTTCTCCTTCCGTCCAGTCGTACTGAATCAATTAAAGTATATATTTTAGAACAGTTTTTTTTTTTAATTATTTTTCTTTCTCCATCTTTTGTGCTTTCTTTCCGTCCATTCTTCATTTTATATTTCTTTTATGCTTTCTTTCTCAAATATTCTTTCGTTTCATTTCTCATGAATTACTTTAATTTGTTATTTCACAATTTCAAATATTTCTCGCATTGTTTTCCCGAATTATTCATTTTGTATTTCTTTCTAAATAATTTCATTATTACACATTTATTCCTTGCCAAATGAATTTTTAACGTTCCGACAATCTGCATTCTCAGCTTGACATGACTATGACCAACGGCAAAGACATCGAATTTTTTTAATAAAACTTGTACAAAATAAAAGACTTTTGGGATTCAGTAGCGAGTACAATGCCTTTCATTTCAATTAACTGAAAGTATCCAACATAAGGAAATGCAGTGCAAAAATGTGTTCAATAGTTTGGAAGCACAAATTAAGTACAACATTACTTCCATTCGAATATATATGTATGCATTTCTTAAGAAGTTTTATTTCTTCATCCGACATATATTTTATTACTTGAAACGTTATTTTTAGTGGATAGTAGTATTTGAGTATACTGTATATTATGATTTCTCTCTCTCTCTCTCTCTATATATATATATATATATATATATATATATATATATATATATATATATATATATATATATATATATATATATATATATATATATATATATATATATATAATGGGAACTTACCTATAACGATAATGGACTCTTCCTGACACTATAAATACTGCACCTCTCAAGTGGTATAATGAATGAATGGTACCAGTCGAGACGATTTTAGTTCACCCTAAACCAGACAGACAATCATTACTAACACCAAGTTCTTGTACTATATTTCTGTTGTAATGTATCTTTGTTATTCTACTCTTGTGTTCGTGTTGTTCTTCCTTGATTCTAACCTTGGACCATAACTGTGGTGCGAGAATATTGAACCATAACAATATATATATATATATATATATATATATAGAGAGAGAGAGAGAGAGAGAGCTGGCTACACGCATTTGAGAATATCTGTCCATTAGGGTACTAACCAATGCGTATTACTGACGCTTGCTCAGGGGAATTTGTGTTTATTCAACGCCCACATAGCTTATATAGTGTTTATACTCCAACTATGCTGAGCAGACCTTTGTCACCGTTTCTTGCAAAGAGCGTGTCATCTAGCGCGATCAACAATTTGAACAAAGCCAACACGCTCAAGCCCCGGCCACGATGAAATGTGACTTCGCCCTCGCACAGATATCGACGTCCCCCAAAGGTCCTGTCCACCAAATTTCACTCACAAGCCTTAGGTCAACCCGTAGTTTGCTTTTCAGGCATTTTGCAAAGGTGCCGCACGCTGGAATCGACCAATCCGATAACATCAGGAATCTCCTTATTGAAAAATCGACCATGGTGAGATTCGAACCCGGGTTTCATGGTTAGAATTCGAACGTTCTAACGACTCAGCCGAGTGGTTACAATGTTCGTATTCAAATAAAAAGCACGGCAGAGTAGTGGATAGCGGCTCAGATTGAGGAATTGGAGAGCCGATTTCGAATTCCAGTCAATCCAGGTAATAATCTTCATCTTCTATATCCAGCTATGTGTAAAGAGCAGGACAGACTGGGTTCAATAGCGTTGGATGGCAACTGGTCTAAGAGAAGGACAACTCTGAATTAAAAAGCTGTGGAGGATCATTTGAGGAACTTGTAGCACGTAGTGCACCAGCTCTCTGTATTCGGCCTTTCAAAAAGTGTTTTTTTTTTCTGCACAAAGACTTCACCACTATAATCAAATCATATGTGCTGGTGTTTGCTATCTGACCCTCGTACGACGAATACGATGGGAAAGTCCACCATATATATATATATATGAAATTTTCAAACGCTTACATCCTCACTATACAAATTCCATTCAAGCTAAAATATTCTCAATACAAAAATTGTAGAAGAATAAAGAGATTTTTTTGAAAAAAAGAGCCAAATGGCTTAAATACGCCCACATACACAACCTCCAAGTCTTTAGGATTGTTTACATATTATTTATTATTAATAATAATAATATTTAATTATTTAAATAATTACTAATTCATCCTAACGACCCGGACGTAAAAACTATAGTACCATATGAGGGTTACAGACACACATTATCATCTTAATCTATTTTCACATCATAGCCTACTTAATAATGATAAAACTGATAAAAAACGAAAAATAAGAAAACAGAATAAAATCGGTTAGACATCATTTTAAAAATATAGAATATCAGTGCCTGAATATTTGCTGGCAGTGCAGAATTATAACCAATGCTTGCGTTTTTAAATATATTCCTCAAGTATACAATTCCATATATGATAAAACTAATTTACTTAGAGAATATTATTTCCACATCGAGACCCTCTATCCAACAAAGAGAACATTTCTCTGAAGAGTAAATCCCTCTTCTTTGTTTATTCCTCATCACGTCGAAAAAGGACACAGGCATGTGTGAAAATTCTGACTTTAAAATCTGTCTCTTTGTACTTAAATCTAGTGAAGATGCTAATATATAATAAATATCATCAATTTTCTTGCCAATATTGTTATCAATCTGTTGGCTAAAATTTTATTAACAAGTCTATATATATATATATATATATATATATATATATATATATTAATTGCGCGTATGTTGTAGGCATGTTTTAACTAAGGTATGTCTCATTTAAAAAAAATCCTTGATGATGAAATTATACCGAATATAAAAGTAATAAATGTATATGTACCAACATGCTAATTTTCTCTCTTCTTTTTACATGGGTAATAAAAAAAAAATTCCCCGTCAATGGGAGGGAATCCTACTGAAAATAAGTAGAAAAAAGTCTAAATTATTAAATGTGACACGTCTCTCTGTCATATATATATATATATATATATATATATATATATATATATATATATATATATATATATATATATAGGGAATACATATGTGTCTCTGTGTACTTCCGTCTAAAATATAATCATTGGCTCTTATTTTCATTATATTTTCTATGTGTCAATCATTTATATGAATTTCTGCATATCGACGGCGGCATTATGTTTTATTTCATCCATTATATATCTTTTTAGTTTTCTCTTCACGATGAAGTCTGTCTCGTTATTTTCCTCGTTCTAATGTCCCTACGCATCTCTTGCCATTTCTTTATCAGTTGCTCCCAATGAAATTTCTCAGGTCAAGCGTGAAGGCACACAAGTGTCCGCTCTTGCAGAAGCTCGCATTACGCCATTTCTGCTTGGAAGGATTTTCCTGAAATGGCCCTGATTGGATGTTCAATTTGTGAGAATTGTGACGTGACAAACAAGCGCCATAACGATCTTCATTTAAAAGTCAAACTCACACAGACGTGCAAACGCAACAAGGGAGAGACAAGAGTAAAATCTCTATGCGGTATTTCAAATGATGGGGAAAATATATGAAAGGGAAACGTAACAAAATGGCAGAATGCAGTATAATAACCGAATACTACCCACGTAATATGCACCGATGTCAAAAAGCACGGAAGAAGAATCATGTAAGTTCTACTAGAGATTAGATAATGCGAAATTACAGTAGGAAAAATAAAGAAAATCATAGACAACGTCACTTGGGGGACATAAAGGCAAAGCAGGTTAGGAACATGATATCGGAATACCCAGAAAAATTGAACCTGGATCGCGTTGTAAAAAAAAAAAAAAATGGCAGATGGTGAAGGAAGAATAATAAACAAGACGCAGGTTAAAGATCATCTGAGATGCATGTAGATCTGGAAATATTCAGGAGACAAAAAAATAGAGAATATCAATATCAGTAAAATATTGAGACATTTTCTTTTTTTTTTTAATCAAATAACTTCGTAAAATTAATAAATTAACGCCAGCGTGTAAGAAAAAAATGATCGAGACTTTATTACTGAAGCAACTGGGACATGCAGTAGAATAACGTATTTGAGGAATAGCAGCGCCTAAGATACTAAGATAGAAGGGCGATATGTGAGTTCACAACAAAAGTTTAGAATATGGTCAGCGCTAAATGTCGATATGATAGTGTCCAATATTTATAAAAAAAACTGGATAAAATTATGAAAAGTAGTGTAACTTAAATCAACACATCAGTGAAAAAAATGTTTAAAATGAACTCTATTTGCATATATATATATATATATATATATATATATATATATATATATATATATATATATATATATGGAGCAGTTCAATTTACATTACATGTTTTTGTATGAATCATTAATGCGAATTTAGAGTAGGAAAAATAAAGAAAATCATAGAAAATGTCACTTGGGAGACAAAAAATAGAGAATATGAAAATCAGTAAAACTTTTAGATATTTTCTTGACAGAAAGGCGATATGTTAAAGGTTTAAAATATAGTAAAGCGCTAAGTATAGTTATTATAATGTCCAAGGTTTATATAAAAACAGGATAAAATTTTGTAATGTAACTTAAATCAACACTTCAGTGAAAAAAAAAATGATTTCTATTTGCAAATAAACCTAAGTATAGAGATTTACTAAACAAAGCTTGCATATGGCAAGAGGTGGAAAATTATGGAGCTCCTAGTGAGAATCGAACTTGCTAGTCATTCTTAATTGATCTAGCAAGCTTGCTAACCGTTACATCACGTCGAAATAACCCAGACTTAGTTATATGTAGTTAAGAACAAGCCTAAATGTATAGCTTAATACAGTGTAACCCGGATATAAGAGAGTTGTCGGGACCGGAGAAGAAGTCTCTTATATCCAGGTTTGGTCTATTTTACATACATTAACATAGGCTCTAATTTGGGACCAGAGAAAATATCTCTTATATCCGGGTAATGACGTGGACATAGATCAGTGTCTCTTATATCCGGGTTACACTGTAGTAATAGAGGGGTAAATATTCCTTTGAACAAAGTGAAGACTGCATAATTAAAGTGATATAACTAATTACTTATATGGCAGTGAATGCGGGCAAACATTTCACAAACGAATAAAAGATGGAGTCAGTTCTCCCCTCAGCATGAGCCTAATATCGACAGAAAATCTAGAGAATGAGGAAAGCTTGTATATTTGGGACTACAAGGAAACTTCTACTAGAAAGAGACAGTTCAAATTGTTAGGAGCACCGAGGGAATGGATATATGTTGAAAATAAGGGAAACACGCGGAAATAGCTAATGCGTGGAAGAGCGGAAACAAACAAAAAAAAAAGCGTAGAAAAAAAAAAATCAAAAGTTACATTCAATAAGAACATTTTGGGGCAAATATGACCAACCATATTTAAATTTTTCCAAGCTGGAGCAAATATAGTTCAAAATTTCGATTTTCTTAAGACGTCATCAGTGTAGGTGAGCTTCGTAGAACTGTTAAGTGTAATGACGTGGACGAACTGAGTCCCTGTCGCATGATATGAATATAAAACGTCATGAATTCTGCTATCGTCTTTAACATAGATCCACATAAATAGCAGTTGATATCGCCGTAACACACAATAAGATGTATGCTACCGAACTGATTTCTATTCCCTCTAAATTTATAATAAATACCTCGCTGTCTCCATCATTTAAGCCTGCCGGAAGTCCTCGTCTGTTGTCCGAGTTTTTAAGAAATCTGTTGAACCTTACGACCCATCCAACTATCGGCCTATTGGCATTGTACCCCTTTTTTGGGAAACTCATAGAGGCTAAAATCAATGCTGAATTGGTTCATCATCTCTCACAGCAGAGCCTTTTCTCGGACTAGCTTTTTTTCCAGGTGAATGCGTAAAGAGTGTCATGGTCTAGATAAAAATGCTAAAGCCCGGACTGTAGCATTGGACATCTGAAAAGCTTTTTTGATAGGGTCAGCATCCTGGTTTTCTCTACAAGTTGGGAAGTACAGTATCTTGGGGCACATTATTGTGCTGATACAGTCGTTCCTATTAAATCATGAAATAAAAGTTGTCTTGAACGGACACTCGTCTACATCCTTTCGTACTAACGCGAGTGTACCCAATAGTCACAACCTTTCGTACTAACGCTGTTTTTAATCTTCAATTATGACATTCTTTATGCCACAGCTCTCAACTTGGTATCTATAATGACGTCACAACAATTTACTCCTGCTTTGATATAAAGGCTTATCAGTCTGCCAAGGTCAATATGACAACCGATGCCCGAAATATCTCTAGTTAGCTTGGACAAACGATAGCTTGTTAATTCTAACGCATCCAAAACTAAACTCTCCATTAATCATCTGAAAAGCATATTGCTGCCCCTTCCATCAACATGGCTGATTCTATCCTGAAGGAAACTGATTCGTTGCGGCTTCTAGGACTCACCTTCTTCTGATATGAAGTGGAAAGACTATATTGAATCCATTGCTAAGTTGGCTGCTAAAATAAACAGTTCATTATGTCGGGTGAATTTTTTTTCTCTCCAGAATCAATTTTACATATTTATATGTGTACCGTTTGTCCATGCTTAAAATACTGTTTCCACATTAAGTCCGGTGCACCTGATATTTACGTTTAGCTCCTTGAAAAAATACAAAGAAAAATCTTCAATATTATTAGTCCTGCTCTGGCTGATCAGCTCCAGTCATTTTCTTAACTCCGTCTAGGTATTTTCTATAAATAATTTCATGGTAATTGTTTGAATATGCTCTTTATTATGATGCCTAAAGTTTTTGAATTTAAGCGCAGCACTAGATTTGCATCGAGATCATATCAATTTACAGTTGAGCTGGTTAGATGTAGCAGCAAATTCTTTGCTAACAGTTTCTTCTCTCGTTTGTGGAGTACCTTTCCGAGGCCATGCTTTGCTGCCCAATTTAATCTGCCAAAAATCTAAATGAAATGTCAATCTCTATGTACTTTGGCAGCAGTCTCAGTATATCTTTATATAAGTGTCAGTAAAGACAACTAACAAGGAAGTCAGATTAAGTTTTTTTTTTATCTTGTGTTTATACGTGTGCTTCCTTTTCTGGACATAAAGTGAGTAAAAATTATCCACATGCTCTATAGATCCTAGCACTTTCGACTATTCTATAAGACATTATGTAGGAGACTTTTTCCTTTAAATGAATATAAGGATACTTTTTTTTTATTACATGTTACTATTAATAGAATGATGGCAATGATATTTTTTTTATTTTAAAAAGGTGGTCAAAACATTGGAGTCGTGTTCATAGCTGCTATTATTGTGTGTGTAGAATTTTTATTTTATTATTTGTGCTTCAATTATTTTAAATATGTTTACACGTGGATGAGGTTAAATAAAATATCATTATATAATTTATTTCCAGAAAAGAAAATACTCGTATGGACACATGAAAAATTAAATAAAATGTTTAATTGCAGTACCCTATCAGACGTCTTTATTTTGGCATATATATATATATATATATATATATATATATATATATATATATATATATATATATGTCTCAAGGGAAAGTGGAACTTTCAAAAACATCTGTTGTTCCAGTTATCTATTTGGTTGGTGCAAAATAAATGTCGTTTTTCTTTTGAAGTTGAACGTCAAAAAACGACAATACTTTTGCACCAACCTAATATTAATCACTTTTTGCACAAAAATATGCTGGGCATAGAAATACAGTAATTACGTATATTGATACCTACCAATGAAGTGATGTATGTGTGTGTGTGTGTGTGAATTTGATGATTGACGCTTAGATAATTCGAGCGCGGATGAAGCTAAGATTCAACAGTGTATTGTGGCTGTCAGTTACATGCTTCAAGCGATCTCCAGTCCATATTTAACATATAGAACACTAGAGGCACATAGATCATACTTTTAAGTATGATCTATCAAATACCTGGCACAGAGCTCATCCCTGGGCTGGTGGTATTACGGCTAGGACTAGCTTAGACCGGCTCCGGTCTGGACCAGCTTGGACATGCCAAGACCATCTATGACTAGCATAGACCAGCTCTGTGCAGCTTGGACAAGCTACGACCAGCTAAGACGAGTTTGGACCAGCGGCCCGAGTGAAAACATTCCAGTCCCCACGTTAAAAACTGACCTTGTGTCACAACCAGACTCAGTGCGGGTCAAGTAAATATCTAGAACACTAGAGGCACGTATGAATAGGCCACTAAAGTCATCTTTGAAGAGGCCATTAGAAACATAGTATTAGATCACTAGAAGCATAGACGAAGTGCTGTAAGTGTGAGGACACATTCCATGTAAAGTACTTTAAGTCTATTTACTCAGATTGGAACTTTAGTTATGAAACTCAGGTTCACTATGCATTCTTTCCATTATGCTTCCGTAAATTTAGCAAACTTTTAAATCTATGTATATGTGTGCTTATAAAAGTGTTTTGCGAGTAGGATTGTGTTAAAGCAGGGTAGTCTTGAAAAGGGTCTACATGTGTTAAATAACACATGAATAAATAATTTTTTTAAATAAATAAAAGTGGGAATAAATTAGAACAATGATTAATAAATTTATTTTATAACAATTTGAAAGATTGACCATGAAAATATGAGGTTTAGCTAGTCCTTAAAAGCCTAAACTGAATAAAAATAAATGAGAACGAATGGAGATAATCCCAAATATGACTCGCTAAAATAGAAGGAAAGTTTCAGGCTGTAACTATTCTCTTTTTTCAAAATGAAAACAAAAATATTACAACACATAATTCTCACATCTTTCGAATTAATTCAATGGGATTTTTATTCAAGAGATTACCAAGAATCTATCCAGTAGTAACGTTATATATACACACATTATTTATTACCACTCTTCTTTTCGCTCTATTTCTCTCTATCACGCTTACTCTCTCCCCACACACATTATATATATATATATATATATATATATATATATATATATATATATTGACCAATAAAAATATTAAAAAATTAAAATCTTCAGACACACTGGGATGAATATTAATATTCTTTCGGTTTTATTATCATTTCAGTTAGATTCCTCGACTAGTTTCGGCCAACATGGCCTTCATCAGGAGAAAAATAATCTGCTTTCTTGTAGCAGTGAACTATGGAAATTAATGTCTGGATGGAGAAAATGAACTGTTGTCTGTAGTCTTCATTTTTATTTTTTTAACATGAAATTTGCTCAGACCTTGTGATAGTCAAACAGTCTCTTTTGAGTTGTTATTTAAGATCAGAGATGGATGGCTTCATGCTACTCTGAATTCCCTTGTTTATGTTGACAGTTTTCTATATATATATATATATATATATATATATATATATATTCTTTAAACAATGTGAAGATAGCATCATAGCGTATTAACTGAAGTCTTTTTCTCTTTGATGTTTTTTGATTGGAATAATTTTTAAACATCTATATATATATATATATATATATATATATATATATATATTCATAAAATATCCCACTATTCTACTTTGAGGAATGTGGCAAAATTCAGATCTGTCTATTTATAAAGCTTTTATATAGCCACGTTAACTTTTACTTGTAGAAAGTGCAGCAGATCCACCTCCCACATATCTCCCAGATATACTTCCCACAAACCGGTAATACATTAACTAGGTGTAAACACCATTTTGTCACAAAGTCTCACAATTATATTAGATGTATGTATGTGAGGTATTTCTGCCGCACCTATGTATAATAATGATTTCAGGATGGGAAGTAAATTGCATTTCATTAATGAAATTATTTGGTTTATGTGCAGATCACTAGATTGAGACGTGATACGTTTTTTAACATTTTTGGATTAAACCCAAGGTGTCATTGACGTAGGGGATTACTTTAATCTTTGTTTTAATTCTTTATCTTTTAATACATAATATTCAATTCTATTTGTTATATTTTTATCCAAGCGTTATGCAAAAGGAAACGTCAGAATGATATGACATATATAAAGTATATAAAGTTCTCTGCATCAATATCATGCGTTGAACCATCGATCATTTGTTGATATCATTATATGAATCCCAGGTTTATTAAATATGGCCGCTTTATTGTACCTCTCCTGAAATTACCTGACACCTCCGGCCATGCTCTATTTTTACACGATTCAGACTTGACTTAAAAGAATTCAAAAGTTTTACGGTTATCCCTTTCCCGCAGACGAAGCTTCAGAAGCCTATCGCTAATTCTGTAGAAAAGATTCAGCCATGTTTTATGGCAACCATTTAAAACGTTTCGATGCAGGAAAATCAGTGCTACATTGAAAAGGGTCTACCCATCTTATTCCCTTCGTATTAGATTGGTAAGAAGGATATTATCCTGAGAAGAATTCCTTCTAAGAACTGCTTCTCTGTGGCAGATGCATTTGATAATATGATCCATCTCTCATTATATACCTTGGTTACAATATATGTACAACTTTTAGCTGTACTACATAACCTCATAATCTGTACTTACTTCTTTTTCTTATACAGTGTAACCCGGATATAAGAGAGATTCTCTCTGGTCCCAAATAAGAGCATGTGTTAATGTAAACAAAATAGACAAAACCCGGATATAAGAGACTCCTTCTCCGGTCCCGACAACTCTCTTATTTTCGGGTTACACTGTATATGTACGTTTCATTCAATAACACTCTACCATAAGTGTCTTGAATTGAGCGAACATTTAGTAAGAAATACATTATTCACTGCTACTATGAGTTCATGTTTAATCTTTCATTTACTCATGCTTATCAGTTTTTTTCACATTTTGTCAAATCTTTCACGTAACAGTTTATAGTTATTGTACAACGTATAAGGATATTGAACAGATTATGTTGCGCTAGAGATGGTTAAAAACAAAACATTTATCTAAAAAATCGAATCATGTTTTTAAATATCCTCGTCAGATCGAAACTTTTGTATGGGACCAAAACTATTCAGAAATATCTTGTATACTTTCTAAGATCAAAGTTTAAACCATGCTTTGGGCAAATGGAATCTGTGAGTCTTGAGGAAGCACACAATTCTTTGAAACTTATGGACAGTTGTACAAACAAAGAACTGTACAATATAATTGTTGTGACATACCTACGAACGATAATGTTCCCATTCACATAAATACAGTAGTAAATACTGTATATTGGTCTGCAGTTGGAGATTTGTCTCCAGCTGTGCTGGTCAAACTTTGCCTGTAGACAGAGAAAATCCCCAGACGAGGTTATGTCGAAGGGCAGCCTTTCGTCTCGGGTAACAGCTACCAGACACGCTTATACGCGTCTACGGGGAATTACTGGCCGAGCCTACGGGCTCAGCCACCCCACATTATATTCGGCCTTGAGTCAGGTATGACCACGTGGGGAAGTTGGTAGATATCTTGATGTTGAAGATTCATTGTGGAATTCATCTGAGTCAATTCTAGCAGGTGAATACTTCTAGGCGCCACAGGCGAATCTCATATATGTTGTTCTTGTCCTAAGTATTATCGCTCATTAACAATCTTCGATTCATTGTTCAGTAACCTTCCCTAGGTTACAATAACAACACTAAAAATCACCACCTACGGACATTCAACAACAGCAACAGTTAAAATGGTTATCACATATAATTCTAAAGGAAAGTAATGATATAATCTAGATGTTGACTTTCCACATACCTCCAAGAAGAGGTTAGTAAGGAAGCTTCGTTAATACTGCAAAGAGCATTAAAAGTTACTGAACTCGTGAAACCTATTTTCCTAAAAAAACAACTTTAAGAGAAAGTTTTCTTAAATTTCAGCCAACTTTATTTCAAACTGCTTAGTCAATGAATGCCGAAGGTTTCCTTATAAGCAAACGGATAATATTTAAACCAGAATTTGGATGCGATGTAACGTCAAATATCAGCTGACATAATGATATGACGGAGAGTAATATAATCAATTTAAAGAATCTAGAAACGTAACTTCAATAGCGAATATCATAATGATCACACCAAAGAAGATAACAATGAAAGTCCAAAGAATTAGGCACGTTTGAAAATCATCTCATATTGGATGTATGCGTTTGCAGAACGGAATCTTTACGAAGACAAGTAGAAAAAAGCTGTATTGTGTTAGATGAAAATACAATTCAAGTATAATAAATTTCTTCCAAAATGTATTAAATCTTTTTTTTTTTTTTTTCAATGTTGCTGGTATTTACATTGAAACGGATATTAAGCCTGAGAATTTTCCCGTCTCATTATGTATAGAACAGTTTTTTTTTATTCTCCCCCTCTCTCTTATCAAAGTTGTTCACCTTTACCATACAACCTCTTTATCACAAGCTTTCCACATGCTAATAAGCAACTTGTTGATTCTATCAACGCCTCGGTGATGTAGCCACTGGATAATTAAGAGGAAAGTCAAACACAACGATGAGAGGTAACTGAATAAGATGTAATGAACTGTTGTGGTTGTTCAGGCGTATGATTCTTCTTCTTCTCTTTCAACTATTGGTTGCCAGAAGTTATAGCTAAATTTGAATTAAAAATTCTGTAGTGCTGAAAGCTGACGATGACGGCCATTTCTCTGTCTCTTTTACTCTATATATCGATCAGCCGTAACAGTAAAATATTATCACAAGAATCGTGCACATTTGCAATGCATTTTTAGAGATTAAAATCTCGCACAAATTGAACTGAAATTATAAAAACGACAAATGCGTTGCTCACAAATGTTCACATGTATTCACCAACACGTTCTAAAATACTTTCTTTAAAAAAAAAAAAAGAATTATTTATATTCATTAACAATAGTACAGGGAAAATTTTAATTGAAATACTTGTTTTAAATGAAGCCATAATACAGTGTAACCCGGATATAAGAGAGTTGTCGGGAACGGAGAAGAAGTCTCTTATATCTGGGCTTCTCTTATATCCGGGTTTGGTCTATTATATATACATTAACACAGGCTTTAATTTGGGACCAGATAAAATCTCTGTTATATCCGGGTCTCTTATATCCGGGTTACACTGTAATTGTAAGCATTAATTTCGTTTATGTGTTTGTTAATATGTATACTCCTATGATTCTATGCGATATATGTACGCAAACGCAGAACTTTAACAAATGTAAATAGTTGTTTTCATCTATTATAAATCAAATAATGTATCCATGTATTGTTTTCTACGACTTATATAGGCTTTGCAGTTTATTTAAAGCAACAACAGATTCTTATACTGTGAGAACTTTTTGGAGATAATAATAGTTTAGTGATGCAAGACATACTAATTGACCCATAGCTCGGGGAAGAGAAGGTGAATTCGTACATTTCGTAAGGATTTTGCGCATAAGTGATTATAACGAACGCAAAATTAATTTGAACTCGGCTCTCCGATTAACAATTTCGAGCCATTATACATTATACTACGCATGCTTACAGCATTTTGAATTGACAGTCGTCCACCAACATAACTACTAAGCAACCTCGACGTTGTTTAACGTCGGCGATCATAAGGGATCCGGTGTTTTAACTCATTTGGATCGTGAGTTTCAAATAACGTATTTAGATAGGAAGTTAAAAGCCAACAATGGAAAATGTGTTTATTGAAATTTAAATGTTTCAAAAATAAGTAAAATGGATTTAAGAAAATTCTGTACTCATTCAAATTATACAACTGGCATAAATATATTGTAAATTATGTATGACGCAATAATTGGTATATGGATTTAAGGCATACCACTATGGCGGATGTTGACTCGAGAAATAAGGACTAGAAAGAAGCTTTCTCAGTGTATAGATTCCTAATTGGAATTGATGCATGCGTATGCAGCGCCAGATGAGAAATGGAGATAAAGAAGCCATAGTAATGTTTTAAATTTGAGTTTCGTTCGTAGATCTTACTTAAAAAAAAAATTGAAAAAAAACCTTGAAAAAACCTTCAGAACAGAGATTAAATACTAGCAAACTCCCTTTTTTGGAATCAATCGGCAATGATGAAAATAGTATTTCAGCAAATATTTCCATTAAAATAAAAATGCAACGTTCTCTTCATTGAGCGATTCCTTTAACTAAATTTGCCATTTATTCTTTCTTTTATGTTTGGTTCTGAGGTAAGTAATCTAACAACATTTGTACAAGATGATATAATTTTTCTATACAGTGATGAACACCCTGTACAAGGCCTGATATCTACTCCAGATAGAGGGTTACAGAGAAAGAAATAAAGTTTTTACGGATATATGGAGAAGATAATGGTTAATCCTAGACAGAAAGAGGTTAAGTTTGTAGTGACCGGGAAAACATCCCCTTGTGAGCCGGTTCCACAAAGCAGCCGTTCGCTGGAAGAAGCTGTTAAGTTGGAACTTATTTTATTTTATTTTATTTTCTAAGCATATCACACCAAGCAAGACGGGGGTGACAATAGCACGCAAGGGGTTACAGTGATTGAGAACAAACGAAAAGGGGAGTGTTTGGGGAAAGTATAAAGAGAAAGACAAGGATCAAGATCAAGGCATCAGAAGATGTCGATTGACATTACATTTGAATAGTTGAAGAATATCGCTATCAAGGAACCAAGTAAGTCGAAGAGAGTTCCAATGTCGGGAAGATCGAGATAAGAAACTATTGAAGTAGAGAAGGCGGCTACATTTAAGCCTTTCGACATGAAAAGGTGAGACCGAATAGCCAACCTAGTAGCACGCTTTAATTTGAGCAGTTTGGGAACCAGAAAAAGTAGCTCGTCAGAGCAGTTACCATAGAAATACTTGTAGAAATGACAGACGGAAGCCAAAATGGAAAACGGCGGTAATGATAGTCTTTCGCTGAAATATGCGTAGCATGGCAGGTCTTAGCAGCAAAAATTTGAACTGGTCAAAAAAAAGAATGTAGTCCCTTTGAGCGGTTTCGAAGGAAGTAGCGTTAGAACAGTAAAAGGCTTGCGACATATCGTCTGAGAGAACGCGTTTGTATGGTGGAAAATAATATCATCCACAAAATAGCAAAGACTCTATCAATACAGGAAACTGACGACTGGAAAGATCCTGTCCATATATGGCAGTAGTACTCCATGTTAGGACTGAACTGGCTCGTGTAAATGGAGAGAAAAGAACAAAGTGTCAGACACTTACAGGATCGGTACAGGGAATCAAAGATCTTCTAAACATACGACAAATATATTAATATATTTGTAATGACAAAAGTACGCAGGTGTAGACTTTAAGAAAGCTTTATTCAACTGAGTATACAAGTTTAGCGTATATTGTCCTTTTATAGTCCCAGTATACAGAAATAGCTCTCTCAAAGAGGAGAGTAACAAAACAAGTAGAAACCACTCTTGATTATTCATAACAATATTTTCTGCTTGTACGTGGTTTTTATGGATATATATTATTTGAGTAACTGCTTTGGAATATTTAAAAGTATTGATTACATTTATCAGACTGAAGATTGGAGAAAGTTGTTTCCATAAAAATAATGTATAAACAGAAAATATATAAAATATAATAATATTTTTTTCGGATTTAATCTATTACCTATAATATATTATCATATATATGATTATATTTCCAAACTGAAAAATTATCGAGAAATCCATTCGATTCCTTTCGGAGTCTGCAAATTTTCTGCAAAATACTATAATGGTCAGGTGGCGTAATGTAATTAATAATGATTCATTAAAACAGAAGATTTATACAAATAAGTTGTATCCATAAAAATAACGTAAAAACAGGATATTAGAATATTTGTCGGATTTAATCCATTACATATAAACACACAGACATTATATATATATATATATATATATATATATATATATATATATATATATATATATATATACACATATACATATATATGCATATATACACATATACATATATATACATGTATATACACATATATATATATATACATATATATACATATAGATATACATATATATATATATATACATATTCATATATATATATACACATTCATATATATATATACATACACATATACATATATATATATATACATATATACACACACATATATATATATATATATATATATATATATATATATTAAAGCAATGTTTTCTGCTTTCTCTAGATATGTATTTATCATGCATAAGTTGCAAATGCAATAAATTAAAAAAGTTTATGTGTAGGACTATTTGCTTCCCTCCAATATATATATATATATATATATATATATATATATATATATATATATATATATATATATATATATATATATATATGTGTGTGTGTGTGT
Source organism: Acanthosepion lycidas (assembly GCA_963932145.1). Lineage (NCBI taxonomy): Eukaryota > Metazoa > Mollusca > Cephalopoda > Sepiida > Sepiidae > Acanthosepion > Acanthosepion lycidas. Next base: position 108,568,969 of record OZ010577.1, on the reverse strand, counting down.
GTGTGTGTGTGTGTGTATTTCGGCAGCAATCTTTCTTTCATACACATTTCATTACATACTACAAACAAGGTGCTTTGTTTTATATTTTATACAATTTATCATGTTATCTAATTTTTTTTTTCTTTTCCGATGATAAATTATATAAAAACTGTGCGAATGTTCTATTTTTTTGATCGATTTCGTCTATACATTTAGCCATTTTCAAGGATGAAACATTTTAACTGTTAAATAAGAAATAGTTTTTTGCATGAATGTATTTATATAATGCTTTCATTTTTCAAAACACGGTCAAGGTATTTTATCCATGTTCGTACTTGATATCATTGTGTTTTGCTTTTTTTTTATTAATAAACTTCCATTATATTTAGCCTTTTTTACGTGTAAATGATGCTATTATATTTGTGATGTTAACAAGTATGTTACGAAAAAGTTCCGTGAGTATTTAAATGATATGTAATCGAGCTATGATCAGAAAGATGTAGTGCGAGTCTTCTTGTGACAGATGTTGTATTTTGGCCTATATATATATATATATATATATATCAACGTACACACCCATATATATATATATATATATATATATATATATACATATATAACTTATACATATCTATATATTCTCACACAAACACACACCTATATATACTCACAAATAAACACTTACACATAAATATTACATATATATATATATATATATATATATATATATATATATACAGGAATAAATCCACCGTCTGATCTGACGTGCATTTACAGCATATATATAGTCTAAATTCGCCTAAATAATCACAATGCATAATTGCTTCTCATAATTGATAATCTTTGAAAATTATCGTCAATAAAATGTGAACAGAATTAATTTTATATCTACAAATTTAAAAAAAAAAGAAAATAATTATATATACAATTACTTATAGAAATAATCTTGTGATATTTGAATGTTAATAATATTTTATATTATTTCCTACGTAAGAGATAATAATAATATTCTTTACTGAATATATTCAGATTTAAGAATAGTTTTAAAGAATGTGTTAACACTCAAAATGTCAGTTTTATTTTTGTGAAAACATTTTTGATAAAATATGGGCGCGTTCAAAGAGAGCCATATTTTTTTTTTCAAAATCGATTTGTATATCTCCTAAAGGATGGGTTTGAAAATTCTAACTTTAAGAATGTTTTAATCTAATTCTATTTATATTTTATTAAAGACTAAAGATAGAATGTTGACATGACTTTTTTCGTAGAATTTTTTGCTGATTTTTCCTCTACAAATTTATAGCAATATTAATACTGAGTATTAAAAGCTGCCTTCTTTAAAAGAAACAAAAAGCAAAACAGACTTTCACGTAGTTAGCAGTTTCGATTTGCATCCAGACAACGAACACCGTCACTGAGTCAATTTTCTCTCTTTATTTACTCCTCTTGTATTTCTGCTTTAATGAACAAAAAGATTTTTTAACGAAAGAGACAAGGATATGTGCCTAATGAAGAAAGAGTTTGTCGACTGATGAAGCTAATAATCGATGGTTGTGACACAAACGGATGTTTCCAGACGAATAAATCCAATTTTCTTCACGTTCGAACAAATTTTATATTATTATCATTATTACTGTTATTATTATTTAGTATTAGGTTCGTGTATTAAGGCGTCTCCTGAAAGATCCGAATACATTGATTGATGATTTGGTTGTTTGCAATAAGCAAACGACTTCGATTGATTGACTGATATCCGGAAAATATTCACATGGTTAGAGATAATTTACCTACAATAGATTTGTGTACAGTTAAGATAGATAGACGAATAGACTGACAGAAAAATGGGGGAACACTTTGCAAAGTAGTGAATTAAATTTGTCCCAGTAAGAAGCGAATAGGGGAAAAAAAGTGAAAAGGAAGAAAATGCTGAATGGAACCGTCATACTTTCAAAATCAAATCAAAGGTGATATGTAATCCTGTGGAGAAAGACTTTGTTCATTAATCATGGTTTTATATTCTCCTAATGAAAGAATTATTTAGGGAATATTCGATAAGAATTGTCAGAAAGAAAATCTACTGAAACACTATTATTAAATAGTGTTTTAACATTTTGTTTAAAATGATTTAACAAAGGTTGTTGGAAATCAGGGTAGCGACCCAGAATGTCCATTTCTCAAAATATACTCTGGGAATATATAGTGTTGCATCTTATAAAAATATCTAATACGTAAATAAATGCTAGTCAATGTTATTAACAGAAACTATGGTAATATTACCCATTCCATTGGGAGGGAAAATTTGGCATTCATTGATCGAGCAGCCAGTACTGCTTTTGGTTAAAACAATTTTTGAGATAACATTTTTTTACTCTAGTACCTGTTATCGCATTTTTCAGTATTTGTGCGCGATTCCTTTTTAAATATTTATTTAAGTAGGATGGAATATCATCATCTTGATTATTTCATTATTACTCTTCCAGTTACATCTGCTATTTGTTTTAGTTGTTGCTGCTAGTCCTCAAGTGATGTGGTTTCAGTGATTTCCCACAGTTCTTTTGTTTGTGTACTTACATTATATATATATATATATATATATATATATATATATATATATATATATATATATATATATATGCAACAAGTAAATAATTTTGGTCATATGTTATGTAACATTGCATGATGTGGACTAATTTTAAAGTTTCGAAATATGGACATTTTTTGTAGCGATGTAAAGTATTATTATTATTATTATATAATCAGAATTAAGATACTATTATTTATCTAACATTGTATGATGAGGATCAATTTTAAAGTTCCGAAACATGGACATTTTTGTATAGCGATGTAAAATATTATATGGAATTATTATTATTATATAATCAGAATTAAGATACCATTATGTAAATGATCATTTTTATCTTGCAAGAAAGGAAATATGGGGAAAAATAAAGGAGACGAATAGACGGGAATGGAAGGCATCATATAAACTGGAAGTAGTGTACGTCTTGATATGAGTGGTGATCAGAAAGGAAAGGAAGAGCGTAAGGGTAAGAAGGAGAGAAAAAGATGAACTATTTAATATATCTGGTAAGGAATAAACAATAGACCATAAGAATCATCAGAAATTAATGTGAAAAAAAGAAACAAAACAAATATTATAAAAAAATAATAAGAGGTAAATAATAATAATTATTATTGCTCTACTATCGGTATTGAGCCCTCTTTTGAATTAATGCTATGAAGATTAGAATTATATTATTTTCGTTCTCATTTTATTCGGACAGATGGATAGATAGAAAAGAGGAGCATGAAGCAGATAGATAGATAGATATATGGATAGATAGATAAGAAGAGGCTCAGATAGATAGATAGATAGATAAGAAGAGGCTCAGATAGATAGATAGATAGATAAGAAGAGGCTCAGATAGATAGATAGATAGATAGATAAGAAGAGGCTCAGATAGATAGATAAGAAGAGGCTCAGATAGATAGATAGATAGATAGATAGATAAGAAGAGGCTCAGATAGATAGATAGATAAGAAGAGGCTCAGATAGATAGATAGATAAGAAGAGGCTCAGATAGATAGATAGATAAGAAGAGGCTCAGATAGATAGATAAGAAGAGGCTCAGATATATAGATAGATAGATAGATAGATAGATAGATAGATAAGAAGAGGCTCAGATAGATAGATAAGAAGAGGCTCAGATAGATAGATAAGAAGAGGCTCAGATAGATAGATAGATAGATAGATAAATGCCAAATTATAAACAATCTATTGTAACCCCATTCATCCCCTGGAAGCTCTTCATCGGACGAATGTAATTTGTTGGGAGATGCATTTATATATATTTGTGAGTTGGGGGAGAAGTCATTAAAACGAGTGCGTTCGTTTTAGCTCTGTCCCGAGTGTAAACGCTGAGGATGTTGGAACGCTGAAATTTTAAATTTTCTAACTTGTTAATTTTGATCGTTATGTCTGGACACGCACTATAGTCAATCTCATTCAGTTTTCTAAGTTTTTTTTTGAAAACCTCATCACTTTTATTAGCAAGTATCTCACATTGTGATAACAGATGATCGGACAAGAAAGGTGAAATATAAGAACGTGGACACGAATTTACTGTCGTTGATCAGACAATCAAAGCACTGTCAATACATATTAGTTTTAGTAAATTGCTTTCTCTTTTAATTAAAGCATATATTTTTTAATAATCGACATAAGAGTATGACTCATTTTTTCCACTTTGTCATTCATTTTCCTAACATTGTTCTAATATATAGAAAAATATATATCATATACTTTTTACATTGTTCGGTCTAATGTTCTCATTTTTGTCGCGATATTTATTCCAATGGTTCTGCCGTTTCACGCTCCGGCCTTCTTCCGCTGTTTGGAATGTCGAACTGAATCCTTTATTTCGCTCACTGGTGTAGACTGTTCTAATTCCACGTGACATCTTTAATGGATATCAGTTATCTCCTGTTAATTCCCCTCTCCGAGTTCTCCACTGCTTTAACAGGGTATTGAACTCACACTCTTTGGGTCCTGTCACTGGATCTAACTAACGCATTATCCTCTGATAATTGATATCCAGTAAACATTGCACGGGGAACTAGAACAGTCTACCCCAGTGAGCGAAATAAAGGGTTCAGTTCGACATTCCAACCACATGAAGAAGGCCGCAGCGTACAACGGCCGAAACGTTGTAATAAATCTGGCGACAAAGATGAGGACAATAGTCCGAATAATGTAAATAGTGTACATAATGCCACATCTCAAAAATGTAGATAGATATATATCATATTTTCATATAGATAGAGATGAAATGAGATATTTATTCAAAACCTTATACTATTTTCATATAAATATCTAGATGCTTTATGAAAATATGAGTTTTGTAATGAAATTCAAAGATAACGAGAGTACAATAAGAAGAAAAGAAAAAAATGCGATATATGGAAATTAATGGCCAGACATTGTCCTGGGGACAATACTCACACAAGGAGATTTTGATAGTAAGACCAATTATTTTCTGCGTTTATTCAAATAGATTACTATTTTCATCTGTACGCAATTCTTTTTGTTAGAGTATAATACCTTCAAACCATTCGACAAAATAGGAGTGTTTCTTAAGTAGTATGAAAATACGATTAGAAAATCTGATAGTTTTCTCTTATACCCTTTTCATCCTTAACGTATCCGATCAACTTCGGGCAATGACATTTTTCGTGTGTAGCTACGATTTCTGTTTGGCGTGTCTATATTGCGTTAAGTAATTTGTTTTGTAACAGTTGTTTTGAAGAGGAATTGTGAGAAGAGGAGTGAAAGAATCAGCTGCTTTCTGGGTTTTTTTTTCCGGTCATCTTTGCGCATCGATTAATTTCCCCTCAGCCAAGACTTTAGCCAGTAACTAGAGTTGACGTCAGAATGAAAATATGACTGAGTTTGAATTAAAGCCGTGTTTCTAAATGCTAGTTTCTGAACTGTTCTTAGTAACGAAAGTAACGCTTGCAAAGTCTTATACGTATTCGCCAATAAAACTGCTGCACATTTTACTTGCACCCAGCTATATCTAAACTACAACCAGAACAATAGCTAAATTATATTTATCAGAAATTAATCTTTAATTTTTTTCATTTTTCCAAGAGTTACTTTGATAAGACTTGGATATATTTTGATATTAGATTTATCGGTCAGTTTTGCTGATGTAAATATTAAATGAAAGAACTACATATCGGTTTAGGTCTGCGAAATAAATATGATAGCGAATATAGTTTTTTATGAAAGATGTAAGCTTACTGAATTAGTTGTGTGTGCTGAAAAATGGAACAGGAGTGATTACAATTGGGGTGGATTCTCATGTAAATTAATAGTTTGAATCCATATTTTATCTCCCAAAGCAGACAGTTTTCTAGCCTTGATTATAAACCAGTCAAGGAGAAAATATTCTGAATTCAACACAACTGTGAAAGCAAATGGGCTTTCTCAGGCTATTGCGTTCTAGACACACCACTGCCGCTATGGCTCCAGTACATTTTGTGAATTTATGGTGTTTTTGTAAGCGTAGTTTACATGTGGCACAAGGCAGGAAGTATGGAGCACGGAGTAAATGATCTAAGCGTTAGCTTAGATATGGTTCAGTGCCAAAAGTGTCGATCACCCAGAGACGATCAAAATCACTATTCACTCTTAATTGGTATAGAAAGACAAGCTTGCTAACCATTACATTTCGTCGAAGTGACCCATGTAGTGCATGTATGACTAAGACTCATGATGTGAATTTGTGACGTGCGAATATATGCTCCTCCTAAAATAGTAGTCAATCTTTTTATATACTTAATAGACGGTTACTCTGACTTTATGTATAGAATGAACTATTCGATATAAAGTTAATTGTTTACCATGTTACTTATATCTTTGACTTGCTCCGGCCTAATGCAAATGTAAACTATTTGGAAGGTAAATATCCTGTTTAAGAGCTATCACGTCTTCAGCACTCTAACAGATGGCCACGCTCATAGCCTTAAATAGTCTACGATTAAGGACATCAACAGGTGAGTAATAAGTTGATACTAAGTTGATTACTATTCGGAGTGATCTTACTCCGAATGGTTATACAGCATTTGGCCCTTCTCTATTACTTGTAAGTTGTTTTGTTAATTGTTTTGTAACTTATTGTTCTGTGATTTTTGTATATATCCGTTAGCACCGGATAGCGGCGATGAATAAATATATTAAGCTCTCATTCTTCTATGTTTATCATTAACATCGAGAATGCAAAACATCCAGGGAGTTTACCGTCATTTAGTTTAGAACTAATAAGAAAAAAAATGTAAAATAGTAAATTACAGTGTCTGTCAGTTTTTGTAGAGCGCGTTTTTAAGTGCTATTTATCTCACTTCTCTTTGTTAGTCGATTTTCAGCTGTATAACGTCATGCATCAATTTGCTTTAATAATTTTTGATGTGAGAAAAGAGCAGAACATGCAAACATTCTGTCAAAGTTTATTCCCCGCTTCTCGAATGCCATCTTTGTTTTTGTGTATAGCTATATCAGCATTAGTTATTTTGAAATTTTTAGATGTATTATCCGATTATTAGTGTGGAGTGATAGCACATTTAACTTCGAAAGCTGGACATTTATTTTCGGATACTGCGCAGTTTGTACGAATAAAGAAACAGAATATCAACTCGTAATTTTTTGATGAAACGCAGCAATAATAGATTAATTTTGTCCCAACAAAACTAATCTAGACAAAAGCTAATAATATCAATCACGACCTTAACGTTTAAATATGTTAAAAAGCAGCGGGAATAATATCGTGTATATAAAAGCAAATTATTTGAGAATCTAAACGAAAGTATTAATCATTAAAATCCCTAATCTTAAAGGGAAATGGAGATTAGTCACGGATTGACACTGGGACGAAATGTTAGGGTATCATCAAATTTGATGAAAAACAAATCAGTGATAATTTAGAAAGTGAAGGATGTGTTCATGTAAGTGAATTCAGCATATGGGACCGGAAACATATATATGAGCACGTCCAATTTAGAATACGACATTATGTACAGAAGCAGCGCCCACTGAGATACACTAACACATGATATAAAATAACAGATTTTATTCACACACAGACACACAAATACACATGTGTGTCTGTATGTATGTAACTTCAATCATTATTATAGTGGACAATTCAGATTTAAAAAAACAAAAACAAAAAAAAAACACCACATTTTTATTGATTAACCACCGCATATTTCGCTTATCCAGCAGCGAATTTAAGGAATCTGTGTAAAGTAAACGAGTTCTCCGGCAAGGTCAGGATCTGCGTCCCCCTTTTGTACGGAAAACACAACCATTTAACCCTGGAGCGCTTTATTTCTTGGCCACAAAGAACGGACTAGTTAAGAAGGGTCTATTTTACCTTCTTTAAGAAAAGTACATCTACGTCACTCAGAGTATTTTTCTGGAAAGCACATTTCTGCCGGGTCCGAAGTGTAAACATAATTTCTAATGAATGTACTTTCAATCCGACCCTTTTTTTTATTTCTTTAAACGTTATTATAGTAGATACTTCACACTTGAAAAGGACGCTCAGTCTGTCTATACTAAGATACCTACCAAAGGAAAAAAATATTTACTAAGGATTTTTGTTCAAATTTAATGAATAAAAATATTTTTTCTGAAATACCAAAAACGATATATATATATATATACATATACACGCACACACATAGATATATATATATATATAGATATAAATATATATATATATATAC
>OZ010577.1:108543201-108558201 GCA_963932145.1 Acanthosepion lycidas | reverse complement strand
ACCGAATTGGTAAATCCAAAGAGGATGAAATCCTGAGAGGACAGAGCTAATATATACATATTAGCTCTGTCCTCACATTGAGCTCTTTGGATTTACCAATTCGGTTTACCAAGTTCCTTATAACTTAAATATATATATATATATATATATATATATATATATAATATTGAGATCAGTTGATTTCGCTACATTGGTTACATAATTAAGAATCAAGAAACAGTAGTAGTTGGGAGTTCAGTTTGATAAAAATCGCTTATGATACCGTAAGTTTGAAACCAATTTAGCGCAAACAACTGATCTTCTAATTTTGAAAGGATATATATATATATATATATATATATATATATATATATATATATATGTATGTATTATATGCGCTGTAATTAGTGGTAAGTGCTAAATATCTGTGAAAGAGCAAATACATTCAGTTGCATGGATAATAGTCTGTAAGGCGATAGTCACTATATATGCAACTGTGTGTGTGTGTGTTACTGTTTGCAAATTTCGTGATTTATTGGTGTGGAGGAAAAATACGATATCTTCAAAACTGAATTTGGGTTACATGCATTTACATGATTTTAGCAATATTTTGGCGCGTAGACATTTTTTACTTGCCCAAAGAAAATCATGTTTTTTTTTGCTGCGAATGGTGTTGATCCCAAGAAGATTCATCTTATTACATATCCGAATCGATTAGAAAGCAGGGTAAAAAGCCAGTTGCTATTTTAGACGACTATGTTTTGAACATACACGAAAGCGACAGCGTACTATTAGTGATAACTTGCTGACACTGCAGCGGGGTCTTTTGTTTTATCACTTCGTTTCACAGAAAGCTTTGTCGAAGTCGACGTAAAGGTAATGTAATAAAATTTAATATCTTCAACCGTTGTTTCAACTTGGTCGAGCATTGAGCAGTTGTCATACGGAGACAGGTATTCCCAAGGTATGAAATGGTAGTTCTATACACGATTTATTCATTAGTTCTAATCCGTGCTGTTTATTAATAATGACAGAGTGACAGTCTGGATATTTGGAATGAAAAGCAACTAAATATACGGAGAAAGAAACGAAAATAAAACTTTTCAATTTTAAAAAAATTGAATAGTGTTTTACTATTTCCTGACTCGTCTACTTGATGCTTGCTTTTTTACATAATTTGATTTTTATTTTTACGTCGGAAGATTTAATGACAAATGAAGTTTCAACAGAAATATGGCATAAATGAAAGAAAAATGCCAAGAAAAAGTTTAGGATAAAATAAATAAAAATGTAGGCATTCAAAAGAGAAAAGAACAAATAGCAAAGAGGACAGACAAATGAATAATGCATATTATAGCCACGAGAGAATGAAAAAATAAATGACGCATATTATTTATAATTTTATTTTATTCATTGACCTTAATAAGGATGTATAACGTGTTATAATACAGGCGTATGCATGAATGTTAACAAAATTTCACAAGGTATACATATATATATATATATATATATATATATATATATATATATATATATATATTAGTTGGATTGATGTGAGATTTTGACACTGGGTTTCACGCTACAATTTTTCCTCCTACTTTCATAAAAAGACTGAGGTACGCAACCATATATAAATCCAAAATTTAAAAATTAATCAGTTTGTCTAACGATTGCAAACTCACATTATTCTAACTAAATATGTTAGCTCTATCACTGATATTGAGCGCATTCCAATAAGTACCGCGCATATATAATATATAAATAATATACATGAAAAATTGCATATATATATATGTGTGTGTGTGTGTGTGTGTGTGTAAGTTGAGTGAGTGTGTGTCTGCGTGTGTTTCATAACACAATGAGATGCTCGAAAGAGAGTGAATAATACAAACTATACTTATACAAAACAGACCCAATATATAACATAAGTAAATCTCAAGTGATTTTTGCTGTTAAGTGTTCATTTCTTTTTGATTGATTGTGCAAGATGCACATTTGGATCTGTCTCATCAATACAAGCGTTTATACCAAGCCTTAAAATGAACGAGTAATCTAAAATCCACGAAAAAGTAGGAAAAAGATACTGAACAATATGTACAAGAAACAATACAAAATATCGAAAATTACATAGACAGACACACACACACACATATATATATATATATATATATATATATAGAGAGAGAGAGAGAGAAAGAGAGAGAGAGATACACCTAGTGTTTCTCTTTACCTCGTTAGCCATACTTTCCCTGACGATCCGTTTAGCTGAAACCTAGGTAGGTTTGTCTGGCTCACTAGGCGTATCTAGGTCTGCTCTACGATTGTATTGAGCTCTTTTGTTAGTTAGTTGTCTACTCGTATCGGGTTTTTTTCATTGGTCTTCAGACCTGCATCTGTGCGATTTGTTCGACAGTAGTTCATGTTTGTAGCTCTTTCTTTTTTTAAAACCTTTTTTTCCCTCGAGATTGATTTGATTATTTGCAAATCAAAAATTCGAGGGTTTTTCGAAACGAGTCTAGTTATCTATATATATATATATATATATATATATATATATATATATATATATATATATATATATATATATATATATATACACATAATGTCTGATTGCTCATAGTTGATTATGTTTGTCTCCTTTTCACAGGCGCTTGCTCAGATACAATTCCTTGTATTTCCTATTTTAACGTTTACATTTTTATAGCCATAAAGTATTTTGTATTTTGGTTAATTATCATTTAGTATAATTGTTCTTTCGACTAATAATCGTTTACAATATTTCTGTGACAAATGCTATAAGTGTGGGTTGTTTCCGTTACCTCAATCTGTTCAAAGCTACATTACATAGATATTAAAATAGATTTTGTGGAATGAATATCACCTGTCACCATGAAAATAAAAAAAGTTCATTTTTATAATGTCATTTTCACTCACAACGCGATTATGTTTTATTTTTACCATTTCTTTATTAACTGTGAGTTTTCAGGATCTCTCAGAATAAATGTTGGTGTAATTCCAACCTGTCTTCGGATAGATTTTTAATTTAAAATTTTTTAATCTATACTGATTTATCCAAGTCAAACCTAGGATATTTCTCACAACCGAATACAGAAAAATATATTTAGGCTTTTTTCCCCCACAGATACTAATGCGAATTGAACTCAACTAGATTTGAGCTTTCCACATTAACTTCAGTTGTACAATTCCAACTCCAAACCCTAATCGGCAAGAGTAAATAAAATTAGAAAGTAAATTAATCAGCGGTAACTATTTTGCCTAATCCTCCTATAGGTCTAGAACCATAGATTTAGATTTATTTGATTAAACTGAACGTTTTTACATTCAACGAGATCAAGAAATATTTATTACAATAGCTAAATATTCGGCAAGCTTGGACATTGAAGGAAACATTACTTGAAAAAAGTTTATTTTAGACACATTTTAATACCATATTTTTTCCAAAATCTTAAATATTCGGACTTTATAAATATCTATTGAGAATGACATAGTTTTTTTTATATATATATATACAGTTTTAATATAAAATGTAGTTGACAAAATCATCTGAAATACTTGTGGCAAGCATCTCAGATTTCCCCGAGGGTCTGTGCATCAGGATAGAAAGGCAAGTTTAGCTTATGGTTAACATCTATGTTTTTTATGAGTAAACAAGCAGAAAGAATTAACTTGACCGAAAAAATGTAAAAAAATAAAAGCTGTTTATTAAAAGTACGAAAATGGCCATATATTTAGATTCTACATGATAATTAAACGCTATAATTCTGATGATGCGGATTTAACCGCCAAACATATATATTAGGTGATGTTGATTCAAAATATCGTATATAGTACGAATCCTACAGTTTGGAGGAAATATAACATACACACAGATTGCACTCGCATTTGTATTATTTTCATACTAGCAGTAAACATGATCATTCAACGGTTGTTGTGTTTGAATTCACTTATGAATCATAATTCTTCATTTAATGATTAAATAAATTCTTTACGATTTCCAAGATATCTAGCTCAATAATAAGTAAGAAGGAACAAATGAAAGGATTCAATGTCGACAAGGCATTCCATTTCACTGAAGCAGACGTGAATTGCCTGATAACGTTATTATTTCCATTTTCTTCGTTATTTTTCTTTCTTCTTTCTTTCTTTATACATTTGTCTCGTTTTATCACTAAACCAGAAAGCTTACAGTTTCTTCCATCTTTCTTGGCAATTAGAACGGAATGTTTCATTATTTATCTGAGGATAACGGCAGGATGTAACAGAAAGAAAAAGATGGAACAATTGAAATTAAAATATAGTACCAGAAATACTAGGGACAATTTCGGTTTGCCTATTTGATTTTTCAGATGAATCTTAATTATGCTAATGTTTGAACAAGATCATTGCGACCGCCTAGACTATAAAATACACGCGTAGTTTCCCTTAAATGTCTGAGATTAAAGAACTTGAAAAATTGCCATAACAATTATGAATACAGGCGTTAAACAAACGAGAGTTTTGTGTTTATTTACTTAATCCCTAAGCCAGAAAGCATCGCTGATGTCTTTTCGGTGTTTCTTCTCACTTAAAACGAAATAGTTAATTACTTATGCGTTATTAGTAAGGCATAACGTAGGTGCTAATGAAATAAGGAATAGGCAGAATTATAATATGCTAGATGACACAAAAAAGAATTTGATTGCCCTTCGATTTTAGTAATATCATTTGAAACCTATGTTCCATAACACAAAAAATGCAGTTGTTAACAATTTAAAAAAAAATAACACCGAAAAAACTTAAATTCTAGGTGTGGCTTAATTAAAATTATCACCCCTTTGTCTGCAGTACCTCATCTGGCATATACCTTAATCCCGACGGAAACGGAACGTTGATTAATTTTTAAAATTTACTTTGATTTAGTTTCCACTCAAACATAAATGCTTTAATTTTACTTATAATTCTATTAAAACCTCGACTCTTATTAAGATCATCTCGTAACATAGGTTCTATTAACCACTCTATACATCGAAACCGATTGCAATTGGAATTTTACGCTGAAATTATTCAGTAATTTTAAGATAGTTTAATCCGATTTTATATGCTTGAAATAAACCCTGGCGAACATCGTAATCTGATTTCCTCTTTAGATATAACTGCTACATTCTCGTTATCACGCATATAACTTGTTAAGTTCAAATATATAATATTAATATAAATATAATAATTAATATTATTATAATTATTATATTTTGCAATTATTTTTATCTTTATTATTAGGTTGGTGCAAAAATAATGCCGTAATAATGTCGTTTTTTGACGTATATTTTAACGTCAAGAAACGACATTATTACGTCATTATTTTTGCACCACCCTAATATATTCATCTGATGTTATATATATATATATATATATATATATATATATATATATATATATATATATATATATATATCTTACTTATTATAAAACGCAGATTGTGTGTTTGTGTGTGTCTGTAACGTTTATATATTGGATCGGATTTCCTACATTTTTCAACAAAACTTCACAGGACTACGTAGAATTACCTTGCGGTGGTTCTAACAGCATCAAAAATTGGAAAAACACAATTGTTTTTGCACAAAAACAATTTGAAAACACGATTAAGAGTCATTAATGAAAAGGGGACAACTCACATCGGCTTAAAACCCAGGTTGTGTGTGTGTGTGTTCGTTTATATATGGGATCGTATTTCCTAATTTTTTCAGCCGATTTCAACAAAACTTCACTTTTCTTTTGGCAGGTAGTGTTTCTTATTGTCTTGCACACTTTTTTCTTTATTTTTACATTCAGAATGCTTTAAAAATTCCATTTACAAGACAATTGTTTATGATAAAATTCTATTTAATCGGTAGACTCATAACGATTGAAAACAATGTTTTTGTTTGAGTTTGACCAATTCGTAAAAAAAAAAACAAAAAAAAAAACAACAACAACAAAAAAACTAATTAAGACATGCGTGTCCGTCAAACTTAAACAATAATCTAACGATCTCTACTGATTGTACGAATCCAAACATCGGAACTACATCCCCGTCCTCGGTATGGCGATAAACTACATCCGCGTCCCGGGTATGACGATAAAATACAGCTAACAGTAAGGCCTCAGATAAAGGTTTTTGAAACAATAATGTTGCCAGCTATCCGTTTTTGAAACCGTAATGTTGCCAGCTATACGTTTTTGAAACCATAATGCTGCAAGCTATACGTTTTTGAAACAATGTTGCCAGCTATACGCTTTTTGTAAAAAATAATTTTGCCAGCTATATGTTTTAAAACCATAATGTTGCCAGCTATACGTTTTATATATAAAAATAAAACAAAAAAAAAAAAAACAATGTTGCCAGCTGTACGTTTTTGAAGCAATAATGTTGCCAGCTGTACGTTTTTGAAACAATAGTGTTGCCAGCTATGCGTTTTTGACTATTAAAGTCACTCAAAATCATTTCCGGCATAAAATGACCACTAAGGTTGAGATGCCGTTAAACAAAACAATCAATCAATCAAAGATCGGATAATTCTTTATCTTTAGGGAAAGATAATTCCACGTACTTTAGGGCAGTTTTTATAGTTCCCTTTGCAATTTGGCACAAGGGAACTATAAGGAATTGGTTCTATTTGAAATTAATTCAATATTTAAAAGAAAGTATTAAGAAATAATTTAAAAATGCCGACATAAGAAATCTGATACACAAAAAACAAAAATATTTCGAAGATGATAATTATTAAGGAAAGAACACAGTACTTACCTTGTACCCGACTTTTCTGCTTGATTCCATTTTCTTTCTATTTTTTTTTTGTTCATGCAGGTGAGTCTTTTACGACGGGTGTCTGTGTGTCTTGCTTAGGGTTTTACGAGAATTTTCGTCGTTTCCTCATTGGATCTCGACTCATAATTGACTTTTTAAACTTCAATAATTGTCCACACGTGGGTGCCTTTTCGGACGGCAAGGTCTCCCCCTCCTCCTCTTACGAGCGGACTCCATTACACGCACTAACGCAACAGTATACGCAATATTCGTTAAGAGAGAGTGGATATTGTCACTCTCTCTCCATTCACCTAAGGTTTGTGTTGAGAGGGCACGGTCACTGTTACCGATTTTCTTTCCCCTAATTTAATGACAGCGATATCTACCGTGATTTCCTCTTTTGCCGATTTGTTTAATAGAGAGTGGAACGTTACTCAAGGTCAACCATCTCCACTCAGTGATTCGTGCTACCTTTTTGTAAAATATAAAAAAAGACATTTCCATATTTGTGTCTGCTAATTATTTCGTAATTAGTTTTGCTTTCTAGTTTTGTTAACTAACGTTTAATAATATGTTTAAAATGCGTTTATATTTAGAGCTTCGCAAACACTTAATGTATATATAATATTAATACATGTACGTTATATATGCTACAAGGTTTGTCATAGCTTGGCGTGATAATGGGAGCAAGCTCCTATGCGTCTGAAATAGCCACTGACAACAAAATGCAGCTTCAAGCCGGAGAATGGGTTTAGGCGGAAAACTCATAACCGTCAAACAGGAAATTCTGTTTGGAGACTGATTGTCAACACAGACAACTTTCCGGCAACTCATGCAGCCAAGTCATCCCCAAATACCCAGGCTTGCGCCATGGAAAGGCCACACCAGTTTCAGAAGCAAAGGGCTGAATTTTAACCAAATTTATCGCACGGCATCCAAGTTATATATATATATATATATATATATATATATATATATATATATATATATATATTATGTGAAATGGCTTAGTTGTGAAGCAAATTTATGGGGTTACTACAACGTGTACCACACTCCCAAGCAGCATACTTTTGCAATATCCTTTCAAATTAGAGAACCTTTTAATCTGTTTTTCTCCATTATCTCCAGTTCCGCCATCCATTCAACTTTCCAAGTTCTCCTATAGCTATTACTTTCTGATTCCATGGAATTCTCATTAACTTGCTATAAATCACATTTCTGTGAATTCAGAATTAAATTGTGTTGCTTCGTATAATTTATCTACCCGAATCCTTTAAATCATAAGGCTGTAAATCATGTCCCAAGAGGATGCGACAGCTCTGTTATATATTGATCTAATAGGCTTTCTCAGCGGGATCAAAAATCCTAAGTACATGACTGAGGAAACTATAGTATTTTACATCTCCAATCTTGATGTATTCCGGCAGTGTAAACAAACTGAGTATTTTGAAACTCTGATTCTTATCTTGCTGCGAAATCTTTGCATTTTCTGATATTATTTTAAATTCACATTACTTCCACGCAACTCTTTCTATTTCCTTGTGCCTTTTCCGTTGTTTCCTGTCCATTTCCCCCTTCTTTTTAGGTATCAGCCAAATAAGTACATGAGAAATCTAATGAAAGATTAAACTGTAATAATCTTAATGTTGGATAATAAACATTGAGGCTATGACCTTTTTCTCTCGGCACCCTTTGCGAATTGAACTGATAGATGTATGCGAAACTCACAGGAAAATCGACTAGCCTTTCACTTTAATGTTGTCCCTCGTTTTATAAGGGAGAGAAAGTAATTCCCGTAGTGAAAGATATAGATAGAGGTGATAGTATGAAGTATTAATCATGATAGTAGTTAGATTATTCACAATATAGATGACAAAAATAATTAATTTCTCTGAAATACGAGATTCTAAAGAAAAACTCGAAACGTTTTACGATGTTATACGTAGCGTTATATATGTGAGAATCCAAATTACACTATTCTGATGACCAGTGCAGGAAAAGTGAACAAGCCGCTGCAGGGAAATTTGGAATATAAATGACGATTTCGTGAGGTGACATGTGAGTTAATAATTTCAGAAAATATAGAAATTACAACCCCAACCTCATGAAAACAAAGATTGATCCCAGGTTAAGCAACTCCTACACCCATCTGATGGTTCTAACTTTCCAGAACAACATTTGAAAGTGGTCAACCCTAAACTTATGCTCCTGTCGAAAACATGCCGTAGTTTATCTTAAAGAAGTATTTCAAAATCATTGACTACTCGCCCCTAAGATTAAAACAGGACCCACGAAATCAACATTGCTATGGATTCAGCATTTATATTATGGATTCGCATGTAACAGACTCCACAAACGAGGAACTAGATTTTATATTAATGCGTTTTCACGTGGCACTTTTTCATAGTATGTTTTGTCTTTTCACTTTTTATCCTCCACAGTTTGATAGAATTTTAATGTTTGAGAAAATACCTCAGTAGGCTGATCACATCCTCTAGGATCATCCTTCCTCTATCAGTCATGTTTTTGGTAACGTTGTCATTCAATATAAATAGTAGTTAACCTAAGCAACCAGAGTCGATGAAGAAGTCAAATTACTGTCATGACGTTTTAAAGCTTATGATTTGACTCAAATAGTTGATAGGCTCATTCGTGTTCCTGACAACGTGGTTCATCACACACACGTCCTAGGCTTTTTTCTCAAATATTGCACTGAAAACGCCTGCTGAACTGCGGCTACTCCTTATGTAGGTCTGGCAATTCGCAGATATCAAACATAAATATGTTTCATTTAAAAGGACGATCATTTGCTGACAGGAGAAATATTCGATCTTACATTGCTGAAGCAAAGCTTGCAGATTACTTAAATAATAGAGCTTGCTATTTATCAATGTGGCACAAGACCGGTTTAATGTGGGTCTCTCCGAGCCCGAGGGCTCGGCCAAAAATATAGCCTTTGAACCCGCCTAGACGGGTTCAGGCCCTGTCTACCTCCCCGAAGGAAACCTTGCCCTTCGGCAAAGCTTCCTCCGAGTTCCTCTCTGCATTAGCAGAGAGTTCGACAGAAACCTCGGAAGCTCACAAAGGCAGCTTAATGACGTAATAATGTCGTTTTTTGACGTAAAAATACGTCAAAAAGCGACATTATTACGTCATTATTTTTGCACCAACCTAATAGCTACGACAAGGTGAACCAACCCTCCTGGCGGTAGATCTTTCAATTTATACAATATAATCTTTTCCTTTCTTTTTAGCTAAAACATTCAAAGAGCAGACCGTCCAAGTTGGCGTTGGAAACAAAAGACTTAGTTGCTTTGTGTTTTGAAAAATGGATTTCTACTTAGAAGCAAAACATCAATGCCAAATATCATGAATAGACACGAGTTTATTTCATTCTCATATGAAAAGGTCAGGCTCTTTGCAATAAAGTTTATCTTTTATTTTAATTTAGATTTTAATGATAATCTCTCCCACCTTCTTAAGCAGAATAACATTTGAAATATTTCATTCAGGGCACTTAATTTACAGGCTTATCAAAAGTTTTCATTCTAAAATGGCTATAGTTGCGTATAAAATCCCCCTGTTTATTATTAAAAACATCAGTCTAGAGTCTTTAATCTTGGCAAAACGGCTTTGTGAAGGAAAGATACGTCCCAAACTAAGAAAGTTTCGAACTGTTTGCCCAATTAATAAGAGTAGGTATGAGCACTAATGTCGCAATATTGACCCATTAACCTCCTTCGTGAAATATTAAACGCTTCGAATTTATAATCAACAAGATTATTGTTCCGCATCTCAAAAGTAATAAACTCCTGAACGAGAACCAATAGGGATTTCGCTCTGCAAGGTTCACAGATGATGTCTTATGCCATTACGGACAGAATCATAGAGGCGCTAGTCAATAATGCATCAGATGAACCATCGGAATTTGAAAAAGTGTGATATCGGGGATGCTATATGAACTCTCCAGGGATGGAACAGATTTTACTATTATTTTATCCTTCCTAAAGTAGAGATTTGAAGGTCGTTGCTAACGCCCAGTCATCGCAAGACCATTAAGATCAATGCTGGCGTCCCTGAAGGTTTTCTTTTCGGTTCTCCCCTCTTTCTGTTCTATGTTAATGATCTGCTTAAGAACATACTCGAACTTTTGTGAATATGTATGCAAATCATACAAATGTTTGTAGGTGTACCTCCAAAAACCTGATAGCTGATCTCTTCTCTGACATTGGCCTGATGGCTCAATAGGAAGACCTGCTTGTAAAATTCAATACGTCCAAAATCAATTTAGTATAGTTCCATCACCGTCGAGCAGACCCTGAACTTCTATCATGCTTAATAATGATCTCTCGAAGAGGCTACTTGCATTGAACGCCCATTGAAACTCAAGCTAAGCCCCAAGTGGAATTCATTTTATGCGAGATATTGTTATATATACCAAGGGAATTGTTTGGTTACAATTAAAACAACAGTAATTATCTGATTGCTCCTATATTATATCTTGACACAAGTGATATCAGATCAAAAAGGGATATTTCCGACATATCTGGGCTGGGGTTGTTCATTCCTCGTCTGTCTTGATAGAGTTCAAAGTGTCTACAGGGACTTGTGAGAGACGGAATATTTTCCACCATGCATCCCATTTCCCACAGACGAAAGGTCGCGAGCCTCTTGCTATTCAATCTTTATTTACATAGTAAGTGTACTGATGATCGATATTTCTTGTTTCAGCTAGTCTTCAACAGTTTTGCATCTAGGACCTCTATGCAACGTACACCGGAATGAATGTTTTTTTTGTTTGTTTTGAAACATCTTGTCGTGTTAAAATGTTTTTGAGTATCTGCACTTAAAATGTATTGTAATAATCTGCCTATAAAGATAAAATAAATCTAGAACAATGACTGAAGTAAAGATGTTGCGATTTCACCTAAATATCTTCAAGTTTTGAAAATATTCTCCAAGAAAAGGATTCTTGGAAAGAGTATAATTAAATATAAACGGATAATATTTATATTTTCATGCGATGAAGATATTTTTATTAGAATCATCGGACAATTTACAAAAAAAACGATAGTTAACAGTGTGGATCTAAAAATGAACGTGAAAAAAAGAACATATATAATATTTAATTTTAAAGCTCTAAAAAAGATAATAATGCAAATATTTATAAATCTCGCCCAAGAATATATAAATTATGGAGGGGAGATAATAATAAAAAAACGACTAATATAAAAGACAACTATAGATAAAATGAGAAATATTTTATTATTATGCTTTAAAAATGGAAGTCCCAAACATAAAAAGCCAAAAATAAAAAGACTTCAAAAAATACAAAGACTTCCAAAAAATGACTTCAAAAAATAAAAAGACTTCCAAAAAATGGAAGTCCCAAACAAAGCCAAAACATAAAAAGACTTCACTATTTACATTATTCGGACTAATGTCCTTATCTTTGTCGCCATATCTATTACAACGTTTCGGTCGTTGTACGCTCCGGCCTTCTTCAGGTAGTTGTAATGTCGAACTATTTATTTCGCTAGCTCGGGTAGACTGTTCTAGTTCCACATGCCATGTTTCATGTTTCATGGATGGCAGTTATCTCCTGTTAATTCCCCTCTCCACTAGCTTAACGGGGTATTGAACTCACACTCTTTGGGTTTCACTGATCTAACCAACGCCTTATCCACTGTGGTCAACCCTAAACTTATATTCCTGTCGAAAACACGTCGTAGCCTATCTCAGAGAAGTATTTCCTAATCCTTGACTACTCGCCATTAAGATTAAAACAGGACCTACGAAATCAACATTGCTATGGGTTCAGCGCTTATATTAAGTACAACGGCCGAAACGTTGTAATAAATATAGCGGCAAAGAGGAGGACAATAGTCCGAATAATGTAAATAGTCTAGATAATACCTCATCTCAGAAATATAGACAGATAAAAATAATTTTTAAAAACATCACTCGAAAACACACAAAAATGCACATTATACAGTGTAACCCGGATATAAGAGAGTTGTCGGGACCGGAGAAGAAGTCTCTTATATCCGGGATTCTCTTATATCCGGGTTTAGATAAGTATGGCTCCAATTTGGGACCAGAGAAAATATCTCTTATATCTGGGTTACACTGTATATTATCTTAAACAATTCAACTCACCATGCTAGACGTTGTAGCTGTGGTTTCCATAACCAGTAGATTTTGTGCGGTGATCTTGCTAGCCCCACAACAAACAGGCTTTGCAGTATGAGTTGCATTTCTAGATAGACTGCGTCAACGCTGTTATTAACCTCTAACTGAAGTGAGAATAGACGGATTCCTATTTTTCCTAGGGTGTTTATACAGAATTCCTCGAGTTGAATTTTATATATGCACACCTGTCCCATCTTTGACGTTGACAATCCCTACTTTACAACCATATTCAAGAAATATGAACATAGATAAATAGAAAATATATACATAGGCATAAATATATACAGAAAATGCAATATGTGAATGTGGAGGTGAGAAAAGATCAACATTTCCTTTCTATAAATATTTTTATAATAATTGTTCGAATGAGCTCTTCGCTATGGTACGAAGAATTTATGAATTTAAACGCAGTACTAGACTAGCGTCGAGATCATATCACTTTGCATTTGAGCTGACTAGATGTAGCCGTAAATTTTATGCTTATAGTATCATCTCTCGCACATCTCACTTGTGGAATTCCATTCCGGCTCCATGCTTTTCAGCCAACTTTAATCTGCAAAAAGTTTAAAAATTTAAATGCAATGACAATCGTTATCTACTGTTTACCTGATTATCCTCTTCTCTTTCTGATCATCACTAATGTTTCTGTTCCTAATTCTTCCACATCCTGTAACCCCTTGTGGATTAGTGAAATTACTACCTTGCTTGTGGTGACACTTAAATAAAATTAAAATAAAACGTAAGATGAACGATTTAACAGAAATGATTAAATCACAGGATTGGAAGAAGTCATTGAACACATAGCCATGTGAAATAATAGGCGCTATAAAATATTGCTTGTGTGAAATAATAGGCGCTATAAAATATTGCTTGATTTTACACAACGAAAGGAAACGCAGTCAGATAAAAGCCTCAGTGTTCAAAAACAGCATATAACTGTGCAGCTTCTCCAATTTGAACGCTTGTGTCTTAATACATGCAAAATAATTATTTGGTAGAATTGTTACAGTAGGAAAACAACAAACCGAAATAGTAGTACTCGGCAACTTTTATTCAGTTGCATCCTTCTCGAAAGGGTCGGATGTAAGTGACCTCGGAAAATGAAGCGAGGTGAGAGGACAAACGGTCTAACTGGCGTGTGCCTTCCTTTTACGTGGAGGGCCAGCGGTCCTCTATTTAGGCTGCTTGAGATCATTGTCGTATAGAATACAGACCTACTTTGTCCTGACAGCTTTTGTTTAAAAAATAGTCATTCATCAAGTTCCCTGGATCTGGTTCAACTCAGCTCATTTTTTTTTTTTTTTTATCAGTGACAACTGATATTACTACAGATATATAAGCAAAAATTACATATCACTGTCATCACAGGTAATTTTGAGAAACACTTTTTACATACAATGTACTAGCCTGACTTCACACACAATCAAACACACATTTTATATATATATATATATATATATATATATATATATATATATATATATATATATATATGTGTGTGTGTGTGTGTGTGTATAAAATGATTTAAGGTTGCGGAGGCAGATTTATGAGGGTCATCACAACGTGTACCGTTGCTCGCCTATAGCAGACACTTGGAATATCCCCAAACATGAGCAAAGTGATAAAGTAAGAGATACCTACACAAACCCTTTAAATCATGGCTTCAGGTGTCATGTTCTAGGAAGAGGAAACAACACGGCAATGCCTCAACATAATCGGTTTTCTAACGGAGTTCGCAACTTCTAAATATACAGCTGCGACAACTGCAATAGTCTGCATAGGCTTTTTATTCGTATTCCAACTGTAGGAACAAGCCGAACAGATTGGAGCCCTGGCCGTTATCTTACTGCAAAAGTTTGCTTTTTCTTATTTTACTATAGTTTATTAATTTAAAAAAATCAAAAATCACGCAGCTTAGATCTTTTCTGTTCTTTTATCGCTCGTCCCGTTTCCACTATACGTGACACACGGATTGTGTATATGCCAGGAATATGACAAAGAAGATGAAATATTAAATATCTGTAATAAGAATGAAGAATGATCAT
>OZ010577.1:108515701-108538201 GCA_963932145.1 Acanthosepion lycidas | reverse complement strand
TGGGTGAAAAAAAAAATATACATGATAAAATACATAATTGCAAACATTCGCGTAAAAGCAAACTATTTTTACGTCGTTCAGTGGCCTTATTGATTCCACAAGGATGATTTTTTTATTTACTCGCATAACAGGAAAACATAACAAAGAAAATTGTTAATAAAACATTAAAGTATGAAATCCTTTTGAAGCAACCAAGTAAAACTATTCAAATAATAATAAAAAAAAACGGGAAAAATATATTAAAATTAAGTTTTAGTGTGATTGCATCATGAATCATTTCGAACAACAATAAATACAAACTGGAAATAATAGCATAAAATATAAAGTTAAAAATTGCAAAAAGTTATATGGTAAATACTTGTTAAATTTTATAAAAAAATTCTTAAAGGGTTTAAGTAATTTGTTATGAGGCAAGATTACCTTAATAAATAAGATACATTTCTACACGAAGAACAAATTAAAAATATTCGTAGTAAATAAAATTAATTGCGTCTAATTGAATTCTACTTTTTCATCAAAACACAAAAGACGATTGCAAAAATAGTATAGTATCCATCGTCATCTGTGACATTGAAATCTAGAAATCTCCACATCGATGAAAATGTCGTTCTACAATGTTAATGAAATATTATGCGTTCAAACATAAGGCATAATAAATATTCAGCATCCATTAGTTACCATCATTTGAAAATTTGTTATGAGGCAAGATTACTTTAGAAAGAAGATATTTAATACACGAATAAAGAATTACAAGTATTTGTAGTAAATAGTATTGTTTGTTTCTTTATTAGAATCAAACAATTCTATTTGCTACAAATTCTACTCTTTTTTTTATTAAAACACAAAAAAAGGCATAATAAACATTTAGCATTCATTAGCCGAGTAGCGACTGCTACCGTCGTTTGAGATTCATAAAATAAAACATTTTTCAGGAAAAAAGATTTCTCAAATATATTAACTTGAATCGCTCTTTCTAGTATTGATATACGCTTCCCTTTGGACATTTTCTTCAAAATAGGTGACCATTATTTGTTTCCATTTTCCTCAAAAAACTCCTTGTTGCATGTATGTTCCGCCCTTGTTATTCTTCACATATTCTAACAAAACATGACAGGCGCACTTATTTACTTCTATGAAATTACTAATTGCAATCTTTTTAAAAAAAAAATTCTAATTGATTTTTTTATTTTAATTTAATTGTTACGACTTTCTTCGTTAGTATTTTCCATGTTTATTTTATTTTTTTGCTATTATTGATAATCAATGATTACTATTAGGTTGGTGCAAAAATAATGGCGTAATAATGTCTTTTTTTGACGTATTTTTAACGTCAAAAAACGACATTATTACGTCATTATTTTTGCACCAACCTAATAATTTCAAATGAGTCGAGCTGTCTACATTCAGTATTTCGAGCCATGCTTCCTCTGCGCATTGAGTTCTAGACTTAAAAATCTTCATTTGATATATTTTCATTTTCCTTATTCCTTCGTGCATAATACGAAATGGTGCAACGCACGCATTTACTCAACATCTAACCGGTTCGTATCGACAAAGTGCAACAATTCATAATTTATATTGTTTAAAATAAAATACAAAATGTACATATTGTTTAGAATACACGCTCGTAAATTCCCACATGCAATTGTAACAACGTTACAGCAAAAATACACACTCGGATTAAGAAAAGTATATAAAATAAAATCACATTCTTCTGGCTCGGAGCTATTTATCTGCCACCGCTTAAACCGCATTGCTAGAAGTAATTCCAAAATTTTTCCATCACGAACACACGAGAAAGCCTAGAAGAAGGCGTCATTTTGTAGGAAAAAGAAGATGACATCGTTGATGAGAAGTACAATTAATGACAGAGAAAATCACCTACCCCAAAAAAGTGTTCGTGTTTTGTCTGCCGAAGGAAAATTATAGAAAATTGTTGGCAAATTCCTGCCAATTTAAGTATCAGAAGAACTGTGCTAATGTTATTTCCTCTCTGATTTGTTTTCACTGGCCCCATTGGTTAATACTCTAAAAGAATCTAGGTTACGACACGGAGGCAGTGACTACCGTTGGGATGCTAGGTCACAACTGCGAACATTATAGATCATATTTTGGATT
The DNA here is from genome assembly GCA_963932145.1 of Acanthosepion lycidas. Classification (NCBI taxonomy): domain Eukaryota; kingdom Metazoa; phylum Mollusca; class Cephalopoda; order Sepiida; family Sepiidae; genus Acanthosepion; species Acanthosepion lycidas. The sequence goes on along the minus strand of OZ010577.1, from coordinate 108,536,083 downwards.
TTATAAAGAATTTCAAAATACATAGCAGAATAACCAGACCAGATATGACTGTAATTGTCAATGCTTGGACGAATAACAGACTTAGAAATATGTAAGTTTGATTCTTGCGAGAGAAAAAAAATGTCTAGTACTACACAGTGAACCATCTTTCCTAACAGCAGGCCTAGCAATTAGTTCAATATAAACTTTCCACTTATCAGCGGGTAATGCTAGCCTGAGAAGGTGCAATGCCATTCTAATAGAGGTTAGAATCAGCCAGGTTGATAGTAGACAAAAAAAGGTTATTTCAAACGATTCAAAAATAACTGATTCGTTTTGGAAATGTCAGTGCGACTTATTTGTTCGTGTAACTAAGACAGCATTCAGCTAGTAATTTCAAATCTTTGTTGCGTGTAAGCTGATATTTTTCATACTACTCTAAATATAAGACGAAATGGAGTAGAAATGATAATAGTTCTCCTGTACAATAGATATAGCTATATTTTATGCTTAAAATTTGGGTAAACGGCTTATAAATATAAAGAATAATTACAGTATCTCTTTGCACTGTGACAATTGACGGTAAAAAGATAAGAACAAAACAAAACAAGACAAGTTATGTTAGTTCTGTCGTTATTAGAGTTGGAATATTATAATTACTTTCTTGACTACGCTGTTATTATTATTCATATTATTTATATGACTTGTTTTTAGGATTATAATATTTCTTGTTCTTATTGTATTTTTATTGGCCTTTTTGCATATATTCGTTAAACTGTTTTAATTTACAGCACTAATGTCTTACAAGCACCCGTTTATTCTGGGAGGATTTAGGGGTTGCTTTTAAAATAAACTCCAGTTTTTACATTGAAAATACATTAGAGCCAACTCACTGAATTTAAACTACTTCTGTAAATTAAAAATTTAGTTACCGAACTCATAGTTGCCTCGCTCTAATCATATAATATTTAAATTTGAAATATAGTCATGTCATAATAATTTTTTAAATTAAATTTTTTAAAAATATTTAGAAGAGCTGCAATGTAATTTTGCTAGCTGGCATTGACTGCAGCCAGCTGTCACAGTGATAATTACAAATTAATTTCTATAACCAGGTTTAATACCAAATTGTATTTGTTGAACTGGCATTCTTCGTTAAGAGACTATCATTAAATTTCTTGATTCACCCGAAAGTTAGTTGATTTTTTTAACGGCATATCACCTTCATTTAATGCCGAAATTTAACTTTTTGGAGATATTTTAAGTAATAGAAATATGTGTTATTTCGTTTCACAATTAAATACATGGTAGATCATAGTCAGCTTTTGTGCGTATAAAAGTTTGGATGTACATAATTACTAGAGGGGGTGATATATGTTTTTGATGTATTTTAAAATTTTGATTTAATAAATTGTAGAATTTTCTATGAAAGTCTTCATGATGGTGGTTGGGTTGAATTTGTTTATCGGTACATCAAACACTATGGGCTATTTAATTCCGAAATCTAAATAATTTGAACGCAATTTTATGGCTTCTATTAAATATATTTTGAACGCTTTCAAATACAGATCAAATGTTTCGCTGGTTACGTATTGACGGTCTTTTTTTATAAAATATATTGCTTGTACTGTTACTATTAAAATGTATTTTATATTTTCATGTTGCTTTTTTGTTCGCGGGGCTCACTGTTTTCCCATAGATTTTAACCCCCTAACAGGCGCTTCCTCCTGGATACAACGAAAGAGTTCACGTTTATGTATAGTAAGCATAATAGGTGATCGTGTTCGATCAGTAACAGAGTAATGTCGTAACCAAACAATCGATATCCGAGATTGTTTTTTGTCTCAAATGATTATAATGAATACATTACAATTATTTGAAATATTATTAATGATGACACGGAGAAGTAAAATTTGACGAGGTCCTTTAATTTTTTTTATTTTTTATTGGTTTGTTGCGAATAAAAAGTTTGTAAACACAGATTTTCCACCCTAACAAATTTAGAATATAGAGGATTTTATCGATAGTGGTTGAAGTAAGTTTTGGCGCTTATTTTCCGTCAGGTTAGCTGTGATCAATTCGTAGCAGAACATAGAAAAAAAAGTAAAATTTGATGAGGTCCTTTAAAGGACCTTGTCAAATTTTACTTCTCCGTGTCATCATTAAAAATATTTCAAATAATTGTAATGTATTAATTATAATCCTTGGAGACAAAAAACAATCTCGGATATCGATTGTTTAGTTAAGACAATTACTCTCTTCCTGATCGAACACTATATTGATAAATAAAATGGAATGTCTGTACTATTTACACATCTTTCAGACTATTATATAGTTAAAAATGGGAATTTTTGTCTCATTTGTTAAACAGTTCAAATTTAACATACATTAAAGAACAAGAAAGAGGAAAATGATTTGAACCAAATAACGCATATTCCCTTATATGTAATGTATGTCTTTCAAAGTTGCTTTGAATATTTCGGCAGGACGTAGTACATCTTATTATGGAATTTGATGGATAGCGGCTCGGATTGAGGAATCGAAGAGTCGAGTTCGAATTCCAGTCGAAGCCATGACATTCACTTACGTGCTAATACCATTGGGAAAGGTATAAATCCTCTTCTCCCCACCCGAACCTATGGATAAATAGCAGGAAAAGCTGATTCTCTATCCTTGGATGGTAACAGGTCTACCGCAGAAAGAAATGGCAACCTACTGCGGGGAAAAAAATCTGCATCGGCAGTTATGTATCTTTCGATAAGAAAATAAGCCGATAAATGTTATCTAGATTTGAAGAGACATTATAAGAATTTATTTTAAAGAAGTTGTTTCGAAAATTAAAATAGAACATTTAAAATCTCTCCTTGTTCTATATCTGCTACGAATTGATCACCACTAACCTGACGGAAAATAGGCGCCAAAATTACTCCAACCACTATCGATAAAATCCTCTATATTCTAAATTTGTTAGGGTGGAAAACCTGTGTTTACAAAAATTTAAACCCCAAATTTTGTAATATTGGGGAGTGCCGCTCTTAGTCTTCGCTTGCTTAAAAATAAATTCCATAGTAAATCGCATGAAAATCCCTTAAGTCTATATTTTACCCATATATACCGATCAGCGAACGTTTTCGGCAGCAGTATACGCCAAGTAATCAAATTGACTAAACTCTTCCTAGCAACAGAAAGATATCAATTTTATGAAATAATAAAAAAAAATGTAATTTACACGATAACTAATGTTTAATCGTTAAGAACTTTTATTCGCAACAAACCATGAAAATGTTGTCAAATTTGTTTTGTACATAACTCTATAGTTCAGCATTGTCGACAACGACTTCTTCAGAGACATTCAAAAAAAGCAGTTAAAACAGAAATATCTTCTGTTCAGCAAAATATATTTCTAGCAAACAATAACATGAATGATTTAATAAATACTTGTTTCTAACAAAATCTTGTAAACTACTTCATTTAATTATAAAAAAAAACTCAACCCCTAAAAGAATGGTGAGATTCTTGAGTTTGACATAATTATGTCTAATTTACAATATTTCTTTTTAAATATATAAACACGTGAACAGGAAATGCATTCACCTTTATTCATTGAGAGCAGTCTTTCCTATCATCAATTGTTTCTGTTTTTGGTATAGAATTGTGGTTTTCGACAAAACTATCCATAATGCATAATAGAATAGGCTGCATTAGGGATAGCTTTGTCCAAAACCACAAGATACTGCAAAACGAAAATTTTAACGTGAAAATCTCGTAATGGTCTTGAATAGCATTGTCGGATCTACACTCTCCTGGGGATTATATGCATAGAGTTCAGTACTCTTCACTAAAGTCTAAATGGCCGGGCATATATAAGGTTGGTGCAAAAACAAAGACGTAATAATGTCGTTTTTGACGTTAAAAATACGTCAAAAAACGACATTATTACGTCATTATTTTTGCACCAACCTAATACAACCGTTTTCTCAGCTCAATAATCAAAAAAATGAAATCAAAAGATTTTAGTTTGTGAGTTTTAAAGAGGATTGTCCTTCAACGGTTCTCGTAACCAGTCACTTCACAATCTTAAATAAATATATTTTCCTAAATAATAGAAACCACATCACTGGAAGACTTTCAAAAGCACAAACAACTGAATTAGTTGACATATGTAATTAAAAGAGAAAATAATCATATAATGAATATACTGATTTTTCATACTAAATTAAACAAACGGTTAAGAAGTAAACCCCCATAAATACTAGAAAGATATACAGTGAAACCCGGCTATAATAGAGTTGTCGGGACCGGAGAAGAAGTCTCTTATATCCGGATTTCTCTTATATCCGGGTTTTGTCTATTTTGTTTAGGTAAGTATGGCTCTAATTTGGGAACTGATGAAATCTCTCTTATATCCGGGTTTCTCTTATATCCGGGTTACACTGTATAACAATTGTTGAAATTCAGAGAATTATTTTCTTGATAGAAAACTCATATAAATTGAAACTGACAAAAACGATTTTTAGGCAATGAATACAGAATGTTTTCTGTATGGAGACGGCTATTCTCGCCATTAGCATTTCTAGTCTTTTTATGCAAACCTAAATGTTATTGTTAGTTCCATGTTATTTGTTTTGTAAATTCGGAAAGCTAAATTTCATTTTTCTTCTTGAATGAATAACACTCTTAATATTTTCTCCAAATTATGAAGACGCATGTGCTAATGGTATTAATATGTTTCCTCTTTCGCTCTAATGAGTGTTGTTTTTTTAATTTATTTTTATGAATCTCTGATAATATAAAATATTGATAATATCACGCATAATATGAACTGAAAACATCCGAAAGATGCGAGTAAAATCTTCTTCAATCTATAGCCCAAAGTATGTTCACAAATAGACGATTACTATTTCCACCAACTTTCCGCTGGTTACATGGACGTGTTTGTATCTCAGGGTGATGAGCTCATGATTTTAACACTTGTTCGTGACAAATGACATCGGCATGGCGTCCTTTTAAAAGTCCCGTGTAGAATCGACTGCTGTACGCCATTTGCCAACGCATTCCCATCCTCTCCGACTAAAGCCATTATTGGTACTGGTAATACTAATGGACTTTAAAATGAATGAGAACCGGTGGATAATTGGCAGGCCACTAAAAGGCGCTAGTCACCACTCATGTTTCACAAGTTCCGATGTCAAAGCAAACTTTTTTTTTCTACAGCGTAAAATCATAGGTGATGCAAGTCAGTAACCGTGATCAGGTTACCTTGCTGCAAAGTGCTTTCTGAGAGTGAACGTAACTTTTAATTTATCTATTTATATTTTTTTGTGAAAGTCACTCGGGTATAGGTTTTTGACCATATTACTAAGTTTACAAGCACTCCAATCAGGCTGATATTTTTTTTGTAAAGTATTTGTTGCATGTAACATTCGGAAATAACTAAAAATTGCGAATGCATTGAATTGAAAGTATTTGGATATCATAGGATATTAGGGAATGCTTTAATGGAATTAAGTTAATGTGTTTTTAGCTTCACAAAAGTCTATTTGTTAAGCCATATTTATTACTGGTAAAATCTTGCCAACAATTGCTGATAGTCTAGAATATATAACAGATCAAATGACTTCATAAATTTTATGATCAGAATAAAAGTACTTTCTTTATGTATCTGCAAGGTACTTATTGTTATTCTCGTATATAAGAAGTTTTGACCTATTATATAAAGAGCTATCTTTAGACAGCGGAAACAATTGCCTTGAAAGCAATATTTAGGAGCATTTTACACAAACCATTCTGAAAGTCTAGACGATTTGTTGAATCATCTAACTTTCAAGTGATTTAATGTGAGACAGATGTGCTACGGGCGGAGAAATCAGCGAAAATTTATGTTATTTAAAACAAGCTGAATAACGTTAGAAATTTCTGATAGAAATAAAATGATCATTCTTCTAACAAAATGTAGGCGTCATATGATATATTTCTTAAAATATATATGAGAATTGAACATTTCGAAATCATTTTATCAAAAATATCGTCTATATCTCATTGATAAACGGAGTTAGCTTATCATTGTTAACTTCCCTACAACATTGACTGTATCGCACACACAGTATATGAAGAAATATAGTTTTAAGGTATGCAGTATTTATGGGATAAAGTACTCAGTATCCGAGATGAAGCGTACGTAAATATACAAGTGTACATTGACGTCAACACTCAGAGGCGACAGACTGTTTCCAGCAAAACACAATCATCAGGCCAAATCAACTAATGGAAAGAAAACGAACAAAACGGTTTCTCGAAGCGTATCAACAAATTATGACTCTTTTTTTTTCATTGGGCTCGAAATCCACACGGAGCAGACATACCAAATATGGAGAACTGGGAGGAAGCGGAATAAGACGCCATCTCAACCCAAACCTGCTTGCCAATGTCCGCACTGATAGCGTACACAATAAAAGAATCTCAAATACAGAAATACATAAGACAAAATATACTAGAGAATAAAATAAACCAACTCTCAAACGATAAAGAGATGAGAGTAGAAATAAATAATATGACAGATGATGACGTAAAAACTGAAATTAATGAGATACGAAATAATAAACTCACTTGAAATAAAACCAAAGAATCTACCTGTGCAGTTATCCAGATTATGTCCCTGAAGATGAGTCCAACTACATTAGGGGTGATTATCTTGAAAACAACAGGTGAAATGGACCGAAACAGAAAACCACATCATCCAAGTAGTCAGCAGAGTAACTCTCACCGAAATGTCAGAGAAAAGCCCTCAAAAATTCACATAACAAAGAGCAATAAACACTTTATGCGAATATACAACGCTGTACGTGAAACACTGTTAACGACTAATCCACTTGTAAAGATAAAAGAAGTTAATGTCATATAGGCTACAGCTTTAGCAACTACTGGAAATCTTATGCGAGATTTCGATACTAGATGTGATCATCACAGGAAACGCAAATGTCGCAACACACAGATGCAGGAACATCAGGTGGAAATATAAAATTAAATCACTAAATAAAATTCCATCAATTAAGGAAATGCTAAAACAGAAACTGCAGTTAAAGGTACACAGAACAAGACGATACAAAAAACGTTGAACGTTGTTCCGCCAAAATAAAATCTTTCAAACGGACCTTAAGAAATATTACAGGGAAAGTGGAAAAGCAGTCACAAATGCCAAAAAGTCACTATCAACTGTAAAAGTACAAAAATTCTGAGAGAATATTTGAAGCAACATAAAAGAATATAACCCCAATGCAGAATAGATCCAACGTGAAGAAGAACTAATGCTGGATAAATATCTGCAAGAATGGGAAAATATAACCACGAATTATGTTAGGCAATCGCTAAAAAAATCGTAGAAATAGAAATCCTTTGAAAATGTCAAGTTGCTAAACTTCATGCTATATCACCAGCCTTCAATCCATAAAACCCTGTCAGAAACTCTATCATTGCTTATTAATAATTTCAATGAAGTCCCAGAATGGATCACTGGCTATATTACATATCTCATGCCAAAAAACGAGTGAAACATATGATCTGCAAAATTATAGGTCAATAACATGTTTGTCCACTACGTATAAATTAATCGAGTCTGTCCTGATGAAGAGTATTTACTCTTTTCTCGAAACAAACAACATCCTTCCAGAGGAACAGAAGGGATACAGGAGAGGTTATATGGTTGCACATATCAAGTACACAAAATGATCCTGGGATATTGCAGGAAAAATTGTAGACATTTTAGCACAGAATTGATAGATCACACTCTTTGATACTTTAGACTCTGAAAATGTACAAAGCCTCCTTGGTGATAGTAAATTTCCTTAAACACAGCAAGGCGAATGTCGAAGACCACATTATTCCTTAATGACACTAGAAACATTGCCACCCCCAACCGTCTGAATATCCGACGAGGAATCTTTCAAGGAGACTCGCTGTCTACCCCTTCTGTTTTGTATGTCCTTAATCCCTGTAACACATAAACTAAACAATAATAGATATGCATAAAATCTAAACAAGAATGTATTCTACCACGTACTCTACTGGATGACCTGAAACTCTACCAAAGAGGACAATTGTAGGGTCTCCTCAATAATGTAAAATATTTCATGGACGGCATACGTATGTTATGGATTTCAGATGAGATAAATTTGAAAAGTAATATTCAAGAAAGGGAAAATTACAGAAACTCAGAAAATAGATTTAGATTTTGTCACAAATATCAGAGAACGAGAAAAAGAAGCCTGTAGGTACCTAGGAATATAGAAGGAAATGAAATAGAGCAAAGTCAAATAAAGGAGAACTTATGAAAGGCGAAATACAGGAATACCTAAATGAATTAAATAAAACAAACAAAAAAAAACAAAACAAAACAAAAAACCCTAGAATATCAGCTATAAATACCTTAGCTGTCCCTGTGGGGCAGTACAATTTCAACATATTTAACTCGACCATAGCTGGCATGTAGTATATGGACGCCAAAACTAGAAAGCTTCTCACATGCCACCACATGTATCATCCAAAGACTGATGTTGATCGTCTCTATGTGCCCTGATCCGAAGGAGACAGGGGATTAATTCAACTAGAACAGTCTTACAAACCTACAACAATTGACCTTTAAAGATACCTTGAAACCACAGAAGACTGGATGATAATCTCTGTCAAAGGACATGAAATAAGTTTTAAAAAATATATTAAGTTATAAAGGAAACCAAAAAGTTCAAAATGTCGTTTCAATTGGGTGATGAAATGCAAGTAAAGCATGAAACGTCGACTGCAGCTGCAAAATACTTAAAAAGATAGCAAAGGCAAATGCCACCGATCAGATACAGAAACGATGGCAGAATAATCGCTTGACGATCAATCCTCTGCCCGTACCAAACAAGCTGATGTAGACAAACCCCGTACCCAATAGTGGCGACGTAGTACAGGGCTAAAATCTAAAACCGTTTTATTCTTCCTGAATAGGATCAATGCATGCTTACAAGAAATTACCAAGCACGCAAACTGAAAAATTGTGTTAGTCCCAAATGCAAATTCGGTGTTAAATATCCAGAAAACATTGAGCATCTTGTATCGCCTTGTGCGTTATTGAACCCACTGAATATAAAACTCGGCATGTCAGATTGGGCCAATATCTGCACTGGAAACTCTGCAGATTTACGGAAAGAAAACTGCAAGAAATTTGTATGAACACCAACCAGACCCAACTAGGGAGATAAGACATGAACAATTTTATCGAACAATACAATAGACAGAACAATCAAATCTAATCGCTAGACAAGTTGATTAAAGACCGCGAATACAAAATACGCCTTCTCATTGCAATCTATGCAGACTGCAATTTATCTTTGAAGATATTCAAAAATCTATCAAATTCAAGGAACTTGAAATCGAAATCTCAAAAAAGTAGAATATGTGGACATCAAAAATTCCCGTAGTAATTGGAGCCCTCTGGTTGACTGGAATGATTCTAAAAGACCCCTTAAAAGAACCCCTGGTAGCCAATACCTTAAAGAAATACAAAAAAGTAAATGTTGTCCCAAGTCCAACCCACAACTTACGAAGCGCTGTATCTATGTAAAATATGTGATTTTCTTTTCAAAACTACTCAGTGGAAAATGACATTATGCGATTTCTGACCTTAGGTCTCTTGTCGGGACTCAAAAATAAATTAATATACACTAGAAATCAAAGGAAATAAATTATTATTATTATTATTATTATTATTATTATTATTATTATTATTATCATCATCATCATCATCATCTCCTCCTTTTGATTATGATTGCATCAATCTTTTGACTAGACATTGGCTGAGGTTAAGGATAAATCATTATTGGAAATTTACGCATTTGTTTGCACAAATTCTGATATTACGTGATTTTTAACATGTAAAGTATTTATATTTTTCTTGCATTGATATCATACTTTCCTTAGTAGTAACCGGTTCTACGCATTTATTATTATTTCTTCCGCACAGGTTATCGTTTCCGACCGAAGATATTGTATTAAGGCTTCATTAATCCGTAATATCTATGGGTAAAGAGCAGGACGTACTATAACCCTGGCATAGCAAACACAATACAGATAAAAAAAAGGATCGTTCGCATTGGTTTGATGTTCTCGACTACGGTAGGATTGAAATTTTAGCAGAATATTTCCAGTGTCAAACAACGCAGACAGGTGAAACGATGGTATACTAGGCTTCATTAAGATTTTCTCAATACATAGGCTCAAAAGCCCCAATGATAACTTAGTCATTATTGGCGTGAATATATATATTGTGGAAATTTCAGACAGACGGTTGTTATAGTTATAGCAGTAGTATTAATATCAATTCTTCTTATTAAAGATAATAGCTGTTTAAATAATAATAATAATAAAATTATTATTATTAACCTTTTTATACTGTCATTTCATTATTAACAATGTATTTAATTCATTTTGTGCGATTTTTTACTAGTGCAAGATTTTCTCAATATAAGCGATGTTGGTACAAAAGAATTCTTTTGCATTTTTTTTATATATAAATATTTTAATACTTGTATACATTTTTTTAAAATTTATCATGAAGAGGACAAAGATACTGTTGAAATATTGAACATTGTCCTTTCTTTTATCTTAAATCGCACTTCCCTAAATGTTGAAAAATATTGAAAAGTGTCACATCAAACATTTTGTTTATTATTAATATTATTATTATTATTATTATTATATTATTATTATTACTACTTTTCGTCTCACCAACAATCAATGTTATAAAATAAGCTGTTTTCAGATGAAATCTACTACATATATTCAGTTATTGTTATTATTCAAAAATGTTTATTCAACGAAGGTAATGAATTCATTTTTGTTAACTACTTACATAGAAGAGAAAACATTCTGGATCCAATTTAGTGTTTAGATCCTGTATTTTAAGTATATTTACCCAGTGAAGATTAAATGGATATAACATTTTGCATTATATACTTCTAACACAACGATAACAAATGTTATACGGTTATGTTGAGGATAAATGTTATTAATAATTTAAGCATCTCCTTATTTCACTCTTCTTGATATAGAACAGACGTATTTTGGAAATCTCATCATTGCAAAAATTGATACAATAGATATATAGAACGGGTACAGGAATGAACTATTTGTATACATAAAAGACAATTTAGTTTAGTATTTAATAAAAATTGTTTTCATGGTAAATTCATACTTATGCTCATAGATACAGACAAACAGCACACAAGCATATATATTTATTACAGGTGAAAAACGTAATTTTGCTTTTATGTGCGCACGCACCACGAATGCAGCCTATAAAAAAATATTAATGTGGCTTTATAATGACGGTACTGATATTGTTTCCCACTATGCAATAAACTGAAGGTTTTAATGAAAATGGTGGTCGAAAAATAATTGTCAAACATTTAGAATTTAAGAAACAAATGTTGAAAAAATGTTAAATTTATCAATGAACGGCAATTCAGGGAAGAATAAAATATAAAAAAAGAATGACGCAACATCATATATATATATATATATATATATATATATATATATATATATATATATATATATAACCATGCAATCGTAAAAACATTTGAGTAAAAAATGAACCAACTATAATATGTACTGTCTCCTGTTTGAGCCCTGGAGAAAGTACGAAATTAATGACAATATTGATATGAAAAATCTAAGAGGGTTTGAAAATTTCCTCAAAGAACCGGGATAGATAGATAAGAAAAAAACCGAGATAGATAGATAGATAAAAAACTACAACAGATACATAGGTAAAAAAAAGGTCACGGTAGATAGATAGTTAAAAAAAAGACCACGATATTTAGATAGATAGTTAAAAAAAAGTCCACGATGGTTAGATACATAGTTAAAAAAAAAAAGAGCACAATAGTTAGATAGTTAAAAAAAAGAGTACGATAGTTGGATAGATAGTTAAAAAAAAGAGCACGATAGTTAGATAGTTAAAAAAAAGAGCACGATAGAGAGATAGTTAAAGACAAAAAAGACCACGATAGAGAGATAGTTTTAAAAAATACCACTATAGATAGATAGTTAAAAAGAGACCACGATAGATAGATAGTTAAAAAGAGACCACGAAAGATAGATAGTTAAAAAAAAGACCACGAAAGATAGATAGTTAAAAAAAAGACCACGAAAGATAGATAGTTAAAAAAAAGACCACGAAAGATAGATAGTTAAAAAAAAGACCACGATAGATAGATAGTTAAAAAAAAGACCACGATAGATAGATAGTTAAAAAAAAGACCACGATAGATAGATAGTTAAAAAAAGACCACGATAGATAGATAGTTAAAAAGAGACCACGATAGATAGATAGTTAAAAAAAAGACCACGAAAGATAGATAGTTAAAAAAAAGACCACGATAGATAGATAGTTAAAAAAAAGACCACGATAGATAGATAGTTAAAAAAAAGACCACGATAGATAGATAGTTAAAAAAAAGACCACGATAGATAGATAGTTAAAAAAAAAGATCACGATAGATAGATAGTTAAAAAAAAAAGATCACGATAGATAGATAGTTAAAAAAAAAGATCACGATAGATAGATAGTTAAAAAAAAAGATCACGATAGATAGATAGTTAAAAAAAAATACAAAGATAGATAGATATATAAAAAAGAACTACGATAGATAGATAAAAAACTACGATAGATAGATAAAAAAACTACGATAGATGGATAAAAAAACTACGATAGATGGATAAAAAAACTACGATAGATGGATAAAAAAAACTACGATAGATGGATAAAAAAAACTACGATAGATGGATAAAAAAAACTACGATAGATGGATAAAAAAAAACTACGATAGATAGATAAACAGACTACGATAGATAGATAAACAGACTACGATAGATAGATAAACAGACTACGATAGATAGATAAACAGACTACGATAGATAGATAAACAGACTACGATAGATAGATAAAAAGACTTCGATAGATAGATAAAAAGACTACGATAGATAGATAAAAAGACTTCGATAGATAGATAAAAAGACTACGAGAGATAGATAAAAAGACTACGAGAGATAGATAAAAAGACTACGAGAGATAGATCAAAAAAATCTACGGTAGATGGAAAGATAAGGAAGACTAAGTTAGAAAGATAAACGGAAAAGACTGGGACAGACAGATAGATAAGAAAAGACTGAAATAGATATATAGATAGATAGAAAACGGTTATAATATATATTAGAAAGTATGATCGGGGAAGAAGAAGAAAGATTCTCAGTCAGATAGATGCTGACAGTTGGTGCCTGATAGTGATATCAAATGTTCTGTAGATAGACATCACTTACTGTATCTTTTCGTATGCTGCTACCCGAGAGACTAAGTGAAGAATGATAGATGGATGGTCTCTCGTGGATGACGGTTATGCAAAGCTAGGTATTCATGGAAGGCAACCACGTCATCTTCTGTGCCTCTGGATGCCACTGCCTTCATGTTTGCTTTCATACAATGTTCGAGACAGATAGAGGTTAGATTTCAGATTTGTGTCTGGTGCTTTCTGCTTCGACTGATATGACAATATATAATGGCTAGTTACATTTGAAATCGGACACCAGCCTTGAGTCAATACACGCTTTTCATTTGTATCCTCAGGTAGGCAAAGTTCTCTCAGCCTTTGAATTTATTGCTTCGTTCAGGATGTATAATCCATGATTTATGACCAAAGACAGACCGATTTAATGTAACCTGTTAATCAAAACCGTCTATTCACGTTTTCTTAAGAGTTTTTTTACCAATCATATATATTGTCAGGCCAGGGGTGACCATGGATCTTCACAACTTCTTATGATTTTGTTATTTTTCGTAAGAGTTGTCTTTTTACTCTCACCTCTATACTGCTGTTGTTCCCAGGTACACCTTGACCATGGATGCTAGCGCATGTTATGGCTCTAGCTATCGTCAAATAGTGAGACCCCCAAACAAAAATCATTATTACAATTTTATAATAAATGGCCAACATTACAATTTTATAGCAAAATGACTACCAATGCAACAGTAAAAAATATACAAATATATTTTTATAGTAAAATTAACAAAATACATTTCATGATCTACAAAATATATATCTAAAAACCTATTTACCCTGAAAGTGTAAATTATGTACAAAAATCTGTAGTTGAAAGCATAAATTCACGTACAGAATATTTAGAATTCCGCATTAAATAAACCATAGATATGATGTTGAACAAATTTAAGCAACCAACTTTTTACCAACCCTCTAAATATCTACTGCCATCCACTGACAGATGCTTGTTAAGTCAGTCACTCGTTGTTTACATTTTTACCCTTCGCAGTCCCTATATTCTGTGTGTAGTAAATTATTCGCACCATTTTTCCTCATTATTTACCCGAGAAATTTCAACTCTTTTTGATTCTAATTACACTATTTTTTTTTCTTTAAATTTACTTTAAACATTCCAGTTGCTTACATCTTTTATTTTTGACACCATCAAAGTCTTTCTGTAGAACTATGTTTCTGTGGAATAAAGTCTCATTCATCTGTGAGAAGATTCTCAAAAACCTACTGCTATTGAAGAACATTGATATTGTATAGCCGTTCAGCACTCTTCCTTTAGCTGACAAAATTTTCATGGTTTTTAATAATTTTTTTAACGATTGGATGATAACATTTGTTATTCAAATATGTTTCCATATTTATGTTTGACATTTTCTGTTCACTGTTCAAACAATTCCTAGATATTTAAATTTTAATATTTTAATATTTCTTGTACATTGTCAATTCTTATTTTGCATATTGGGCCGTTGCTCTTTTTGGTAACCCCATGAATTCTATCTTCTTACAATCACTGCATTTACCTCTTCTGTGTCAGCTTTCAACACTGTATGTTGTTAAGATTGTGTCTGCCCATAATAAATACTAGTAATAAGTTCGTGATCTCAAAATTGCCTCATTGTAAAGATTAAATAACTAAAAAAAAAATCACATCGTTGTTACTTACGTGTATGCAAACATTCTGCTTCTCATTTTATATTATTATAAAGGCATACATTTAAAGAGAATGTTTATTATTAAAATAATTATTGTATTTAACAGCATTTTAAGTCATTACAGGAAACCAAATCACTATATTTATCAATATAAAAAGACAAGTCAGAGATATTAAGAACGAAACTGTGTGAAGCCATTATCATTTATGACCTGAATCAATATAGAAAGAGAAAAAACTGGATATAGCTTTCGTAGTCACTTCTTTAGTGTACATTCCTTTAGAGTTCTAAGCGATGTTTACCCCTTCACTATATATCGATGTCCTGATTTACGATCTATTTACATGAAGTCTTATGTAGATTACACGAGGTTACTCTCCGCCTCTCTCGCCTTCAAAATGTCATGTAATATCAAATTCCCCAAAATCTCTTTTCACATTATGCATCGGAATACTTCATCTCTCTCTTTCTGCTTCTAATAATTATCGTCATTTTTGTTTCCATCATCCTTAAAACTTCTACATTGGTCAAATGTTCACTCCATGGTATTTTTAGTATTATTTTGAAGAAATGTCTCTTCTTAATCTGCTAGGGAAATATTCCAGGCTTCACTATCAGATAGATGGATTGATATTATATAGCAATACAGCATTCCTTTCTTTGTTTCTGCCGATATTTCCATTATCTGTCTATATTTCTGAGATGAGGTATTACGTACATTATTTACATTATTCGAACTATTGTTCTCATCTTTCTCGCTATATTTATTACAACGTCTCGGCCGTTCTACGCTCCGGCCTTCTTCAGGTTGTTGGAATGTCGAACTGAACTCTTTATTTCGCTCACGTTTGTAGTCTGTTCTAGTTCCACGTGCCATGTTTAATGGATGTCAGTTATCAGTAATCTCCTTTTAATTTCCCTTAAGGACACATGGCACAGTGGATAAAGGCATTGGTTAGATCCAGTGACAGGATCAAAGTGAGTTCAATACCCGGTTAAGGCAGTGGAGAAATTTAAGAGCGAAATTAACAGGATATAACTGATATCCATTAAATATGGCACGTGGAACTAGAACAGTCTACCCCAGTGAGCGAAATAAAAAGTACAGTTCGACATTCCAACCAACTGAAGAAGGCCGGAGCGCACAACGGTCAAAACGTTGTAATAAATATGGCGAAAAAGATGAGGAAATTAGTCCGAATAATTTAAGTAATGTACGATATTTTCATATTTTGAATACATTGTGTTTTTGCAGTACACATCATTTCTCGGACTCATGTGCTACATTTTCTGTTCTGTTTCAAAGTATTTAAATTTTCTCTTAAATTTACTGACAATTTTAACATAGCGTCTTGCATATGCAGAATATTGCTTTTAATTTAATACGTTTTGATATCTTCAGCCTTGCGTAAAACTTTTACTCCATTTATGTCGTACTCGTAATATATTTTAAAAAAATCAACATTACCAACGTTTTTGCCTTTCAACTTCACTATTTCCACCTTTATTAAAAGCATATTCACAGTTGCATCCTCCTAAATTTTTTCCTGTTAATGAGACAAGAACAATTCTTGGTGTCTTTTGCAACATATCATGAAGGTAAAGCTTTAAATCGAACGAATGCTGCGAAAGCCAGGATAGTATGCAATGTTTAAATGTAATCTCACATTATAAAGGCTGACCAGAAAAAATACTTGACAAGATCTAAAACTATTTCAGTATTAGCAAATTAATATATAGCAGAAGAGAAAAATGTGATCTAATTCAAATAATCATGACATAATTTACTTTATAAACTAATGATCTTTTCTCGGTTTGTTAGGCTTCTTAGTAATCAGGATTTTTTCCTGAATTCATCTCATTTCTTATCATAGCCAATAGTCAATAAAATAGTAATTCGTTTGGGTTCCGAAGCCATGCATTCACTGTTCTTTAGTTTCTATTACTTACTCGATATAGGTGCGAGGTATTGAAAAGTTATCAATAAGGAAAGCAAAATCGACAGAGTTCCAAATTCCGCCTGGGTTGCTTGCGTTCACTTAGCCTAATGGCTTTTTGACAGGTTTGAATCCATATCCCTGCACTATGTCCCATCGACAGATATCGTGAAGAAAAACGTCACATTGTTGACAGAGAAAGGGTATGAGTTAGTATTAGTATAAAGGACTATCAAATAACTGCTCTGTCGCGCAAAAAGGAAAATGTAACAGGCTGTATCTATGGTCGACATCGTCAGTGGTCGTCGCTTACTCGACATTATACGGTGGTTATATAGATTTGCGTATGAAATAAACTTCAGGTTCTCCAAGTGAATTTCACTTAGGTTTGAACAATTTTCCAATTCTTTTTTTTATCAGAATTCACAAGCTAACGTCGACTTCGGAATAAAACAGAATATTAGAGATAATTTTAGTTCGTACATTCTAGTTTTTTTTTTTTTTTTAACTACCGCGAGGACTTTTAAGAATGCTCAGCCCTACCTACACTTCTGATGACCTTTCTTTTCGTACGGATTTCAGGCTATTAATACTAATTGTTTCTTTAGGGTTTTGTATATTTCTTAAGACTGCACTGCTGAATTTAATTGTCTGGGGTATATACGTTATCTGATATTTGCTCGATAACCATCACACAGTAAGTGTTATTTCTTTATTTTTTCTATAACGTCTATATAGTATAAACTTGCCCCATAATTAATTTACTGATATAATTCTGATCGTCTATTTAGTTTGAGAAGGAATGTTTTATGTCGGCTATTATCTCAATATACTTAACAAACATGTTATTTTATCCCAGCATGAATTAGTATAGTGTATAGACTTTCTTGAAAAAAGCAACATATGCAATCTTAGTATTTACACGTATTTGTAAAGTGGCAATAGTGCGCAATGCACAAAGACTATAGTCAGTATGCATGCAACTTTTTGGTGTATAATTTGATGGTTAAATGATTCAGTTCTGATATTAGAGTAAATACGCCCATTTCGAATGATTTAGGAGTCATAACTTATGATTGATTTAGGAGAGATATAAGTTGCAAATAATTTGGGAGATTCAAAATTAATAGTTAACAAAGCTTTAATATCCGATTTATTGTAAAAGATTTGTCAGTGCGCCCCAAAACGGTTTAACATAAAACAATTCTGATGTCAGATATTTTGTGTGATTTCCGTTCTTAAGCCCAGGATATTTAAGCAAGCATCTTAAACAACTTATAAAAAGAAGAACCAAGATCACATCAGAATAAGTAAAATAGAAAAACCTAACATGCAATATTGCGTCTAAATTTTAAAAAGACTGGCTTAATAAATAAAAATCCCTCAATATGAATGTGTGAAAACTGTTCAGACGTTACATGAACCATCTACTAAGATTTATTTAAATGAAATGATACCTAATGACAAAAAGTCCTTTTCTTTATTATCTGTGAATTGACATAAATTCATAGGAAAGGTAGTGGGGTGGTTTGTCATTATATTCTTCATGTTTTTGGAATTCAGAGTAGATTTCCACTCTGAATTCAAAAACCTTCTTTAGTAACAAAGAAAAGAATAATGAACTCTCACGTGACATCTGTCTTTCTTTGCGGTAGAGAATGTTGGACGATTTCCTCAAAGATGAAGAGATGTGGTTCTACAGAAAGATGCTAAGGATAAAATGGACCGAGAGTCTGAGCAACGATGAGATCTTAGAGAGGTTGCTATCAAGAGAGGGGCTTAAATTTAATATCAGGAATAAACAGCTGAAAATTCTTGGACACATAATGCGGAAAGGGGGCCTGGAGAATCTGATACTCCTAGGTCGAATAGAGGGAAAGAGAGACAAGGGAAAACAATGCCTGTCATACCTGGCGGACTTAAGCAAATGGATGACTGAACGTGGTCTGGGGACGGAAGCAGAGGGAAAGAACTTGTTGAGTGCTGCATGAATAGAGAGAGATGGAGAGTCATGACCACTATCGTCCTGAAATGACATGACACATAAAATGAAAGAAGAAAATTAGATTTCCTAGAAGAATTACAAATCAAATTGAGAGTACAAAGTCTCCTTTGCTACGAGGGTCGAATAGAAAGTTCTGTGTGTGTGTCCAAGGTATCAATTTAAGTATTACTCACAATTTTGCAAACCGAAATATATGCAAGCATACCAGATTAAAACAGCTAGTCAAGAAAGCTAGATATCATGGCCAAGTAAATGAAAATATATGAAAATGACGTAGCTGTAAATATATACCAGCTGTAGTATTATGGTATACTTGCACTGGTATTAAACCTAGGACAGAGCAGATATGAGATGTATTCATTCCTCTCTTAACACAGAATTTGAACTCGGCTTGCAATTCAAATTTCGCTGAAGAAAACCGGTGAACTACCCATGTACGAGTATCAAATTTTATATTATGCAGTTTTCAGTTTCATAGATTTTTTGGTTTGTAAAATTGAGAGTAAACATTACAATCCTCAAAGGATGTTTTTTGATTTGAGACAAATGTAATGGTTAAATTCTGTCGACATTCTCTGAGAACATTTCTTAAATTACCGAAATTTTATTCCATTTCTAAACTTTCATACACCATGACGGAGGCTATCGGAACTGAAATGGAAATCTCAGATTAGCTCCAGTGTCATTCGATGACGTTTGGGTGATATCATGAATTATCTCTAGATGGATTAATATTCGTCGTGAAATTGGTTCTGATTAAATGATCAAGAGAGATTTGCATCAGTAAAGAGTTCGGTTTCATCTACTTGGAAGTCCGTTAGATAAGACATTTTCCATGGAACTACTGCACATATTGTTAGTACATATATCAAGGCTATTAAAGGATATGCTTGCTTATATTATTTATGTATTCTGTCTATCAAACAATATATATATATATATATATATATATATATATATATATATATATACAGAGAGAGAGAGAGACATATGTATACACATAGATAAATTGCTACACATATGTATACACATAGATAAATTGCTACACATATGTATACACATAGATAAATAGATACACATATGTATACACATAGATAAATAGATACACATATGTATACACATAGATAAATAGATACACATATGTATACACATAGATAAATAGATAGATAAATAAATAGATAGATATACATCTGTATTTGATTCTCTCTTCCCTTCTCTCTCAATATGTGTATATATATATATATATATATATATATATATATATATATATATATATATATATATATATATATGTGTGTGTGTGTGTGTATCACCCCAGGCAAGCCACAATACCAATACATCCTAGGTGTTACTGAAAATGAATAAGAAGCTTGAGAATGGGTAGGATTGAAAAAAGGATAAAAAAGCAACATGTCTCAAGAAGAGAGAAGACGGCTGTTGAC
>OZ010577.1:108443201-108510701 GCA_963932145.1 Acanthosepion lycidas | reverse complement strand
TTATTTGAGATAAGAGCTGGATATATATATATATATATATATATATATATATATATATATATATATATATATATATATATAATCTTTCTGTCTCACGCATGCATATATTTGTATATTTTAAGAATAACAATGAAAATCACTTGAGATGGACTTTCGTGGATGTTGTGGTGTCACTGACAAGAAGAATTTTAAATTGTGTTAATATATCGCTTATATATATATATATATATAAATTTAACGAAACGGCAATCTGAATTGATAAATAGTGCTTTTCAAACGTTCTATTCACAGGTGAATACTATCCAAAATTCTATGAACAGCTGCGCAGCTATTGACGCAACGACTATCGAATTTTGCGACTCGAAAAGGTGGAGGTGATTTTCTATTTTGGAATGGGATTATATTTTTTGAAGTGTTAATTTCCAGATGTTTATGAAACGACAACGCCGATAAGTATCGATATTTTCACAAGCAGATGAGGAGCTAATCGCTTTCAGAAATATAATAATAGGTACGGCATTACTTCACTAGTGTAAATCTAATAAATATCTTAACAAGATTTCTTTCTAAGTCAGTCGTTAAATCAAGTCGCTAGCTCCTTTGCCTTACATTAACAACATAGATTTACACCCACCAACAGACACATGGACAAGAAAAGAAAACTCACTATCTGTTGATATTAGGTTGGTGCAAAGATAATGACGTAATAATATCGTTTTTGACGTTAAATATACGTCAAAAAACGATATTATTACGTCATTATTTTTGCACCATCCTTATATCATCGGATAATGTCGTATGTTTTCATAAACATTTCAAAAGTCTTGTTTATATGTAAGGATTTCTAACACACCCTTATTTTCAGCATGATTCCCAAAATTAATATTTTACCGAGAATTATAGATGAAATGTAGCCACTACTTATTTAATATGAACAGGTAACGTATTTAATATAACAAATAATTTATGTCTATAACAATAAGTTTCACATTGTCATTTTAACGCGAAGAGAATAATGTTTAGTGTATTTCGTCATGGGTGGATTGTTTCATGTTTTTAATATTTGTAGCGTAGGATAACGCATAGCATGCGTGTATCCAGGATCACGTCAGATGAGCAAAAGAGGCCAACGTCTCTTCTTGATGACGGGGAATGAATATGTGTAAGGCAGACATCTGATATTATAGATTTAGCAATACAAATTTCATAATTAAATATTTACAATAAAATGACCACTTTAATGAGTCAAAGTGATTCGAATATTAATGAAAACTAAATGACATATTCAGTGTTTCATATTTCCACCATGTATTAGTCAAGTTTTGGTTTAGTAATCGCACCATGATGGTGATCACTAAGCTATTTTATAGCAACACTTGCGCCTTAGATTTTAATTGAGAGTTTTCAAATTAGATTTAGCATCAGCGAAGAAGAATGCTGTGTAGAATAGTTAGCGAATCATATGTAATAGGTATTATATCTGTGCGATGGAACTTAATATCTGGAAGAGGCAGCTGAAGTTTCTGGAACACATGATGAGGAAGGAGGGCCTGGAGAATCTGGCACTCACGGGTCAAATAGTGGGAAAGAGAGACAAGGAAAAGCAACTTAAGCAAGTGGATGACAGAACATGGTCTGGAGGAGGAAGAAAAGGGAAGTTACTTGCTGAGAGCTGCAAGGGATAGAGAGAGGTGGAGAACGACGATCGCCTACGTCCAGAAAGGGCATGCGCATAAAAAGAAAGAACTGGAACTAGCCTAGCATAGCCTAAGTTTTCAAAAGAGCGAATCCATAATGATTATTAATCTAGTCAAAAACAACACATTATAGTTGTGTAAGGCTTACAGTTAACTAAGTAATTAATGCTTACAATAAATTAAGGAATTACATTCACTTATGTGCTAATACCCTTGGGAATGTATAAATCCTTTTCTTCTCCCAGCTATGGGTAAATAGCAGGACAGATTGGGTTCTATAGCCTTGGATGGGAATTGGTCTATCGCAGAAAGTAATGACAACATACTGCATGAAAAAAAAATTCTGCCTCGTCATTCATGTATCGAAAGATACATGATTGCCAAATCGTGCATCACGCATGCCACATAACTGACTGAATGCTTTTGAATCGTACTGTATTGTCCAAAACTATCTCTAATTCTAACCTATGAGATGAGTAAGAGAGTACCACCGTGGGGAATATTTCGTGAAATAAAATCAGAGTCCGTTACTATTTGTGGCCTGTCATAGTCTAAACTTGGTTTGGAATGCCCGCTTTGATCATATTCACTCAGGTAGTCAAGTATCATCTCATTATAATTGTGTAATTCATTGAATTTTCATTGTGCTCCGAAAATGTATTCCTTTCTTTTGACCTTTGAGACGATGAGAAAGTGTGTCTCAACGTGGGTAATTTTTAGCTCAAAAAATAGACTCAAAGACTATCTCTATTTCCGAAATAGATCAATATACCCTAAGTGTTAAAATTATCGCTTTTTACCAAGTTAATAAAAAAATAATTATAGCTTGGTATCAAACTAATAAAGGTTTTCGTAGCATTTGCATGACTTAATACTAAGAGAGATACTCTTAGAGATCTTTATAACTGAGTGTTGATAGCTGACTTCAGATAGTAGCAAAGAAATGCGAGAAGTACTAAACAAAAAATTGTAAGAAAACAGAATGTATTGTTGGGATCAAAACGAATAGTCGAAGATGTGGAATTTGAATTGCAGACGCCAAAATCAAGCAAGTACAAAAATTTATATATCACGGAAAAGTTTTAACAGAGGATGAACAATACAACAGTAAACAACTGAATCTATATGAAATATCGGTCATCCCATGTGGCAGTTGATACTGGACTCTCACCTCATACATGAAGATGACAGTTGAGGCAAGAGGAATGTCGTTCTACGGAAGAATGCCGAGGATCCAATAGAATGAACATGTGAGTAACGAAGAAGTGTCAAGAAAAAAAGAAAGGAAAAGGACACATAGAATGAAGAATGACGTAATTGAAATTTTTAGGATACAAAACGAAGAAAAAGGACACTGACAATAATTTGATACTCATATAGAATGAAAAAATGGAAAGATAAAACTTTGAATAACCTAAAAACTTGTGTAAAGAGATCGCAGAACAGGGACTGGAGTAAATAGCAAGAAGAGCCACAAAGAACAGGAAATTATTGAGATAAATGATCACCCATTATATGCAAGGACAGGGTACACAGAAAATGACACAGTGAGCAAATTACTGAAGGACATTGTGTAAATGACGAAGAGAATAGGGAGTTTGAGGGATAATGAAAATACATATATTGGTAGGAGGTAAAGAGGAGTGGAACTCGAGAAAAGTCATCATCGCCCACGTCCTAAAAAGACACGGCACTATGTAGGACGATGAAGGTGTTAAATTTTCATTATTAGAGCTATTACGTACGTACCGTACATAATAGCTCTAATAATGAAAATTAGGTTGAAAATAATCTCCTGCTTTGTAAACGATTTTAGCGCACGGGGTTGATCTTTTTATAAGATTATTTTGTTTGCAATGCAAAAGAAGTAACATAATTTCAAAGGATGCAAGACGATTCATCACTGCGACAACTCACCATCAGCTTACTCAGGCGGGGACAACTCAAAGACAAGCTAACTATAAGAATTTTTCAACTTTTTAAAAACAAAATAAAATTTATTAAAAGATCATTTTTTTTTAATACATGATTATTTTTAATTTAAAAGATTACTGAAAATTGTTTGCAATTCCCCTAAAATATTCAGTTGGAGATCGTTGTGAAAATGAAAAATCAATCTGCAAAATTATTTCATCTGCTTTCCAAGACATCTTGAATTTAAGGTGGAACGGATGAATTCCAATGAATTTCTCAAAAAAAAGTATCTCGGTTTCTTTGCAATTGCTGTAGTCCATTAAGGAATCTCTATATTGTGGGATGTTCCATCCCCAGCACTATGTGCTGTCTTCTACTTACTTCGGCGTGTCTAGTTGTTCAATCTAGAAAAGTAAACACAAGTCAGCCAAATAGGCTGTTGTGACTAACAAATCACTAAGACAAACTGCCGAACTCTCGAAATCTGTACGACACAAAGCCGATTTAAGAAATGCGCATGCTAGTTCAGCGAAGACTAGTCTGAAGCTATGAATTCGATGTTTGAGCTGTCATGGCGATGAGTAGACATGTGGTGAGTTGAGTTGTCAGAGCTGGCTGTTGTTGAGTTGGCGGTGATAAAATATCTCATCCTTCTTCAAAGGCATTCGAATACGTTCAATAAGAAAACAAAGTCAACATTATATAGTTAATATAATACATGGTTAATAAGTATAAATAAATGTTTTGATTTATATTTTCTAATGGGAAATAAAAAGTTAAATAACAATGTCATTAATTGCATACATAGAGGTGATTTATAATTTGAAACGTTACTTTTATTGGATGCACGTATTTGAGTAGACACAGCGTTTATTAATTAAGCAGTATATTTATTTATTTTCCTCTAGCGGTCAAATTGTTTGAGAATTCTTATTACAAAAAAATTAAATGGGCACTTAAACGTGGTGTAATGCTTAGCAAGGTTGTCTCACATTAATCACTTACTTCTCAGAGGAGGGATTAATTCATCACAAGTATATTCGATCTCATCTGAGACCATCTTCCGTATGCTAAATTTTCTGTTAATATGTATATGTATTTCTTTAAATAAAAAACATTTCAATTGTTCGTTTTACTCTGTGATGCATCGTTGTTGATTACAAAAAAATCATGTTTCCTTATCTCCAGAGGATGAGGGAGGTAAAATGATTCTTATAATATAATCTTCATATTATATATATATATATATGACGAGAAAATTTTAATTTAATACCGGTGTAAAATAATATATTTAAATATATAATTATTTGATATATATATATATATATATATATTGTGTGTGTTCCTTATTAATATATGCGTTACTTTTCGTCGGTGCACGGGTTTCTTTTTCCATCACTATTTTGTTATTTTATACGACTTAATTAGAAATAAATTCTCACCTACAGAACAAAATGTACTTCCAGACAGGAACCGAAGCTTTATCCTTTCCTATCAAAGAAAACACTCCTATAGCGGAAGTAGGCCGTTACCAATTTTGATACAATAGACCATATCGATAGAGAAAGTTCAAATTTCTATTCGAGAAAAGTACATCTTTGGCTGGGACATCTATAAATCTATGGCTGTTAGCTACATTTTCTTAAATGAAACGTAAAAAATAATAGTATTATTAAATGATGTTTTTTAATTTCCTATTATTTCTTATTAAAAAAGTTATATATAGTGATTTTTATAGTTGCAAAGCAAGTTGAAGGGGGACAGCCCCACTATTATGAAACCCATCAGAGATATAATATGAGATGAATTCCAGCCTTTTCAAAGAGGAATTGAACGCGGTTAGCGATGTTCCACTTAAGCATATCAGATTTCAAATCATACGGTTTTCTATTTCATAGATCTTTTAATTATAGAATTATGGAAACATCACAATTCCTGAAAGGGTATTATGGTTTGAGAAAAGTGTAATGGCGACGTTCTACTGGAATGCTCTGAACACATTTCTTAAATTACCCAAATTTGATTCTATTATGAAAATAAAATTATTCAAAGGTTTTTATAATAATATCCCCTATACACACACACACACACGTGTATATATATATATATATATATATATATATATATATATATATATATATATATATATACACACATATATATACACACACACTATATATATATATATATATATATATGTGTGTGTATGTTATTGAATTCCACATACCACGTTTGTCAATTCAGCTGATTATTATATTTTTCCAATTTTTTTGTGCGTTAAATAATAGATTAAGACGATTTTATTTTAGTGGTAGTGAAGTCTGGCTCAGACTTTCTGGGGCTGAGCTATAAGGTCCGGATGTCGATTTTGATTGGTTAAGCAGAACTTGGAAATTTTACGAAGATGGAAAGCGATTTCCTTGACTTAATGTTTTGCACGTCAAACACATTAGACGTGGTTAGTTGGTGTCTCGAGGAACTTGCTCCCCAGCTTTGGTGATAGAGCGACCCCACCAGCTAGTTAAAAATGTTCACGTCGACGTGTTTAATAAGAAATGACCTCACCAGATGTGTGGGGGTATCCAACAAATAAAACGGTTAAAGTTTTGAAGAAATTTCTCAGATTGGAGATATATATATATATATATATATATATATATATATATATATATATATATATATATATATAGATATATCATTAAAAACGATAGACAAATTTAAGCTTTTTATTTAATTTTTCTTGTGTTAGTACAAGAGTATTCTTTTTTGGAGTGTGTAGAACCTGTCCAAAATATTCTCGATGTCTTTGTAAAAAAGATTATAAATTAAAAAAATAATGTAAACCCTAAAAAAGAATAAACCGACTCTTAACAATATTAACTATGAACTATAACTCAATAAAAACATGCACGTAACACCCACACTCGTTTAAACTGAAAAATAAATTTATCCCCGATAATGGGTAAAAGTATAGCCGAAAGCGCCCAGAACTCTAGAATATTTGGACAGTTTCTACAAACTCTGTGTCCAAAAAAAGAAAGCTCTTTTGCGAAAACAAGAAATATTAAATAAAATACCTTCGCAGTACCTTCTCTCTTGTTTTTAATGAAACATGCATAAATGAATGATTGCTGCCTAAATACAATATATATATATAATATATATATATATATATATATATATATATTTATATATATAACAGGTTCTGGTTAAAACTTTTTTCTAATGAATTATTTAGGCGAATGTTATTAACATGGCAGATGCTGGAGCTATTCGATAATATCGCTTGATTGCTTCCTTGTTACAGAAAGATGCTGGACAGCATTTGAGCAAAATGTCGTTTCAACAGAAATTACGTACAACGCAGAGATGATTTCCTGCATTTCTACATGCGAAATAATTTCGTCCGTGGATATTCACCAACGACTGAATATCGTTTACAATGACCGAAGAGTAGTTTCGAGCAAGACAGATTTCAACCGTATCCTCAACTATGTGTTCTACAGGCAGTGTTCTGACCAATGCATGATTACTGGTAAAGAATAGCATGATTGTGGTGGTTACAGTTTTTTATAAATAAAGATTATTTTTGACATCCTTTTTTTTCATTTTAGCGTGCTTTGCGAAGTCATAAATATTTTCCATTCTGTGGAAACCGTTTTCATGACTAATCTATCAACCTAATTACTAATCGTACGTCGCAGTTAAGAAAATATATAGGAGTGTACTAACACATATTAGTTATTGCAAGGCGGTAGCAGTGTACACAGTAGATGAAAGGGAAAATTTTGTTCGCGTCCATGACAACGCAAAGACACATTCAGCAAGATTGAACACAAGAAAGATTCTGGAACACGAGTGGTATGTTATGCACCACCTGCCATATTCATCTAACTTGACACTAACCAATTACTCGCATTTTTGATCACTGCAAAACGCTTTGATAACGAAACATCATTCAAGATCTTCGAAAATATCGTAAGTAAAAGAAAACCTACAGTTTTACTCAAAACTTACCGATGATCTGCCTGTTAAATGGTAACAAGTTATTCCAAATAATGGTGAATATATACCTCAAGAATATAAGATTGTCCGTGATTTTCCGAAGGCAAAAACATGTAAAAGAAAACAACAAATTTTATTATTCAAATTAATGCTATTCGAAAGAAGTTGAAAATGATTAAAATTCAGTTGATTACCACATCCCCTACTCATTATTAATATTTAATTTATCGAATTGGCTACTTTTGAACCATATCTCTCTTAACATTCTACGTCACAAGCAAAACATACGAGTATGTTTGGGAACAGATTTTATGAAAGACGTAAACATGTTTGAAAATTTGACATACAGTATTGTGTTTCAAATCATATAAAATATATTGTTGATGTGAAGCATAGAATTATGTAAATCATCAACTAGGCCAACTTTTTGCTGAGTCTATCGGCATATTTTTCATCGTAAAAAAAATTATCCTATTCATCCGAAGAGGATTTATGACATAAATAAATATAATGATTTTCATGTGTGATTGTAATTGTATTATTTAAAATTAAAGGATTTTGGGGGCCAGATTTCCATATAGTATAAGGATTTTTGAAGATTATATTGAATATGGGAATGTGGAAGAAGCTGCCGTAATTGCGGTAAACAATATGAACCTGACAGGTATAATGTGAATAAGCTTGGTCTGGGTAGCTATCTGAAAATAAAATAAATCAAAATATTTGCTTCTTTGTACAGGCTGAGGATGCGTTGAAAGGTTCTTGGTCACATCAACTTCCTAAAATCTGACGGAAATGTGTAAATAAATAAATATATATATATATATATATATATATTGTGTGTATTTAGACAGCATCTTTTCATTCATACACGTTTTATTAAATAATATAGACAACATTTACATAAAATAAATAGACAACACTTGTCTATATATATATATATATATATATATATATATATATATATATATATATATATATATATATCTCGTTCTTTCTGTCCCAGCTTCCCAAACGAAGATTTATGAAGTGGGCTGTCCACGCTGACTGCAAGCACGCTGACGGGTGACTAGGCCGATGCGAGATAGGAAAATTCGGCCACATCGACTGCAATTAAATGTCTGCTGAGGCATCCAGGTCCTTCATCGCCCGGGCTTTCTCCTTCAGGTTGAACCTGGAAGTGTCCTCAAAGATGGTGACAGCCTCGTTGATGCTGTGGCGCCAGGCTTAACGATCAGTAGCAAGTGTTTACCACTGCCGATGCTCAATGTAGCAGGTACCGAGGGACTTCTTGAGTGAGTCCTAATAACACTCCTTTGTGGCCAGCGGAGTGTACGTCTTACGAGCCTGTGTTGGACTGGCGATGGTCACTCATTCTGGAGACGTGCCTTAGCGTAGCTGTGACTTAAGCAACGTAGCTTCAGTGCTGGTGATTTCCCTTAGTTCGAGGATCTCAAAGTTGGTGACATAGTCACACCAGTGAAAGCTGAGGATGGTACTGAGACAGCGCTGATGGAAGCGCTCAAGCTGTCTTAGGTGGTAGCGGTAGGTTACCCCCGACTCAGTGCCGTACAGTATGGTGGTGAGTGCGACGGGTCTATAGACGCTGATCTTAGTGCTCTTCTTCAGATGCTTGGTGCAGATTCTCTTGTAGCGTATGTTGAATGCGCTGTTTGGCTCGGCCATTCGGTTGTCTATTTTCCTGGTGATCTTGTCATCTGATGTGATGGTATACCCCAGGTAAGTGTACTGTCGAAGTGCTTTCGGCTCAATCTCCCTAATGGTGATGTGGAGAGGGAGGTACGTTTCTCGGGGGGGTGCAGGCTGGTGGAGAACCACGGTCTTCATCAAGCTATTCTCGAGTCTGAAAAGCCGGGTAGCCTCCGCAAAGCAGGATGTTAGACGCTGCAGTGTTCTTTTGCTGTGAGCGTCGTCGGCGAAGAGGAGGTTACATAACAGCTGCTGAAGTGTCTTTGTGTGAGCCTGCAGTTTTCTGAGGCTAAAAACCTGTCATCAAGGCGGTAGCGGATATACACAGCATCGTCATCCTCGTGTTTTTTGTGGTTTGTTTAAGCATCATGCTGTAAAAATGCTAAACAGAGTCAATGCCAGGACATAATCGTATTTCCCACCGTTGACAATGAGGAAGGGTCCAGATAAGTCGCAGTTCAACGAGCCATGGCCACGGTGGTCTTTGTGCAGTTGGATAATAATGCTGAGGAACTTTGGGGGCCAGCCGATCGCTCCATGATCATCCAGAGTCCATTTGTGCTTACTGTAACAAATTCTTCTCTCAGGTCCACAAACGTTACGTACAGTTTTTTGTTCTGCTACCGACATTTCTCTTGAAACTGCCTGAGGCCGAATACCATATCTGTGGTGCCCCTGTTGGATCTGAAGACATACTGTGTTTCTGGTAGGTGATTTTCAGCAATAGTGGGCCCAAATCTGTTCAAGAGCAAACAGTTTTCCTCCGATGAAGTGTAGAATGATACCGCGATGATGGAGCAATCTGATTTTTCTCCCTTGTTTCTCTACAATATAATAATGACTGCAGCGCGGAGGTCACTAGGAAATTTTACCCCTTTCTTAACAACAAAGAAGTAGTCCGTGGAGCTTTCAGAGAAATACTGGTTCTACATCTTTTCAGCTATCTGGTAGAATCGATTTGACTCCCGCTGAATCAACTGCTCGATTGCTTTGGTAACTTCGAGAGACAGGGTAGTTCAATCAATTCTGCCCTGACTGGTCGGTGGTGATTGCGGAGAACTGCCGGGTCCTGGACGACTCGATCAGCGCTGAAGAGGGCACGGAAGTACTCAGACAAACGGCTCAGCATGGAGGCTGTGTGTGTGTGTGTGTGCGCGCGCGCGTGTATGTGTTTGTATATTAATGTATAGATATATATATATGTGTGTGTGTGTTTTATATAACTGTGTGTATATATATATATATATATATATATATGTGTGTGTGTATTTTATATAACTGTGTATATATATATATATGTGTGTGTGTGTAAATGAATATTTATATATATATATATATACATATATGTGTGTGTGTGTGTTTTATATAAATGTATACATATATATGTAAATGAATGTATATATATGTATCTATAAGTGTGTGTGTTTTAATATAAATGCATGTATATATATATATATATATATATATATATATATATATGTGTGTGTATATGTAAATAAATGTGTGTATATATATATATATATATATATATATATATATATATATATACACACACACATTAATTTACATATATATATACATTTATATACAAACGCACACACACGTGTATTTATATATATATATAATTCTCAAAGTATAATTTAGGGTTGATATTATATATGTGTGTGTGTGTGTGCGTGCTAATTTGAAATTCTGCCTTTGAAACCAAAATTCCTGTTTTTCCAGTGTTTTGCTGATAGGGATGCATTTAATGCCATCAGGCTTTGCTGTAAATAGCTGGCTTTCGAAGATAGTGATAGAGCGCTAATACGATTGATATGGGATTTTGTGTTTTTTACACTTAAATCCTGTTTCATTCGGAGTTTCGTAGATAACTGTCAAAACACACCTCAGATCTCAGTTAGTTAACTCTGTTCCGACGAATGATGTGACTCATATAGCCACGAAACTTCGAAGTGAACGTGTTAAGTGAACATATATATATATATATATATATATATATATATATATATATATATATATATATATATATATATTAGGTTGGTGCAAAAATAATGTCGTTTTTTCACATATGTTACTATGTGAGAAAACGACATTATCTTTGCACCAACCTAATATATATATATATATATATATATATATATATATATATATATATATATATATATATATGTGTGTGTGTGTGTGTGTGTTAGTGTGTGTGTGTGTTCCCCGTGGTGATTATTTGTGTGATTGGCATCTCGAATTAAAAATGCTGCTGATTTCGTTGTATTGACTTTCAAAGGAAAGTTATGAATTGAAGTTATTTTTACTCTTATCAAATAAATATTTTCCATGGAGGATATATTTTTTCATTACGTTATACAATTGCTGCTATACTTGAATATATACGCAGACATATGTAGGAAAAAGGGATATAATTCGGATCGAGAAATTTCAATTCAGTACACTTTCCGCCGACCTCAATCATTTAGATTTGTAACTTTGGGGTCAGCTGAAAGAATTGGTTTATGCTGCATTGATACATAATGCAGAGGCTCTTCATCAAGGTGTCATGGGGACCTGTGATTCCATTCTACGCCGTGTGGGAATATTTGAATGGGTTCAACCATCATTGAACTGGCAGATGCATGCGTGTGTAGAAACCAGTAGAGGATATTTTGAATAGCGGCTTTGTTGATGTACAACGAAGGCCTTGTCTTGTTGTCAGATAGCCACTCCCAACGTTTGAGAAATATTTTTGGATTGACTTTTGGATTGTATATTTCAAAGCGACTACCGTAAACCGTGAATGAAACAAAAACCGAAAGATTTGTGGACATATGGTTTTATAGATTTTTGACATTTTTTGTGAGGAACACCCCCCAAAGTTTATATATATATATATATATATATGTGTGTGTGTGTGTGTATGATATATATATATATATATATATATATATATATATATATATATATATATAAGCTGCAAACACATTAGACACACTAACTCAGTCACTAAATCTACTTTCAAAATCTACCATGATTCTAAAAGTAAAATCAGAATATAATTTACCTTCTAAAATGAACACCATCCCAGAAACAATATGTAAGGAAATCTGAATGTCCTTTTCACTAGAGAATTAATAATTATCGCAATCGAATTAATTTGACTCCACATGAAAGATTTTTACCTGTAGAACATTTCCGCCTACAAAAACACGATTTTAAAACCCATGCCAAATTCACTATAGTTGAGAGAATAGAAAAGTTCAGAACAGATAACATTAGAAAGATTTTAAAGTGCCATGAAAAAAATGAATCCGACGTTTAAAAACGCTCTATGCAGACGGGCTTAACCACAAATTTAACAATATAGATAATATTAACATATAATAACCCCACAAATCAGGACCTACCCTCATTTATCCCCCACACAAGACAGACATGCTTGCAGAGCTGTTGATGCCTCACACTTATACACACACACATAGTAATATACACACTTGCACACATCATACTCACTCACTCCCTAATGAGCCAAATGATAACACACGCCCATAGTAATACACACACATCATACTCACTCACTCCCTAAGAACCAAATAACATACACACATTTAACTGTGACACATCCCCTTTCCAGGAACCAATAAAACTGTCAAAATGACCAAGGGAATTCAGTGTTGCATGAATCCATCCAGCTCTTATCTTCAATAAGATCTTAGAAGAGACTGTTTGACCAACACAAGGAGTGACCAAAATTCAAGTGAAAAAAAAAAAAACAAAAAAAAAAACAAAAAAAACAAATGAATACTACAGACAAAAGTTCATTTTCTCCATCAAGACATTCATTTCTGTAGTTCACTGCTACTAACAAGCAATTTTTATTCTCCTGATGAGGGCCATGTTGGCTAAATATTGTTCAAAACTATATATATATATATATATATATATATATATATATATATATATATATATATATATATATATATATATATCTCCTTCTCCTAGACCAGTTGCCATCCAAGTCTAGAGAACCCCGACGATATTCAGTCACCCCCCAACGAAGGCGTCATGTGGCACAAGGTCTTTTTAACGTGGGCATTCTGAGCCCGTGGGCTCGGCCAAAAAATAGCCCATTGAACGCGCATAAATGGGTTCAGGGCTGGTCTACCTCCCCGAAGGAGACTCCACCCTCCGGGGTAGCCTCCTTTGGGTTCCTCCCGTCAGTAGGATGAGAGTATAACCGTACAGTCGCTCAGAAAGTACTGGGTCGACTGTTCTGCTATTTACCCATAGCTGGGGGAGAAAAATAGAATTTCGAAGCATATTAGCAGGTAAATGAATGTAATGGATTCGACACCAATTCGTCTCTCCCATTCCTCAATCCGAACCGCTATCCATTACTCCAGCGTGACTCTGAATTTAAAACCTTCGGAGTGTCGTTTGCGGAACTTGTGACACCAGGTCCCTGTATTCGGCTCTTCACCAAGTGTGGTTGCTTCTTCACAAAAGCTTCACCACTATAATCAAATGATACATGCAGGTTGTCTTGCTGTCGGAACCTAGGAACTGAGGTGCCTGGCCCTCATACCTCGTAAAAAAGGGTCCCCGGTAGATGCGAGTCAACAGACACCGTCGATCAACGACGGGAGAGTCCACGATACACACAAACACACATTAAATATATATATATATATAAAAGCAAATATATGGATATAGATCCGACAGTATGAAGAAAAATATACGGAAAAAACAAACAAAAATCCTTATATGCAATTATGCTGTTTTAATGTTAATATGTCAACGTCGGACGTTTCGGTCTAATAAACCATCTTCAGAACATATTCATAAAATATAATTAACATTATCAAAATATTTTCATAATAAAAATCTTAGGATTTATGAAGCAGGAATAATATCCATCTCACGCACGGTGAACCCTAGACCTGGCTTCTTTAGTATTTCCCCTTTTCTAGCGAGATTAATGCTCGACAAGCGTACATATAAATTTTAGATCAAAATAGAATTATTTTCGTTTTTCATTCAAAATACTCAAATTTAGGAATACGTTTTCACAGCGTCGCCCACGTGACGACAACGTGACCATGTTTAAACGGAACGCTGATCTTATAAAACTTTCAGTTATCTGTTTGGATAAGTCTTGTTCTTATGTCCATCGTCTTTGTCATGTTGAATTAATAATGTTAATTATATTTTATGAATATGTCCTGAAGATGGTTTATTAGACCGAAACGTCCGACGTTTACATTATATTAACATTAAAACAGCATAATTGCATATAAGGATTTTTGTTTGTTTTTTCCGTATATTTTTCTTCATATATATATGTGTGTGTGTGTGTGTGTATTTCAGTGACGTGCAATGAAACGTATGAATCAAGTGGAGTTTATTTTTTAGCAAATTTATGTAAAAAAGTCTTATGAACAAACGCTGAAACGTTTATGTGAAACACGTTCACTTCCACGCTGCTGCACTCTTTCGAAAATGAGTGGTAATGGCACGTGGTTTCTTTGTTTTTCTTGTTTAACACATTCTGTCCCTGTGCACAGATTTTATCCCACCCTTCCAAATGAACGTATTGCCCCAGTCAGAAGACTGATTTCTTTTCGACTCCATTTAATTGTCAATCATTTCTGCGTTCTGTTAATCTCCCTGTCTTTTAGTTTGTATTTGCTGTTAGCCTCTCACCTCCTCGGATCAACGTCGCTACATTTAATGGGAATATTGCAACGAGTAGGCGTACGGATGACGTAATATCCTGACTCACATAAACACAGTAAAAGAAGTAATGAATGAAAGAAAGGCTGCTGTTTTTTTCGCAGGAAATATAATGAAAAAAAAGCTTCAGTAAAACGTTGCAGTATATAAAAAGGAAAAATATTTTAAAGCTCAAATAAACAGGGAATAAAAATGAAAAAAAAATGTGAAAAAGGAAAAAAAAAGCGTATAAAAATAAGTAAACATTTAAAACAATATTGTAAAAGAAATCACTCCCAAGTGCTGAATCAAGGAAACATCGTTTTCTTCTCGACATAATAAATAAAATGTATGAGAAAAGGTGTAAAGAACAGAATAATTATAGTAAGCAAAAGAATATAAGATACGTAATGAATAGGAAAAGAAAGATTTGTAAAGCAAAGTCGGATATATGAAAAAAACGTAGTAAATATATTTAAATCAATAAAAGAAATAATAATGAGATGTACTCTGAAGAAAAAAAGAATCTGAAAATTTATAAAAGAATAAGGGTGTCAGTTTGGAATGTTGTTCCATGAATGGGTTAGCTTGACACAATGCTGCAAGTATAATTATTTCTGATCGATTCATTTGTTTTCTACGGCTTATCAATCCTTTGTAGGTTATTTAAAGCTGGAATTTAATCTGCCTAACCCCTATATATCGTTGGCATTTCAGCTCAATATTTTATTTTTGTCTAGTTTTTTTTTTATGTCTTATCATGACTTATATTGGATTTTAAGGGTAATAATTTTTTGACGAGTTACTATTACATAATATTTTTTTTATTATCACAAAGATTCGGTTGTTTCTCTCCAGCCTTCTTCAGGTGATTGTCGATTCTCATAACCTTAAGAGATTTTTGACCTAAGCACGCTGTGTTAATCTACGGTGGGGGATCTTTCTCATTCGAACCATAAGCGTTATCTTGCCTTGTTCTTTATAATACTACCCATTTTTTGTCGCATTTTTGTCCTGAGTCAGAGACTTTTCTATACACCTACGTATAGAACTCACAATTTTTTTATAATCGAATTCACGAATCAACACTCTAATCATCGTTTTCGTTTTGTCTATCGAATTTAAATAAATGGTTCGATTCGAAAATTCCTGAAGATTACGCAGATCTATGCCAGCAATTGTAGCTTTTAGATTGTAAGAATATTTGGAAGATAATAATGATTTAGTTACTGAATTCTTAATAATTAATCCATAGATGAGAGAGAAGAGGTAGATTCATACATTTCCCAACGATATTTACGCGTAAGTGAATATAACGAACCAAAAGAATGAAATGAAAATTTATACATTTGACGGGTAGTATCAAGTCAAAAGTATGAATTTTCATTTCATATTTCATTTCATCTTTGGAAGTGTTATCTGATGATCCAGCGTCCCATAAAAGGGGTCTGATGAAATAAATTATTATAATGGAACCTTACAGTGGTCTGTTTTTCTTTAAATTATTAGCTCTGGATTTGCATTGAGCTCTCAGTATTTCATCCTCCTTGGAACTAGCCATACGGATTACCAAGTTTTTCATAACAGAAATATATATATATATATATATATATATATATATATATATATATATATATATATATGATATTCCGAAGAAGAAATTTCTGTCTAAATTTCTGGGATGAACATTTATGATATTTTTTATTACATTACGTAAGGTCTGACTAATGAACTCTGTTGTTATTATCACAAAGTTTATATCGTTATACTCTCCGACCATTTTCAGGTGTATGTTGATTATCATAATCTTAAAAAAAAAATCGATCTAAGTACTTTGTTTAATTAATGGTGGTGGATCTTTCTGATTCCGATGTCAAGCATAATCTCGTCTTGTTCTTTGTAATTCCAGTCAGTTATTCCTTACATTGACCTGAATCCGAGACTCTACCACCGCGTCTACATATTCAACTCGCAATTCTAATGCAATTGAATTCACGAACAAACACTCTAATCGTCTTGTTTATATTTCCATAAAAATTAAATAAATGGTTTGGTACGAAATTTCGTAAAGGTTACAAGGATGGAATGTACATGAAGAAGGCTGGATGAAATATTGGTCGAAACGTGTTATAATAACAACAAATATGTTGACCGATTATAAAAATTTCTATTTAAAGATTCTATAATATTCCATCTTACATTATATTCCGAAAAATGTCTGTCGTAGTTTGTTTAATGAAATAATATCAACTGAATGCATATTATATAAAAAAACAAATATTGTTCCTAGCTTGGTATAAAAATAATCAAGAGAAGACGATTGCCAAATATGATAGCCAGATATCTCTTACGTCTGAGAAACCTCCTGTTTTCTTCGTCGTTATGCTACCATAGTTCATTCTTGTTCCGTTAACTTTTAAGATCACTCGTCGTTGATATATGATTAATACAATACAAAATCCGACAAGTTCTAATGTGCTTAAATCTCAGCATAGTAAAATGAAATCAAAATCTGTCATTTCTTAGCTGATATTGTGTAGCGAGAATATAGATGAAGAGAATATAGTTGAAGGCACGTCCTACTAAGTGAAAGTACTACTAAGTGTTTATACAGTAAATATTTAGCCTTACAGAATTCATATTTGTTTGAAAGAAAATAATTCTAACTGTCACTTCTGAACGAAAACGAATTATTAAGATTCACCGTCTTTTGTTTTAATCATATTTTAATGGAGAACAAAAAATCGTTCCCGGCAATAAGTTTACTTTGAATAGCTGGCATTCAAATTGTTTGTTTATGAAACTTGCACACTCGAAGGGGTAAATTTAAATTATTGCTTTTGTATGTTTTGCAGTCCAAGAACTGAAAAACGTATCTGTAGGCACGCAATCGTACGAGCATGTTATCATGCTACGGGCTCTTAAAGTTATGTTCATTCCACGTCACATTTAACAGAGTTTTAGTGGAAATCACACAAGTGTGTTTGAAGGAAAATGCATAAAAACATACCGGTATATGCAGAAAAGAATTAGTCAATATTTTAGAATGATTACATGAATTGTTTATGCATTTATTGATCAAGCACCTCAGTAACTAATTTTCTATTTAATAACTTTCCAACTTCGCCACGATAAATGCTCACTAAAATGGTGATGCTAAACCTTTTAATATTTTGTGTGCACACCAGAATTTTCACCAACAATCTCTCAAGTATTTTCTTATTAGAAATGCATTTTGGGAAATTCAATATGGTATAATTAGTAGGCAGCTTATCTCGCTAGATCAATTAAAACTGAGTAGTAAGTTTGATCATTATTAGGTTTCCTTACATTCGGCCACATCTCGTTCACGATTAGGAAATCACTATAGGGAATGCATTTATTTCGATCAGCGGTTCCAAGAAAATAATTAATTATTAAATCATCAAATAGACTCTTCCAATGTTCTTTTATTATGAAATATATCTTTCAGTTTCTGTCTGGATTTCAGGGATGAATATTATTTGCAATATTTATATTCGGACTATTATCCTTATCTTTGTTGTTATTGTTATAACGTTTTCGGCCGTTGTGTTCTACGTCTTTCCTCGGTGGTATATTGATTTGTGTAATCGACAGTTCAGAATTTCACTATGTCTTCCCCAGATGGACCTGAGGAATACCGGCGAGCAAAACATCTGAAAGGTTGTGATAGCATTAAAAAAGAGGAAGACAATAGTCCCAATATAAATAATGTATATTGTTTTCTTTTTTACGATAACCTTCACCCTCTTAAAGGCCTGGGACCACTCGAGGTAGAGAGTTACTTTAAGGGGTAGTTTATATTGATAGGATAGGGAGATAATGGTTAACTCTAGACTTGGTTTAACTCCTCTTGGGAGTCTGTTCCATAGTGAAGTGTTACGCGGAAAGAAGCTGTTTGAGCGGAACTTACTTCTCACTGAATACAGAGGGAATGTTTGTTATTTGCTAAAATGTAAGTGGCAAGGCGGGTCCTAACTGTGAAGATTAAACATGCCGGAACCAATATGGTAATCAGTTCGAGCAGTTTCCATGTAAATGGCGATAGAGCAATCATTCAACTGTTATGTCGGATGTGATACTGAGAATCGAAAAAAAATATCACTGAAATATCATGTTATGTATTTCTAACGGTCCTCCCGGCGTAAGCGACATAAGATCGTCTGTGAGGAGACTCAATCTGCACGCACTGGGTGATGTCTCTCGTGACCAAACATTTGCGTAGAGGCCTCGCTAGACACCACAAAAACCAGCATCTGTGAACACCGGGGAGTTGCTTGAAGGGACGCCGTCGGTGCGACAGGAACGGAGAAATCGAATTACGAAAACCCAGCGAGAGTATTATATAAATAATGTCATCATCAAACTACTTTTTCCTTAGTAACGGTTGCATTAATACTTGAATACGGACTATGCTATTTTTCGCACCTCTAAAGGTAACTAACCAAAATAATATTTTCAGAAATTGGCTAACTTCAGAAAAAAATGTGACATTATTTATCGCAGACTGTTATATAGCTGCCTCATTCCGATGCAAATGAATCGTGGCTCTGGTGCTTGAAATATCAAAAATAAACATAGACTACATCCTTCTACATCTTTGATAATTCCTTTCTAAATACAATTATGTTTCATTTAGAAAGGTAGGTTGAAATAAAGAATGTGTCTTAAAATCTTTTATAATCCTTTCTACTGGCGTTAAAATGTTCTCAATTCTAAATTAACCGGTAGTAGACAACTTTTGGTTTAATTAATAACAGTGATAGTTGCAGTGACAATGTCGCAGGTAGATCTTTCTCCTAAAATTATAGGGTGCGTCAGAAATAATTCCCACATATATCTTCCGGAAATACCTCTCCCTTAATGGTAAGACACTAGCTAGATGAAGACACCATTGTCACAAATGTCTAACCATTATGTGGGAGGTATTTAATGCTCTCCATTAATCGACCCAGCCGTAAAGCTTAAAATCTTTGTACTTTATCCATTATGACCTGCTCAATCCCCATTGATAGAGTTCGAAATCGTCTGTTTAGTTTTATGGCGTAAATCGGGTTCTCTTTTCTACAACCACTTTTCAAGAGACTAACGCAAAACTACTGTTATTCCCATGGAAAATATTCAGATAAGCTCCATTCTTTAATTCCATTATTTTAAAACTTCACAAAGAGGAGACGACATGCTACTTGCACAAATTCGAATAACCCACCTTACATACGTATTTCCTATGCATTTACTCCATGTATTCCCCTCAGACAGAGGTTCCCAAGAACTATCTTTT
The DNA here is from genome assembly GCA_963932145.1 of Acanthosepion lycidas. Lineage (NCBI taxonomy): Eukaryota > Metazoa > Mollusca > Cephalopoda > Sepiida > Sepiidae > Acanthosepion > Acanthosepion lycidas. The sequence goes on along the minus strand of OZ010577.1, from coordinate 108,490,370 downwards.
TAGCAGACACCTGTCTGGATACTTTCTTGCTTTCTTCGTCAAGAAGTTGATCGTTATATATCCTCTGTATCATCAGAGTCTACACCTCTTACAACTTTCTTTTTCATTCGTATCACGCACCTTTTAGTCGTAACTTTTTTATAGCAACCTCTTAGCTCCGAGGATCTGTTTGAAACGGCTAGTCGTAGACTTCATCTGGAATCAGAAATACACTCACAAAAAGTGAAGTTTATCGCAAATTAATGCACTATAGAAACAAAATTTAGTCCCCAAGATCCATCATAGTCATAGTGTTAATATACATTATATGAACTTGCCAGTCATCGGTTTTTGAAAGTTAAATCCTCATGGCCCAGTTTTAGTTTTCGTTCGGGTAATAGATGTCATATATGCCATTAAATAATTCCAGGAAATTGCTTATCTCTATAATATGGAATTGTATAACTGATATGTCGACCTTAGAGTAGCTTATGATTACATCAACAACGACTTTTGTTTCTTATCCATCAGTAACCAACTTCTATTCTCCGACTTCCCAGAATGCATCGATTTAATAGAGGAAACATATCGATTCACAAAATCTTACATGTCTGGCGAGGAACCCAATACGGAAATATTTCTAACAATATCAGGATTACGATAAAAATATGATGAGATCCCCTGTCTATTTAATCATTGTTGTGCGTACTTATATACATAATGCGAAAAGATAGACGCTGATTTCATAAAACAACGATTCTGGGACCCATGCCGAGAACAATGCCCTGATGTTGAGGGAGGATATGTCGTGTGCATTATTAATATTTGGAAGAAGAATGATCTTGGACAGAAAAACATGATCCACAAAGTGTTCCAAGAAACAGAACATCAGATACACATTTCCTAAACAGAATCTATGATCTTGAATGTGAATAATATGTGAATAATCTGGAATATATAACATGTGGATAATCTGGAATATATGAATAATATGTGAATAAACTGGAATATGTGAATAACATGTGAATAATCTGGAATATGTGAATAACATATGAATAATCTGGAATATGTGAATAACATGTGAATAATCTGGAATCTTTGAATAACATGTGAATAATCTGGAATCTTTGAATAACATGTGAATAATCTGGAATCTTTGAATAACATGTGAATAATCTGGAATATGTGAATAACATGTGAATAAACTGGAATATGTGAATATTCAGGTATGTGAATAATAACAATATGCGATGAAGGCACATACTCCGAATCCTACATAAAAAAAATTCAGGGTGTCAATCAGTAAATGATAAACAAGAAATACCTCGGTGCATGAATCAGTTATAAAAAATATTTGATAAAAGAAAAAACGTATTGAACATAGAATTGAAAGCAAGAACTCAAATTGCTATAAAACCAAAACATCAACCTGAAAACTCGTGTCATGTTCATAAATAGCCTCATCAGAAAAAAAGACATTTTATAAGGATGACAGGTATGGCACCAAAAACTTTCAGAAATATCAATATAGTCAGCTGTACAGGAACGCTTCCCATGACCAATAGTTAAAAATAGATTTGTGTGAGTGAACTGTTTGTGTCGGGGCGAACACCATCAATCATTGAAGCTTCTTGACGGGTGCGACAGAATCATATGTAAATAACAGAAACGATATCACGTGAAGACTTCCAACAGCGGCAATAACTAAAATGGATAGTTCATGCAACTCGTTGATAAAATAATGATATAATCAAGAGGTTGACGTTCCACACTACTTCAAATAAAAGCTTATGAAGGAAACTCCCATCAATATTGGAAATAGCGATAACAGCTACTAAACATGAGATACCTATTGAAAAAATATTTTAGATTTTATATATTCCAGCCATCAGCTTTGCTGGCTGCTCGGCCACTGAATGCTGAAAGTTGCTTTCTAATGAAAGTGAAATATTACTATTAACATAGATCCATACAAACAATCCCGATTCAATATGAACGTGAGTACACGTAATAAATATCATTCAATTATTTTATCCATAAAGAAAATAGAAGCGAAAATCAGACTTGTCAAAAATAAATAGTAATGGTTACCAATGATTCATATGACAAAAAATATATAAAAGCAAAACTAATACATTTGGTAGCAATTTATTTTAAAAATGTGATTTCCAGAGAGATAAGAAAGTTTTGCTGATACATGATTTATCAGCTAACGTCAACAAATCTTCTCATCAAGAGCAGAAGCAATGAGAGGTGCCACTTGGGACATGTGCATGGACAACAATCTGCCAATCTTGTCAAAATAATCAGACTAATAGCATCGGTACTGCCGACTCATTCATAGGTTACTCACAGTTTCTCAACGTATTTGATCATTTCATATTTGTTTTTTGTTTATTTCTAGGAGTTAGACAGTCAAAAAAAAAATGTAATAATCGCCTAAAAATATTCAAAGCTCATTAATTATTCGTGTCTTGTTTATCAATCAATCACACCAACTTTACTTTTTTATCCATGCAATCCTTTATTTGTTTTCATTTGAAATGTTTAAAATGTATTTTCTGTCTACTTTCAAGCTTCCATTTAATCAACGCCCTAAGATATTGTTTTTTTCTATATTTTTTTTAAAGCTGTCTTTTGCACTCAAGTTAAAAATATGCTTATTATTTTATTTTCATTTCCTTTTAAAGAATTAATTAACTTTAATTTTTCCTTCGAAATTTTCTAGTTCACTGTTGATGTTTTTCATACATTTTTACTTTTAGATATTTTTTGAAATAAGTTTGTGTGAATGAGAAGAAATATTAGCAGGAAAAGGTTAACGTTTGCCATATGATTCACCTAGAAACACTTCATAGCTTCCTGCATTCAATAATAAATTTACTTACTTCCTTCCAAAATAACTTGGAAAGTACTGCATGAGTGAGCCGTTTTATATTGTCAACTTTATTGATAAAAATAAAAAGAAACTGCTTGCTTACCGACGCCTTTCGTCCTTTTGATGCACTCTATCAAGGCAAATATAATAATTTTGTTTAGTAGCAAATATTTATAAACAAAAGAATTGATATATATATATATATATATATATATATATATATATATATATATATATTCATGGTTTATCCACATTTTGCGTTATTTAAACCCAGCATATATTTTTATATGGTAAAACCTCTTTGGAGATGATAATAATTCACTGACACAAGTCATACTAATTAACCCTTAGAATTTATACAAGCTCGTTTGTTGGGTTATGATTTTTCCTGCCTCTTTTACCTGGAAGAAGTCATCTGAGTGTCACATTTTCCAAGGCCTCTTTCCTCATAATATGCCCCAGAAATTTCAACTGAATTTTTCTGATGTTAAATATGTATTTCCTTTTTGTTTCTATTTTATCAAAAACTTCGCCATTGCTCACATTCCAGTCCATCATAATCTCGGCATCCTTCTGTGTAACAATATTTCTGTTGTCAATCTATGCGGAGATCTTCCAGCATCTAATGCTAAATAAGAAGACTGATATTGTGGAACAGTCCAGTATTTTTTTTTCTTTTGTTTCTAAAGAATTTTTCTATTCATAATTTGCTTAATAATTTTTCTTTATTCCATTTTGGTGTCACACTTTCAAACTTCTGTTAAAACAATTCCGAGATATTTAAATTATTGCACTTGCTTCATTTTGACATCAACAATTTGTAATTTGCAGATTAGGATCTTCTATTTCTTCTATAATTTCGTTGTTGAGAAAAGTGTCGTGTTATGTTATTCAAAGAGAAAATTAAGAAACCAAGAAAAAAGTATTGAGAGATATGTCAAGCAAATTAATTGGGCTTTAAGAATTTCGACAATTATTGCAGAGTATTTAAAAGAAATTTTAAATATAATTTAACTAATGACATTAACAGATACCATTTGGTCTGCTTAGCAGTTGAGGTATTTCTAATAATGTATAGAATCCCAATTATTGCCCGTGCATAGTATCAATATATTGCAACATTATTGAGTATGGGATACAAAAAAAGAACGTGGAAGTTACAATGTACAGCACACAAAGGAATGGTACGTATATGCCTTATAATATATTATTGAAAGGGGTAAATGAAACTGATATATATCGAACAGAGGTGGTTTGATAGAGCATAATATAAACCATATTCATTTATCATAATTAAATCATAGATCCAATTTTCATTTGCAAAAATACTTTAATGCACAATCGTACGTGTATGTGTATATAAGATATACAACACCAATGAAAGGTGGCGTAAGATATATATACATGTATACACACACACACACTTACATATATATATATATATATATATATATATATATATATATATATATATATATATATATATATATAATCATTATTAATAATTTAAAAGGTTGGTTTCAGTGGATATACATATCTGATTAGACGCTCCATATTATTTTGTCTGTATTTAGTTTAGTAACCTGCACATTAGGGAAAACCTATTAAAGACAAAGAGCCCTTGGTTTGGATTTCACATTTCTAGAGAAACTACAGTCTGATCCGGTGTGCTTTTAGCGCTCAGCGACGTATACCTTCAAAAGCAATCAAAGTTATATTTTCCTTTAAAATACAAATCTGAACATTTTCTAATACGAAACGTAGACTTATCATTTTCTAAAGAATTTACGGCTTTTATTACTTAATCCCTTATATTTCCTATTTCGTCAAATGTGATTTTTAATTGATATTCTATATTTGATTAGACTTTCCGTCTGTTTTCAATTATTAGAAATAATAACAAATAAAATAACATATCTAAGTAATACATTGAACCTATTATATATATATATATATATATATATATATATATATATATATATATATATATATATATTATAGAGAGAGACAGAGAGTGAGAAATTATATATATATATATGTGTGTGTGTGTGTGTATTTGTGTATGTATAGCACATATATAGACGAAATCTTTTGTAACGTGTTTTCAAAATGTAACAAATTATAAAAAACAAAAAGAAAACAAAGACATTCTGGAGTGGATCCGATTTTGAAAACAATGAACTGGCAAAATTTAAATCTCTTTAAATCTCGCTACTCCGATGTAGTGAGCTGTATCAATTTGAAAAGAAAATAATCAATATTTTTCTGCAAACTTCAGAAAATGACATATCGATTATAATAAAATCGTACATGTGTCCAAAACAATCGCATATCTTCAAATCCGTTTTATTTAGCAATTAATATTGTCATGTGCAATAGCCCATCTCAGATATTACTTTAAGAGCGACATCATCAAATCGATATTGTTTTAATGTGCAAATATATACAATTGTGTTCATAATCAAGTGTATATATATGTTTGACTATATATTAGCCATTACATCATGAGGAAACCTTCGGCATCTATAGACAGAAATAAAATCACATGCCTATTGAAATTTATAAAATCTTTCACTTTCAGGAAAATGTTAGGTTGGTGCAACAATAATGTCGTTTTCTCACATATGTTACTATGTGAGAAAACGACATTATTTTTGCACCAACCTAATAGTTTTAAGTCCAGTTGCTGCTATTACGATTTCTTTTATTGATGTCGGTCTCCATCATAACGTTCGTTTCGTTTGAAGTATTGTGGAATGTCAGTATGTTTATTATGCCATTTTCTTCTCTTTGTTTTACGTGAGCTATTTTCGATTTTAATTGTTGCTGCTGTTAAAAGTCCTCAAATGATGTTTTTTGTTATATCAGACAGTCCATTATTTGCGTTTTTCTATCGCTAGTCTACAATGCTCAAAGATGTATGATTTTTCCCATGATCCACAGGCTTCACTAGAACGAGGATGTTTTAAAGCTTTCATCTTAGAAATAGGTTGTGTGTAGCTGGCAGTTTAGATAATTCTGAAAGTGTTTGGCGCAAAAAACGAATTTAAAATCATAAATCGAGTTTTCAGGTTAATTTTATGGTTTTTTGCAAAAAAATGTCGTGTTAAGCGAAACTGCTTCGAATTCAGCGTTTTCTATGACCAATCTTCTGATTTCTCGAAATAAATTTGTTGTATTTGATCCATTCACCGAAGTATTTCAAGTGTTTAATATTTACTAATTTCATATCTCGGAGTTATATTAATTCACTATATGCGCTACAACTTCTTTCATTCTTTCATTTCAATTCCGGATCAAAATTTCTTATTTGGAAAGTTTTATTTTTAGTCCTATTTTCAGAACAATTGTTTTCAAATATACTTTTCTGATATAAAGTCAGGCAAAATATAATCCTCTGTATATTACCGTTCTGGGTAGGACAATAAACTATATCCGCGTCTTGGGTAAGACGATAAACCTCGTCCAACAGCAAAACCTCTGATCAAGAGGTTTTGAGGAGTGTGGAACACCCCTCCTAATTCCTGGTGTCCCCAGTTCCACCTTGACCCGGGGTAGGAGCACCTGTTAGGGCCCCAACTATGGGCAAATAGTTGATACCCAAACTTGTATAAAAATAGGTTTTAATACCAAAAATACTTTGTAATAAAAAAAATATTTCCAGCAATAATTTTTGAAGGAAAATTATCAGCAATACTTTTAAAAAATTACGAGCAATACAAACAGCTATACATTCTTTGAAAAAAATATTACCAGCTATATATTTCTTCAAGGAAAAATATTCCAAGCAATAGATTTTTGACGAAAAACATTACCAGCAATAAAAAAAAATTGTCGGCATTAAATAACGCATTGAGTTTGATATGCCGTAAAACAAACCAAACCAAACCTCTGTATATTACTATATTTGTGATATATTTTATGATAATTTTACAGTATCGAAAATTTTAAATACATTGAATTGCCTTGATTTTTACTGTATGTCGCTAAGGTAGCAATTCAAATTTGGATTGTGTTAACATCAAATTCCATGGAAATTTGCACAATATTTGTCAATATTTTTGCACCAACCTAATACTATAAATAAAGGAATTATCTACATTTCGTAAGTGCAGTATTTACAACGATCGAATAAGAGAAAAATGTTTTCGGTTTCTTTATCGGAATGATCACGCATAATATTTTTTTTTTTATTTTGGGGTTAATTAATAAAGATCCAGATGTATTATACGGGAATCAGATACAATTCTAGAAGGCTTCGCCCGCTCGCTATCGCTTTGCAAAATAAGATATATTCACTAGTTGAAATATTTGAAACAGATATTTTAAATGAGCATTTCATTCATAAATTGACTTGTTATAATTAAGAAACGTTCTACAAATAGATGACAGCTTGTTAAATGCCGAGTAAAATGCAAATTTCAAATATTTTTCTGAGCTATATAAGACGATATTCCAAAACAGAATTATTTTTTTATATGAAAATCAAAACAATCCTTAAATAAAAGAACACTAATGAAGACAGTTAATTAATGAAATGTACTTTTTTTTTAAAATCAATTCGAACATTTGTTAAAAATGAAGAGTGACATCACCTAGAAGTAGACAATATATAATACAGATATTGATCTTTTAGCGTATAAACTACTATAAAGTAGAGTTGGCGCTTTTTAACCCCTGATACACTATATAAATTTTATCTTATAAATTGTTTAAACGGAAAATGAGAATCTACGTACATCAAATCGTCTTTAAATTATGTGGCAGCTGAAGAAGTATCGTTGGACTTTTAAGAGGTAAGCTTATATGTTAAATCAATAGTTAAATGCAGCTATGAACTTTGAGTTCTTTTGTAGTTTATTGATGTCTATCGCATCTACTCTTCTCTAGCTATTGTGATGATGGTCAAACCAAGAGTCCTCTACAGGAGCTAGCTTAAATCGTCCGATAGTGCAGCTTTTAAGATAGGTTAATATTTTAAGCTAGATGCAATTTCACATATAAAAGGAAAATAAGAGTTACTCCTTTGAAACACACACACACACACATATATATATATATATATATATATATATATATATATATATATATATATACTTCGTGCTATCCCTGCTATCGACGAGTTCCGTCTGCCCAGTTTCACTCACAAGTCGTGGGATAGCACCGATAACATCAAGATGTTTATTACCTGACAAACCGATTATGGTGAGATTCGAACCTGGGTTCAGAAAATCAAAGTCCCAATCATTTTGACATATACATACATACTTGTATATACTAGCATATCTTGCGACTTTTGAAAATCTAATGATGAAGCTTAATTTAAGAGGGTCGCATCACACATGTAAAATTAGCGTATGTACTGCTGGCTCTGGATAATCCGTTGATCAAAGTAAATATCTATTTACCGCAGTCAAAATGACCTTCAAAATGAGTTCTTCAAATCTCGCATGATACGCGAGTATGTACGGTATAATCTTAGGCATCAAAATTTAAGGAACATGTTGAGATATTCTTAACATGCTTATTAAGCATTTATAAGCCAATCAGCAAAATAGAGTATATATCGTCCTTAGTATGACGATAAACTGCATCCGGCAGAAAATCCTCTGATCAGGAGGTTTTGAGGAGCGTGGAATCACCTCTTAATTTCTGTTGTACGAGGATAAAGTCTGACTCAGTTAGGATGCCATCTATGTGCAAATAGCTAACCCCACCAAACTGCGGTCAAAACTCTATAAAAGTATTAAAAAAAATATTTTTTATAGTAAAATACCAACAATTCATTTTCAGAGTAAAAACAAAATTACCAGCAAAATATTTTGCAAAAAAAAAACAAAAAAAAACAAAAAAACAAAAAACAAAACAAAACAAAAAACAAAATAAAACGAAAAAAAAAACAAACACCAAAACAAAAGACAATAGAAACTGCAAAACATTTTTATAAATGAACAAAAATACAATAAACAATAGGAATACATTTTTGTATTAGGTTGGTGCAAAAATAATGTCGTTTTTCTTTTGAAGTTAAACGTCAAAAACGACATTATTTTTGCACCAACCTAATAAAATTACTGATGCTTCCAAGAATATGAAATTTCGGGTTTAGTTGTCCCAGATGTAGTTGCTATGCCGTTATAGAAACAAACAGAATATAGAACATCATAGGTAAATGCTGTTTAAGATTTATTGAAGGTAAGAGAGGCCAGGCGATAAGAGCGTATAACCTACTTAACATGTGTAAATGAATGGCAGAACAGGATTTAAGAGAGATTGCCAAAAGACAAAATTTACAAATTAGAGGATATTGCGGAGAACTATATTCGTCAATGTTCTGGGGGAACTTGCCACATACAGGAAGACGAAAAACAAAACTGCGAGGTCTTCGGACACCCCGGATAATTCATCCGCAGTAACTGCCTTGATAACTGTCATAGGTCCTTACCTATAATTACAGGATGAACTCTTCCTAACACTATGTATACTACGCCTCTCAAGAGAGAGGGTCGAATAGAGTAGAGACGATAGTAGTTCACTCCAAACCAGACTGACATTCATACTAACACCTTCCACATCTTGTAATATACTTTCGTTATTTCTGCTATTGTGTTCGTGTCGTTCTTCCTTGGTCTTAAAATGGACATAACAATGACATTGAGGGTTTTGTGGGTGATTTTTGTTGGCGGCATTCTACAAACACTCAACACGTAATGTTTTTTTTATGTAACCTATGTTAGTTGCTCCTGTAGTGGATCGAAACGGATTTCTCCAAGCCAATACCTCAAAATCTCACCAAAACGGTTCTTCAATGAAAATCGTCTCACAATTCGGGAGATTTGTCCGTCATAATAAATGGCACCACGCGTGTGATCTCTATCGGTAAATCTTCCTTATTTCCAACAAAGTAAAGTTTCCGATTAGTCAAAAGAAAATGAGTGAGAGAACAGAGAGAAGCCGTCATTTTATGGCATCTGCTTGCTAGTAAGCTAAATCCTCACTGAAGAAAATTGGTGTAGGTAGAAACTACTACATTTTAACTTGGAAACCTCGCCTTGTTGATTAATCAAAGACCAATAAAAAGACATCACTATATCCTGTTTTATCTTTACTGTTATTTTTTTCGCGGGACCGTCAAAGCGTGTTGTCAAATATATCCAATTTCAGAAATAGGATATATTTTCAACATGTGTAGAAGTTTATAAGTCAATTACTTTTTTATTTCTTTTTATACAAAACGGCAGAGTACCCTACTTTCTTTTACATCGACAATATCATAGTAGTTTAGGGGTCACGGGTCCAGGCTGGAGAAAAAATACCGGCTTTAAATAAAGAGATTTGCCAAACGATTTACCTTCTTGTTCGTGGCTAGGATTCATATTCTGGGTTCCCACATTGTGGTAGTGGAATCTCACGGATTATTATTTACACTATATTCGGACTATTCTCTTCATCACTTGTCTTTATCACAAAGTATCGCCCATTGTGCCTCTAAAAGTAAGGCTGGCGGCGCATTGAAAAGGCGTGCTGAGAAGTGAGACTATGAAATCGGGTATGCCAGATCATGGAGTAGGTATCAGTCACAGTGAACTGACAGATATGGTTTAGAAAGTAATGTTGGCTCTCTAGGTGTTGTGGGCACCCAGTCTAGGTGAAAGACCATCACAGGTTGAAGGATTGAGAGCCAATGTAATATCTTTAAAATAAAACTCGATATATTTCGACAGTTTTATATGATTCTACTAACAATCAATTATCAAGAATGCTGTTGGGACTAACAGACTCTGGGTCCAATTCTAGTGTGTCATGTCAGCTCACTTGCGAATGATTGTGGGGAAACATATATATTGCTCTCGATATTCTGAATATGTTCTGCTTGTCATAACTTTTTCATAGCTATACATACCATTGGTTACTAGATATTAATCTGTTCGTTAAGTTCAAGAAAATGAGGAGTCCAAAATACAAATCGCACTTCGGAGATACTAAAATCAAACAGTACAAACATTTAATTGTCTGAGAAATATTCTAACAGTGGACGGAGAGTGCAAAACTGAAATCCGAAGCAAAAACAAATAATGAACTGCTACTTGATGTCTGATCTCCTACATGGCATTGAATGCTCGACAAACTACACAGAGAAGACTTCAAGAAACAGAAGCGTTGTTCTACAGAACGATGCTGAGGATAACATTGGCCGAGTATGCGTGCAAATATTAGGTTTTAGTAAATATGTAAACAAAAAGAAACTTATACTTAAAATCAGAAAGAGACAATTGTAAGTTTCAGGACAGGTAATGAGGAAAGAGGGCTTGGAAAATATGATAGTCACAGGAGAGATTGAGAAAAAGAGGGACAGAAGCAAACAGCGTGTAACATATATAATTAAATGGATGGAAGAAGAGGGTTTGAGAGAAATAGTAAAACGACAAAATTTATTAAGAGCGACAAGGGACATGATGTTGTGAAGGGCCATGATCGACTATATTCTGAAGGGACGTGATGCATGAAGATATTCATGCAAATTTCTACTTTTTATCGCATACAATGTGTGATATGGTATGTGTATATAAATTAATGTAAATCTCAACATCAACTTGAAGATACTTTTATCTACATTGGCCCTTTTTGATAATCAGCTCCATTAACTGTACCTTTCAAAGAGAACTCCTGGGAACGACCCTGTCTACCGTCTGTTCTGATTCATTACACTGTGGATCATCATTTTCACGTCAGAAATCGCTACGGAGCGTTTTGAAAGCAGCTCGCGATAATATTCTCGCCGCGGTCTACCCTTAATAATCGACGCCTACAAAGAGACGAAATGATGCAAAAGGAAATTCGGCAAGCGCAACGGACACGCACCGCTCATTTTCCCACCTCCAGTCAATAAAGAAGCAAATATTATAGACTCGGTAGAAATTTCCACTTCCATTTTTGAGGTCACTCGGGGATAATTTAACACTAATGTGCTCTTAGTCAATACATCGATGTTAACTGTCCTAACATTGTCCTTGTAATAAGCTACATAAACACTCAATTTTATATGATTTAAGTTTTGCTATATTTATGGTTAAAGTGCTAAATATAAGGCGTAGAGCGTGTGTTAATCTATGAGCGGCCTCAGTCATTTTCACGAAAATTTCAGGCCATGTGTCGTGTGTGGTCACTCGTATATTTATATATGCTGATCAATAGGGCATTAAGTTTAACAAGAACAGGTACTTCCGATTTATTGTGTCATCATAAGAGTATTGGAAAAAAAAAACTAGTTTTACAATTAAAATAAAAAAAAAAAATCTCTAAAGGTAGACTAAATAGACTAATTCTTAAATAAACGGTGCGTCTACCAGTTATCGGTATACACTAAAAAATAACTTTTAAATTGATAACAATTTGTACAATTAGTAAATAAAAAAATATATATTTGTTTAGAAATGTTCCTCTCTCTCTCTATATATATATATATATATATATATATATATATATATATATATATATATATATATATATAAATACGGATCAAAGGTAAAATAGAAAAATGAGGTTAGAAGTATATTATATATATATATATTAGGTTGGTGCAAAAATAATGACGTAATAATGTCGTTTTTTGACTTAAGAGAATACGTCAAAAAACGACATTATTACGTCATTATTTTTGCACCAAACTTATATATATATATATATATATATATATATATATATATATATCCCTAAATTCTAACCTCATTTAGGGGTATATATTTGATTGGTTGACGATATACCACAAATGTGTTGTTTTTTTTGTTTTTTCAATTTCGGAATCTTGGTTTTCCTCGCTTCTTTTTAACTCTCAAATTAGCTACCAAGAAATTCATTTCCCTCATAAGTTATACAAGATGAGGAACAATTTCTGATCGTCTGATGAGGAACAATTTTTTAAATTCGGAAATATAGAAAATATTGTGTAGCAATGTAAAAGATTTTATAATAAAAACACAGTTGGTTTCATGTGAGTATGTAAACCTGGGTTTCATGCTCTCTCCGAACTGTGTAGCGAAATCTTTTCCAAGTTGCAGTGTCAACGCACAGACCGTTCGTCTATGTTCGCAGAATAATATTTTCTCGCACACACATATGTATATGTATGTTCACAATCCAACATTGAATACAGCGACCAATTGCGTACGTATGTATGCAACGACATATGGATGCGCATATACACCCAATCCCGCACTTCACGTATGTTTATGTTTGTGTAAGCTGCAATGCGTGAACGTGCATATATGTAAGTCTGTGTCCGTATGAGTGGCAATTTTCAATGAGAAGACAATTTTTCCTCCCGGTACCATAAACACCGATAAACGCAACCATAAATAAATCGAAAATCTATTTTTCTGAGGATCGTAGAGAGAGTGCAACCCAGGGTTACAAACTCACATCAATCCAACTAAATATGTTAGCTCTATCACTGATATTTAGTGCTTTCAAATAAGTACCGCGCATATATAATGCATAACTAATATCTCTCCCTCTCTCTCTACACACACTAACACATATATATATAATTATTTAATTTAAAATACGATTCCAACGCTACATAAGAGTTCTCATGTTTCGAAACAGGAGCCGAAAATTTCAATATAATTATCTGAATTAAATTGAATTAAAGTACTAAGCTCTGTACCATCTTCAAGCGAAATTTTTTTTTGAATAACTTATTCCTGAAATTTACGCGTTTTATAAGCAATATAAAACCTTGCTTATAAAACGCGTACATTTCAGGAATAAGTTATACCAAAAACAATTTCGCTTGAAGATGGAACAGGGCTTAGTACTTTAATTCAAATAATTATATTGAAGTTTTCGGCTCTTGTTTTGAAACCTGAGAACTCTTATGTAGCGTTGGAATCATATTTTTAAATAAATAATTCTATTTATGCGCTACTTTTGTATCAAGCACTATTTTTTAAAAAATAATAACAAAAATACTAAATAAGTTTGGATTATTTACCTAACGAGTTCTTTCCTATTTTATATATATTTATACACACACACAAATATATATTTCTAAAGATTTCTTTTTGTATCCACCATTTTTATTATTCAATTTTATAGTGGATACTTTCTATTTTAAATAGGCATCTATTTTTATTTATTAAACAATGTTTATTATGTCTAGCTGTCTGCACAGTCAATAAATCTTAGTAAAGAACATCCGTTCCCAGATAAGTATGTTTATTAAGATTTATCGAATTCACAGACCAATAGATGTATTACACACAGCTGAATAAATGAAAATGAGGCCTCTATTTCAAATACAATATATCAACTATAAAAACGTTTGAAGTAATGTTGTATTTTGCGGGTTTCACCTGGCACATATCTTAACAAACATCTTGAATGGGCTGTTTGAAATAATGCCATTTGACTCATTATAACTTTGCTCTTGACAATTTTATCATCCACGTGGTATAATTTGTGTCAATATTTTGCAGATATAATTTTTGTATATGTGAAATTTTTACGCACACTCTTTATCTCTCTCTCACACACACAAACATTATGTATATATTACACATTAATTATTAAAAACAGGTAACTTTAATGTGAGTAGTGTCAGTTAAAAAGGTGAAAATGGCATCTGTGATGTCTAATATATCTGTGCTAAAATTAAGGGGCATTGTTCTGTTCCAATACAATATATGCTATAAAATGTTGATATTCAAATTAAAATTACATACTACCGGTCGTAAGGTGTGAGCAACAAAAGGTTTCTGTTCCACAATGCACTCCAATGATTTTGTCGAATGTTAAGCTAAACAAAAATACATCAAATTCACGTATTAGGTTGGGGCAAAAATAATGACGTAATAATGTCGTTTTTGACGTTAAAAAATACGTCACAAAACGACATTATTACGTCATTATTTTTGCACCAACCTAATACCTCCATAAAAACTCGATAACTAATGTTTCAAATGAATTTTTAATAGTGAAAAATTATTTCTCGAAGCTTTTATTTTAGTTTTAATCTCAAGCTGATTGATTACATTTAATATTTTCAATAAACAAAATAATTCGCTGCATTTCAAGACTAATTTAAATTGATAGGAAAGAATGTTGGTTCTGGAATTTCTAAAGTTTTTAAATTTGGCGATATTTTTTAGCAAACTCTTAGCAAAAATGTAAATCACTTTATTAAAAATCTTACAAAAATAAAATTTACTTTTTTGATTCTTTATTTGAGGACTATTAGCTGATCTGAAGTATAATTAATCTAACTTGAATGAAATATTATTCACTTTAAATTTAAAATATTGCATAAATGTATTTTTAAAAAGACGGTAGCTCTTTCATTTATGACAGCGCAATGACATTTTTTTTTATCTAAAAGTGTTCTACGGGAGTTTTAAGAGTAAGAATAATTAAGGAATATAAAGCGAGCGCCTTTTAGGTATTCAGTATTCTTAAAATCTAAAAAATATTCTCCGAAATCTAATGTTTTCGTGAAATTTGATAATTTTAACAATGGGTTTACTATAGTTATAGCACATATTTACTGATAATGTCGTGTGTCATGTTTCGTATTTATAAATATCGGTACGTTTATACAGATACAAAAACTATTGAAAGCTCTTTTAAAAATATTCGGCCCTGTCAGATTGTAATAAACATTACGATATATGATTAAATAGAGTTTTTCTTAATAAAAAATATTTCCTAAGTGTTACACCATTAAAATTTAATTTTAAAAGATTATATTATAAATATTTTAATCAAATTTGTAAAAAAATGAATTCTTGGAAAAATTCATTATTCATCGAACTTTTTTCTTAAGACAATATTGTCCTTAATATATATTATTTATAAAATCAATTAAAAGCTTCACTAATTAAATAATGTCTTAATTTTATTACCTTTTTTATTTTACAATTCTGAGTAGATTTTCTGTAAGACGAAATCCGATTTTAAAAATAAATTGTTTACTTAAATTCGCCAGAGTTCTGCTTTTAACTAATATAGTCTCTAGAAATTAACATGTTGAATTTCTCAAATTTTATAAAATTAAGTGGTTTGAAACACATGTAAAAGAAATAGTTTTACCAAAACTTTCTAAAAATAAAATACTTTAAAAATAATTTCTTTAATTTCTGAATTTTCAAAACTTTCATTGATATCGCATATTTTTTTTTATGTTTGCAAGCATTTCTAAATTATTGTCTTTCACTGCAAAATCAAAATAAAACCACTAAAAATTACTGTACTAATTTATGGCACATAAAGTAATTAAAAAAAAACCCTACTTAATCAATATTTCGAATGTCCTAGAAAGGATAAAAAATTTAATTAAATATTCAAATCTATACTTTGATATTTCTCTTTAATGAAAACTTCGACGATAAAACTTTGTTTTCATTAAATTTGGAGCATTTATTCATCCTTTTAGCAATGCTGTGTAAATAAAAATGTTTAGATGATATAACTGGATAACTCTGATAATGTGGACATTGAGAGAAATTGTTATACGCGCAGAATATGCGTAATAAGAAAAATAAATATTGTCGAAACTAACGATTGATTGCTGAAGTTTTCTGCAGTTTATCAACACTTTAGACGTTATTTAAATTCAATATTAATAATATGTTTAGATAATAACGGTTTAATGATAGAAGAATCCCTAATTAAGTCATAATTGGGGAAAAAAAGAAATAGTTTCATACTTTTGCTACGGGTATTCAAGCGCAAATTTATATAACAAATCCAACAGGAACTGGAAATCGACTTTCCGATTAACAATTCCGAGCGATTATTCATTGTACTACCCGCACATTCAAGCTTACACCACCCGGTGCCACTCAGTTGTCACCCATCTAGGTACTGATCAGGGTTGACGCTGCGTAACTTCGGTCATCGTACAGGAATCGGTGTTTTCAACGTGATGTGACGATTAGCCCGAAGGCACAAATGGAAATTAATATAAAGTGGATAAATATCGATGTTTGATTTAATAATAATATTAAAGATGAAGAAGAAGATGAAGAAGAAGATGATGAAGAAGAAGATGATGAAGAAGAAGAAGATGAAGAAGAAGAAGAAAAGGATGAAGATGAAGATAAAGAAGATACAGAAGTTGAAGATGAAGAAGAAGAAATACAGAAAACAACGGAAGAAAATTAAACAGGTATAAAAAGAAATTTCAACTAAATAGTTTCTTCAAAAGATGTCTACTTTTTACACATTATGTTTGATTAAATGCAACCAACAAAGTCAGGTTGTTTAATGTTTTATTGTATTTTTTCAATTTCTAAATAAGTTGTCGTGTACTGAGATCGAAGTTGTGAATAAACTGCCTAAAATTTATGTTTGTGCTGTGGATTTTTTCTTTTGCTTAAATATTTTCAAACATTTCGGTCATTTTCAAGATGGGCTCGCCTATTACTTGGTTCACACTCCTCCCCAGTTTTCTTTTTTTTTCAACAGGGGTAGAAGTTTATCCATTGTTTCCTGTTTGGATTGGGATTATACCTGCGGGTTGGGGACCGCTTGTGAATTCCAAATTCCCACGAAACTCCAATATTGGAGCCGGCTCAACCCAACTCGGGTGAATGCCGTTACAAGAAGAGTTTGGGATTAGGTTACCGGTCCTTTCTAAAATCTAGTTCAACTCTATATTTCTAACGCCTCCAATTGAACTTTGAAATTTAATCCAGTACTCATTTATTTTTTTCTTCTTTCCCAATAGGAGTAGTTAGATTCGGATATCGTCCGGTTCACATGTCTCCCTCTCTTTGGAACAGAATTAAAGGTTTATCGGTTGTTTCCTCTTTAGGACTAGGTTTTCGATTCCTTCTAAAATTACTTCCACACTATACTTTTTCGACTGAACTCTGAAATGTTATTCACTAATTAATTCTTGACATCTTCCTGTCTAGAATTCCTTGTTCTCTTTTCTGCATAGGCCCAATAATTTCACTTCTTGCCCTTTCTGAAACTAATAAAAGACCACTCAGTAATCCTCTACTTTGAGATCTCTTGAGCCTTGTATTGGACAGAAATGTGTAAAAAAAATGTGATGGGCAAATCTATACAGTGTATCTGGAAAAATGTGCTTATAAAGGTTTTCCGCTTTAAAGATTAATTATTTTTTTTAGAGGGAAACAACGGTGATGGAGTGATGTCTTACGTTCAATAAAATTGGACATTTTCGGCCAGCTTAAATTATTTTCAAACAATCGATATGACAAAATATCGAATCTGAATCAATTTCGCATTCTTCATATATAACCTCATTTGATTTCATTTAGTTATAAAATAAATACACTTTCGGACGACAAGAATATGACTCCAACTCGGTTGAAAAAAACAAAAAAATAAAAATAAAACATCCACGTTAAATTGGGTTACTGAGAGTTCAAAAAGCATGCGAAGATTTTAGTGAAAAGTAAGGAAAAAGGACAATAAAGAAACTCGATTTAGGAAGAGAGAAAATGGCTATTGACTTTCCATTTAAATTTTTGGAGGTTGTAGGCGGCAATGATGTAGGAAATCAGAAGAGATTTTTTTAGACGAGAAAGCAAACTATAAAAATTAAACTCCTGGGATTATTTAGCTAGTTCAATAGTGAATTGGTGAGGTATTTGTCAATCTCACTATTTACATTATTCGGATTATTGTCCTCATCTTTGTCGTCATATTTATCACAACGTTTCGGCCGTTGTACGCTCCGGCCTTCTTCAGGTGGTTGGAATGTCGAACTGAACCCTTTATTTCGCTCACTGGGGTAGACTGTTTCAGTTCTATGTGCCATGTCTAATGGATGTCAGTTATCAGTTATCTCCTGCTAGCACGTACGTGGTTACCGGAAGTGAAAGAGAATGAGAAATTATTATTCGGAAGTGGTGATAGCAAAATGAAGGAACAGGATTTTGGAAAACAGAAGATGGCGATTAACGTTGCATTTACATTTTTGCAGACTGCAGATGGCAGGGAAGCAAAAACTGAAAGCGAGTTCCACTGGCGAGAAATTCGAGCAAAGAAAATATTAGAATATAATTAATGATCGCATTTAGCTAGTTCACCAGTGAAATGGAGAGACCTAGATTATAATATATTAGCAGGCTTAAATTCGCTTAGACGAGGAACTAAGGAGAACAGATCACCAGAAAAATTATACTGAAAATATTTATAGGATGAACATAAGAATGTCACGTCCAATCGTTTGGTAAGTGACTGATGTCGAGATGCCAGGCTGGTTTACATTTCAGACCTTTAATTGACTGACCCATGAAGTCTTTCTCAATTACGCATTCCAAAAAATTAAGTTCTTCTCATCTGATCGGATGTATCACCATCCTTGAAATATCTTTTTTCCTCCTCAATATATATGAAAGAAAGTAACTATTTCGCCAGTTAACTTTATAACATCGAGTGCTTGTTAGAATTATAATTTCTACGTGTTTAACTTTATATAAACAGTTTGAGATTCATGTAGAATAAAAATATTATTGTATTCTATGGTAACTGATATTTCTCAATCATTAGGGATATTTTCGAATAACATGTAAGGAAACATCTCTCTCTCTCTCTCTCTCTCTCTCTCTCTCTCTCTCTATATATATATATATATATATATATATATATATATATATATATACATACATTATAAAGACAAACACACACTCACACACACACATATATATATATATATATATATATATATATATAGTCAGAGAGAGAGAGAGAGAGAGAGATGGTGAGTAACATTTATGTACAATAGGTTGTAGAAATTCTTATATTTATATATATATATATATATATATATATATATGATAGATAGATAGATAGAGAATGAGAGAGACCGTATATACTCGTGTAACTGTCAATGTTTATTTTAAATCCAGCTGGCCATTTTAACAAAAGTAAATGTATATATAATTTGGTCAACGGCGTAGCTAGAGCCGGCAGTATATTAATTCTAATTCTATACCGTCTATGATGCGACCCTCTTAAAATTAGGTCTTCAAAAATCCAATGATATGCGATTATATACGGTTAGAAGAATTCTCTGTATATAGACATCTCTCTATATATTTATTAAAAAGATAATTAGTATGTATGTATGTGTATATATATATATATATATATATATATATATATATATTTATAATTTTCTCTGTATACATGATATATTTAGAATTTAATTTAAAATGGTGTTTTACATGTTATACATATTCTGTAAAGATTACATATATACGCTTTCTCATAACAAAAAAGTCTATCAGAAAATTTTTAGCCTATAAAGTTATATGTGTCTATATCTCTGAGATGCTGAGTTGTAAATGTAAATATTTCGTAATGTTGTCTTGATCTTTATTGCCATATTCACGACGTTTCCTCCTTTGTACGCTCTGTCCTTCTTCAGATGATATACTTTGGAAATTTAAACCGAAACGTTTATGTAGTCCACGGGGGTAGATTGTTCTTATTTCACGTGCCATGCCTTTTTTGAGGTGTTATATAAGTTAATTCCCTTTAGAAATTGAACTCAACAATTTGTTCCTTCTGCTGTGGCCAAGTATCGAACACACATCACTTTGAGTCATGTCATTGTGTCTCCAAGATAAAAAGCGTTGGTTGAGTGATCCGAAAAGTGATATAATATGCATATTAAATCTACTGTTGTGTATTCCACTACTCTGATAATGTGGGATATTTAAGAAAAGCAATAGAAGCCAAACCGCTAGGATCGTGAATGGAGTCGGCGAGATGCAAGTCTAGACGACACATAAACCAGAAAGTTAAAATTTCAAGTCTAGTGTCTCAACATTTTATGTGTTTGTCTCGATATCTAATTATATATCAACATTATTGTTTATATTTTCTCGCCTCCCTGAATTATATAAAATTCCGTCAATAAGAAAGATATTTTTAGGCAGATCAGGTCCTTTTCAACGACACAGACATTTTCAATGTTGCCATTCAATCACTCATATATGCTTATATATATATATATATATATATATATATATATATATATATACAAACCCCATACGTGAAATACGGTTTAGTTCTTGATTTACTGCCAAATCATAATAGTAATAGCATTTAAACTATTCATTATACAAGGTGAAATCGCCGTTTAATATTTTATCTGAATTTCGTTTATGTCGGTTGCCTTGTAATGATCCTAGACATATTTTATTACGTACCAATTGAAAGGTTCATTTACACGGCCTCGAATATAATAGAGATTCGAACACTTTTATGTTCATTCAGCTACGTTCTTATTATGACTAAAACCACAGAAAATCAAGTTCGACTGAATTGTAGCGCATGGACATACTTGAATACTTCCCTATCAATAAGAAATCGCTGGCCCTGTTAAACTCAACTATATCGCGATCTTGCTTTCAATAACCAAAAGGTAAATTGCACGTTCTAGACTCTGCCTTTTTCATCGTTAACCAACAATGATGGCAATAAATTTATGAACTGCTTTCCTCTTTCAGGCAGTTACGAGAAGCACTCAAATTATTCACTGTCTTGTAAGAAAGATGAAAACCCTCTATGTTAATCAGAGTATAATTGTATATCTAACTAAATGCTTTAGTAATGTAATGTACTTGTTCTTTCAAAGTATTTGGAAAGATTCGCGTGTATCACTTCCGCATTGGACTGTCAAAGCATCGAAACAGATATGATCTGAGCGAAGTTCAAAAATGCAATAATGGACAATTAGTAGGCTAAAAAAGAATATTTCTTGCACAATCAAGAAGCGAATAAATTAAAAATTCCATGAAGTCCTATATTCATACAATATTAGCTAAATTTAGTTTTAGGTTTATTTTAAACATACTTGAACAGGAGACACAAAATACATACGAAAATGGAACATAAAATTATATAATAAAACAGACTTCCTTCCGGGAAAACATTTCCGAATATAAAGACAAAAATACGAATTACAATTGCCCTTGCCTTAAATATCACGAAGGGTAATTATTTTTCTATATGCCGTATCCCGCCTGGATGTCGGTGGTTAGGCTCTCAACAACTTCTCATACTAAGTAACTTTTATTAAGTTTTAAATTTTCACTAAACTTCCCATTCTGACACCGAATTTACTCAAAAGGTAGGTACGAGCTGTTTCCTTGTTCTACTTGCCTTTAATATTTTCTCTGAGTTTCAAATTATCCAAGCCATCTTTCCTCGAAATATATCTTACAAAAATCAACTCTTTCTGATTCTAAGTATATGCCATCATTTTGCATTAGTTTTAAAGCTTCCTGGATTCTCATATGTTCAGTCCATATTACTCGAAGCATCCATCAGTGTGGCCACATCTTTGCTGCTCTAAGTTTCCATTTTATATATAAGGATATTAATCAGGATTCAGATCAATATCCATGGAATAATAATACATTGACTTTCAAAAATCTTTTATCAGCTTCTAACGTATATTCTGGTTCTTAATTCTTTGCTTAAATTTTAGGTGGTATGTTCCTCCATTCAAATACGCCTTTCAGTGTCATATTTTCCGTTCTCTCTTGAAACAAGACCCAGATATTTAAAATTTTGTATTTGCTTCGTTTTGACATCCCCAGTGCGTATATTGTCTTCTATCTCATGCTGACATACATTCTATCTTGCAATTGATCTCACTTTCCATGACTATCTCGTCTAGGGGTTGCTGCAGTTACATTTAATGATATTTTAAACACGAAACTCATGTTTCACATCAATTATAGAAGGCTTTTTCTTGAGGCTTCCGATTTCCCGAAAGATGTTTTCAACATACATGCCAAATGTTTAAGTATATATAGAAAAGTGTACCGTATATATTCGTGTATAAGACGACTTCATGTAAAGTGCGACACCTACTTTTTTTTTTTTACATGTTTTAACATCTCACCCCCCAAAATACTTGTGAATGGAGTAACCGATTACTGAAAAGGCATTATTTTTTTTAAACTCTTTAAAATTTCCTGTGTATAGTGTGATCCTCTATATTTACGTAAAACAAACTAATCATAAAAACTCACACGATAGTCGAGCATACACTGTATTTGTTAATGCTTAAGTTAAAAAAATTAAATGAAATTAGGATATTAACCTACACAGTATTCTGGTGATAAAAATAACATCTGATATCATTAAAAACGTCTTTCAAGGGTGAAGCCTGAAATGTGTGTATGTATATATATATATATATATATATATATATATATATATATATATATATATATAGATAGATAGATAGAGAGAGAGAGAGAGAGAGAGAGAGAGAGAGAATTAAGCTATATTTGTTAATGTGCTCAATATCAGGAATAGAGCTTATATAAATATTAAACTTGGATATTGAAGCCAATACCCAGAGGCGAGAGTCTGTTTTTTTTTTTGGTAATGTTTGACTATCTTGCCGTCCACAGATGAGAACACTCTGGAGACCAACATTTATTCATTCTACTTGAAACTAAAACTGATTATTTTATTACAATAGGACAATTAATATAAACAAAAAAAAATGGCTAATATTTTTTATAAAGTTACAGTTACCAATATACCGATATGAAGCAAAGTCAGAATTCTTTTCTCAGACAGAACTACTGCAAAACATAGGTAAAAACAGAAGTTTGCCAGTACCAGACAAACTTTTGAAAACTGACACAAATGCATGTATGTGTTAGCAGAACATTTGCAGTATATTTACATTGGATTATGTACCAGAATATGACCCTGTTAATATTTCTACAAGACGCATCAAACATACCTGAAATAAATTATAACCAATTTTGAAATTATGACCATAACACTTTAATATGCATTGGAAATCCGTTATTAACTGTAAATATTAAACTAAAATTCCAGTAAGAGTTAGACGTTTCTTAATACAATTCTGTTTTAATTATAATTTAACAGGGATTCATTAATATTTACAGGTTAATAAAAATACAACATTTGATATTATATTATTTTTACCTATAATATATTAAATATTTCTGACCCACAAATGGACACGGTGGGCATGAGTATATTTTGTTGATGGATAATGATAAAAGACAGTGCTACGGCAGTTTTATTTGGTCAGATGACGCAAAACGTTACCTAAATTTATAGTATCCAACGATTTGTGCGTAGGCAAGGTGGGTCATCTAAAAAAATATAAGTAAAGTGGAAGAAACGTCATAGTCTGGAGTTGTATGAGCGCCAGCGGCACTGATAGATTGTGTGTCATTAACGAAATCATGAATGCTGCATATTATTGCAATAAATTGAAAACTTCCTTCGCTCTAAGGCTTGTGAAGAAGAAAGGTGTTTCAAAGACAATCTATTAAAAAAAAACAATAAAACAAAAAACAACTATATGAACACTGCTCGATTTAATTAAAGTGTCGGCGAACTTAAAGTCAATCGAACACTTATGGAAAATACTGAAAAATTTGAAAAAAAGACGATAATCCAACAACATAGAAAGTCGTAAGAGACAAACATTCCAATGAGTCATAACAAAATTCTAATGAAGCTACATCTGTTAGAAAAATAATGAATCAAATGAAAAATAAAAACTGACATTTCAAATATTGATTTTATATATTATTCTTTTAAGACTGATGTATTCATATTTTGACAATATAGTTTTGAACCTCTAAAGTGTAATGATAAATAATAACTGATAATATCCGTTTTAAATATACAAGATTCTACAATAAGTAATTTCTGGTTTAGAAAAAAATATGAACTTTTTCTAAGAGCAAAGTAAAAAAAACAAAACAAAAAAACTAGGTCAATGTTATCCACGGGTGATTGTCTATGAAAGTCAATAAATGTACAAGTGGCGAGAGACATATTAGAGACTAGAAAAAGCCAGGACAGGTGAGAGAGGCTTCATAAATATTATATGTAAATAAATGTTCGCACATACACGCCCACACAGATGAAACTGCGAATATGTGTGTGCTTGTTTGCATGTATATTTCTCTACTCATTTACCACTAAAAAAGTGATATGACCGATAAAGTTGCAAGGGATTACTAAAAGAACTAAGGAGAAAAATAAAAAAAAATCAGGATGGTGAGTAAGATTAGTTGACGATTGATATTGAATTGAAACTTTTGAAGGCTGGAGTTAAAAGAAACATAAGAAGAGACTTCTAACAATGCAAGAGAAGAAACTTTTATCATAGAAGTTACGGTTTCAAATACCATTGTCAACAGTGAAATTATGAGACCTAACTGTCAACATAGTACTGCAATTACATTCATAAATTCAATTAATCAAAGAGAAAAGCTCAGAAGAATACCGTGAGAATATTTACAGAAAATGAATAGTGAATAATTTTGAATAAAGATCTTCAACACCGGGATAAGATTTATGGTGATTTTGGTAGATATTTTTTGTTTCAATGATTTTTTTTTACAAAATCTTATAATAAATGATGTTTTAAACGGCCACTGACTAAAGATATTTTTGCATTAATGCATGTGTCCCCCATGGCTACATTCAATCTGTTTTAGATCTTGGAGAGAGCAGGGGTTAGTTTTGGGGTATATTAGTTAAGCACAATTGCAGAGATACCAACGTGTTCACATGCTTTGTGGGAATCAAGTTTAGAGATCATAAGGGAGACCATGGATAGAATTAAATTCACGTGACACATTAGAAATTCGGTACAAAATGCAAAGATACATCAAAGTAGGGATTAAAATTTGTAAATATATATATATTTAAATAAAGACATTTTTATGTTTATACCTTATTTTTATAGATACAAATATTTAAGTAAATGTTCTGTTTATAATAAACAGTATTTACAACATTTAACTGAATTTCCGAGAAATTGTCATAGAATAAATGCGTCCTCCAACAGGAATCGAACCTGTATCCTATATGGAACAGTCATATAGCGTGACGTGCATTTGCCTATTCCGCTACCGAGGAGCGTTTCGGTTAGCAAAGTCAATTTTCCTGTTTTTAAACTACAATTTCCTCAGTGGTGAAATCGGTAAAAGCACATAATGCTATATGACGGTTCCGTATAGGATACAGGTTCGATTCCTATCGGAGAAAGCATATCTTCTGTGAAAATTTCTCGGACTTCCACGCCGGTAAATATTGTTAATACTGTTTACTATAAACACAGAATTTACTTAAATAATTGTACCTATAAAAAGAATCCATAAACATATAAATGTTCATTTCATGATATATATATATATATATATATATATATATATATATATATATATATATATATATATATATATATATATATATATATATATATATAATTTTCTCTGCGCATTACTCTTTGTAAAGTGCTCAAAACCAGTGATACAGCTAATATATAAAGTTGTATGGATAGGACTTTTT
Organism: Acanthosepion lycidas; assembly: GCA_963932145.1. Lineage (NCBI taxonomy): Eukaryota > Metazoa > Mollusca > Cephalopoda > Sepiida > Sepiidae > Acanthosepion > Acanthosepion lycidas. The sequence continues at coordinate 108,464,161 of OZ010577.1, read as the reverse complement.
GACCTTAAGTTTCATGTTTTTGCGATCACCAGACGAACTGTTTTTTTTTAAATTGAATCTATTTAACCTTGTTTGTGTTTGATTATGTTTGGCGGTGGGAGGGGAAAATTCTCCTCAGTGTGCGTTCAGGATGGCACTCTCTCACACACATATATACATACATACATGTGTACACATTTCTCTTCACACAAACACACCCATATAAACAATCCAAGATTAGGCGCAGATACACATTCATACGTTCGAGCATGCATACATACGCAATTGTAATTCTATTTTCGTGCCGGGACATTATACAGCAATATTATTCCATCTTCCTTGTCATGGTTACCACAATTATTAGTACTATCAATATAGTTACAATCGTCAATAATACACACGCAGTCAGCTTTGAAAATAAAACATCAACATCACAGTGTCCACAAACAGAACCCATTTAATTAAAGTGGTGATGAAAGGCCCAGACCAATAAGAGTGTATGTGCACGTCCACAAGTATATATATAGGTTTGAGGAAGTATACGTTTGTTTGACGACACAGACAGCCGATCTGTAAAGAGTCAAGAACACCCTCACCTGCCTCTTTCATAGGAATCGATAAATATTTTTATATACATGGGACATGTTTTAGGAATACCTTTTAAGTCCCACGATGTATTAACAGAGTAAACGCGTCAAAGTTTTCTTGTTTTTTCCCCCGATTTATCATAATTTTCCCCAAAATATCTACATATACAAAGCATACATAAAATAGACGCCTGTATCCAATGTCGGTAATTAATATTTATTTGGATGTAATTAAATGTACTAACTATACTTTGCGACTTCTTCCGGAGAAAATTGGATGTATATAAAAGAAATATTCATTTCAATAATCTTTGTGATGTTTTCGGAAATGTTATTTAAATAAATTGGATCAGATATCTGGAAATATTTTCGAAAATATAAATCAATTTGTGACGCATTGTTTTCTATCTTCAGATAACGCCAACATTTTACGTGCCTTTCTTATTTTTGATCTTGTTGATAGAATTGAACTCAGAGTATTATTGTGCACATGAGATGTTGTTCGATGAGACAATCCTCCCGTTTGAACTGCTCTCAGCATCGTAGACAGACTCTCGCGAATGGCCGCATTAAATTTGTTTTCTTGTTCCTCGTCACAATGATTTAAAAATTAGATCATTTGGTTCATATCGTCTTCGATAGAAACCGGTTTCAAGCGGAAAATCTTGATATTAGGATTTAATCACTGTATAAAATGAATTGGGAAATAAACACTGGGAATTACTTTCTATTATTCCAGATGTTAATACTTCCAAAACACTGCATATTTCGAGATGGAAACCTTAGAACAGACATATTCAATGTGGGGGTTTAAGAGCTCTTTTAAGGTACTATGAACTCTCAAAGGCGTAATAAATGTCGAACGAGAAAAATATAATTTCATTCGATATACCAAAGGCTGTACAGGAAGAAGACATCATTTTTACACGCTTTCGCACAGGTTTTGCTTATGGGGGTACGGTAAAAATACCTCCTACATAATTGTAATATATTACTAGCTATATCGTCTTCATCTATCTAATGTCTTAGAAATATGTGGCATCTGTTAGGGTCTCAGCTATAGTCAAATAGTGAACACCCAAACAAAAAAACAAACATTATGATAACAAATTTCATATTTATGGTAAAAATACCAGCAATATATGTTTTATATTAGGTTGGTGCAAAAATAATGACGTTTTTGACGTAAAAAATACGTCATAAAACGTCATTAGTTTTGAACCAACCTAATATTAAGTAAATTACAAACAGCGACTCATAATAATAAAATTGCCAACAATAAATTTTATCTGTAGTTGAAGGCATAAAAAAGCTTTCAAAATATTTACATTTCAGCATTAAATAACCCCAACCATTATATGTTGATTTTCTAAGCGTAGCTTAAATGTGGTACAAACCCGAAAGTATGGGGCACACAGTGAGGATCGAACTCTCTATTCAGTCGTAACTGCTTTAGTGAGACAAACTTGCTAACCATTACAACACACCGATTTGCCCATATAGTGATTTTCTCAGATGTGGCACAAGACTGAAAGTATGGGGCACCCAGTGAGGATCGAACTCTATACTCAGTCGCAATTGCTCTAGCGAGACAACCTTGCTACCCATTACACCACATCTACGTGCCCAAATGATTTTCCAAGAATAGCTCAGATGTGGCAGAAGGTATGGGGCACCCAGTTTGGATCGAACTCACCATTCAGTGGTAATTGTTCTAGCGATCCAAGCTTGCTAACGATTACATCACCTTGAGGTGCCCAAAAGATTATTTTCTGAGCGTAATTTTGATTTGGCACAGGGCCGAAAGTTTGGGGCATCTAGTGAGGATCAAACTCCCTTTTCACCCCTAACTGACAAGCTTGCTAACCATTACACCACACCGAGGTGCCCTAAGCCCCAACCATTATATGGGAGGTATTTATGCCTTACCATGTCTACAGGAATATTTAGACGTGTTTTAAATATTTAGCTGAGAATTGAAATATATGTTTGCAGCAAAAAAGGTAAGCTAAAGTATGTAAGGTTCTATAGTTTGCCCCAACGATCGTCACCTGGCAGCTTCTGCTGCAGATTATATCGGTGAATTATACTGCTACAATAATGAAACACGTAATAGGAATCTCTATTCTATTTACCAGTGCCAGTTAAATTTTGTGGTGTTGGGTCACTAGCCTGTGCAAATATCTGAAAAAGTTTCGCTGTGGTAGAAAATCTTAAGGAATACTTTTCTGGAACGTAACAGGCGTTTATTTCTATATATTACGAGAATTAGTTGTAGGCACAACCAACCTATTGGTTCGTCTGGTACTTTAAACATAATTTTTGTTTTACTTTCCCCTTGTGTTCTTATCTAACTAAGGTTAATTTTATCTCTAAGTTTGTGAAGACATGCTGAAAAGATTCATCAACTGTGTTTCTTCTTTTTGTAATCCCCATCTTTCTTTCACTTTCTCTGTAAAGAATGAATTTCTTTAATTTTCTAGGCTTACGGCCATATCACATTGAAACACCAGTTCTCACACGATCACTTCAGTTAAGCAATACCGGGCTTAGTCAGTACCTGGATAGACGGCCGCTTGGGAAAACAATGTGTTGTAAGCTTCTGTGCACGATTGGTGTAATGGATAACGCCTCGAAAATGGAAATCGGACAGCCGAGTTGCATTTCCAGGCGCTTATATTCAATTATACTCATCGAAATTATATGCATCAACTTCTTGACCACAGCTGTGTTAATTAGTAGGAATTATATCAGTAAGTCATTATTATCTAAAAAAATCTTACGATCTACAAAAGTTCTCTGGCTTTAAATAACCTGCTAAATGTTGCGGAGCCGTAGAAAACAAATCACTTAATAAATCAATCTTTGATTTTGTTTAAAAACTTTTTTCGCTTTTTTTTTTCGTTGTTAATCGCGTTAATCCCGCGTTCCTTTCTTTAAATAAATGTTTTGTTTTACGTTTTTCCACTTGCCGTGTTCTGTCTAATTCATGTTAAATTTTCTATTCATTTCTATTTTTTTTATTACGCACATATTAGACTCGTTCTCCTTTCAACAAACTATATTTTGTGATATCAACGATCAGTCGTTGCCACTCTTGTGATGTCAACGAATACTCGCTGTAGTAGAAACTTTGTAATCGCAGATACAACTGTAGTACTGGTGTCAGACGCCTTCGAATAACACTCACGCTAATAATACTTACTCAATATTACTCGGTCGAAATCCAACCAACGAATAGTGATCTTAATGTTAATCAGTATAATGAGATATTCACCTGTCGCTCCACGTGGTTGGATGCGGCACAAGGCCAAGTTTAGAGTGGGGTATCCGAGCCCCGTGGGCCCGCTCAAAAATTTCCCTGTAGACGCCGCATAAAACGGAGTCAGGTTGCTGATTATCACCAAAGACGAGACTCAGCCCTTAACATAGCCTCGTCTTGGCATCCTCTCTGCCCGTAGGCGGGGAGTTTGACAAGCACACTTCCGAAGTAATTCGGTGTGTGATCACTTAAACGCCACCCTTATTCCCATATATACATTTTATTTATCATCACGTGATCTACTTCTTCAAAATGGTATCGTTTACTCTCTGGTGATCTATGTTCGAAATCCAGTGTCGGCAGCGACACATTATTCTTATATAAAACTATAGCCCTTGAAGTGAATCTATAACAGTCATTCAGGTAGTAGAGGTTTTAACAGCGAAAGACCCTTGAATATTTATTATTAGGAAGGATCATATGAGTAACGGTAAGAACTACGTGGCACAGGGAAAACGGGGGTGGGTGGGCGTGTTCAGCTGGTGCAAGTAAATGAAGGTCGAAAACTGACGCTTATGATAAGCACTAAAGAAAGAGTATAAATAAATCACTGCATTAAGTACGATTGCAATTCAACAATGATGTCAAAGGATCAATAAATACAATTTGATTCCTCCACAGCATGTCATGCCCTTTACTTTTCTTCAAGGTACAAGGCTACCTTGTTTAACAGTAGGCTAATATCTAAACGGCCAACTGTATATAAGCACTTTCAAAGATACACGGTTAAAAATTGCTTCCAGTGAATGAAACCTGTAGGTTTTAATATTGATCATACTTCGAACCATGTGGACTCATTTACAGAATCACAAACACATATCGATACCAAATAAGATAAAATCATACGACCACAAAACGTTAAACACCAATGCCCGTATAATCACGGAAGTTAAGCAAAATTGAGCTGGATCAGTACCTAAATGGGTGACCCTTGGGAATAACAGTTGCTTTAACCTTGGATGTACGAATGGCCTAAGATATAGTGGCTCTCAATTTTTAATCCGAGAGCTAAGTTGCAATTCCCGTTGTGTTCGTTATACTCACATAAGCGCAAGTAGCATTGGGAAATGTATGAATCCACATTTTCTCCTCCCAGCTATGGGTTAAATAATAAGGATTATATCACTAAATCATTATTATCTAAAAAAAAAGATTCTTAAATCTAAAAATATGTTCTGGTTTTCAATAATCTGCAACGCGTTTATAAGCCATGTAAAACAAATGAAATAACTGAATCGTATCATTTGTGGACTTTCAGCAGTGACAATTAAAATGTAAAGCACATGATATTCGAAGAGAAGTAGTAACATAAGCAAGATGTTGACAGTCTATACCATGTTAACCAAAAAGTTTGGAAGGAAGCACCTATCAATACAGGAAATTCGATAACTGTCAGTTAACATAGAAAAATTATGTTTCCGAAAATAAGAGAAATCTTATATATAAAGTACACTGTATACGTATTTGTGTGTGTGTGATCAAGCAGCTCCTCCGCTCCCACTGGTCTGATTTTATTGTTTCATACCTCATTCAAAAGCCCTAGAAAAGTTAGTCACAGAGAAAGATCTTCGTTGGTTGACCGATTATGGGAGGTTAAAATATATATTAATAGATTATATTAGCCATCATCGCTGCTTTCAGGTTTCAAAGGGAATAACTATTATTTTACATTTGTATTCAAAATCTAAAATTTCAGTGCACGTTATATTTTTATAAACTAACTTAAAAGCCGCCCTATCGTGGAGGATTCTTGGTTTGGCCATCATGAGAATACCTAGAGGAGTAAATGTGATAGGCATAAATAAACTACAAAACTAGTCGCTGCATTTAAGTATTGAATTAATGTTTAAGCTTACCTGTTAAAAGTTCAATGATAATTCTTATGTTGCCACTTAATTTAAAGACATTTTTATGTAAGTAAATCCTTATTTTCCATACAAACAATTATTTTTATTTCATGGGTAACAGAACAGGGAATAATTTATAAGATAAAGTTAATATATAGTAAATATGAGAAAACAGAAATTAGAATTAGTTATACATTCATCATTTGAAGAGTTACCGAAGCATAATAGGTAATTAAGTAAAACATACATGAATAAATGTGAAACTGGAGCAGAATTATCCAACGAATTCTGGGTTTAAAAAAACAAAAAAAAACAAACATGCTTAATAGTAATTTATACGCTAAAAGATCAATATCTGTATTATATATTATCTACTTTTACATGATATCACTTTTCACGTTCAACAAATTTGAATATTTATCTTAAAAATATATATTTCATTATTTTGCTGTCTTTCCTTCAGTTACGTGCCATGCGTAATATACGTTTAGACGATCATGTATCTCTCGATGCATGACTGACGAGGTAGGTTGCCATTTCTTTCTGCAGTATACCAGTTGCCATCAAAAGCTATAGAATCTGGGTGTATTGTTATTTTTTCGATGTCTTGGTGGGAGAGAAAAAGAGGATTCATATCTTTCGTAAGTGAATGTAAAGGAATTGACTGGAATTCGAACTCAGCTCTCCGATTCCTCAGTCCGAGCCGCTATCAATTGCGTTCTTTTATTCAGGGATTGTTTTGATTTCCATATGAAAAATAGTTCTGTTTAGGAATATCGTCTTATATACTGCAAAAAAATGTTTGAAATTTGCATTTTACTTGGCCTTCAAAAGTTGGCATCTGTTTGTAAAACTTTCCTTAATTATATCGAGTCATTTTATGAATGAAATATTCATTTAAAAATTATGGTTGAAAGATTTCAAGTAGTCAATATATCTTACATTGCAAACGAGTGCGTGAAGCCTGCTAGTATTTTATAAATGCCATCCGTTAGTAGCTCTCGCTACTCGGACAATTAATCCTAAATGTTTCTTTATAATCGGAACATTAACATACTTATCCTCACTGGTTACCTTGGTAAGGAAATTAAAGACATACGTTGCGCTATGAGTAATTATATCCAAAGCTGTGATAGATTACAAAACCAAAATATGAAGCAAAAAATCTAGATCCATTTTCGCGTCAGATAGAGGCTTTGATATGGTTGTTGCCATACGTGGCGCTAGATTCGTTAAGAAATATATAAACTCAAAGCTGTATATGTGTCTATTGCACACTAAGAAATAATTACGCGACAACACGTAATGTTACAATGGACCCACGTGAAACATTTAATGTCTCTTTTTAGTGATGGCTGTGTATCAATGCGATCAAGAACGGTTTTCTTCTAGATTGTATTTGATCACGACACTTACCGCGATTAAGGTGTCTTAAGTTACAGCACTCCTTTGATTTTGTAACGAACACATTAAATATCCTCATGTACATCCAGAATATCGGTACACGTATTATGCTGAACATCAAACAATATTTATGGTAGTAGAGATATGCACACCCATCTGATGCCTTTTTGTTCAACATGCACTTCTATGAAATATTCTGGTATCCCTGTTCATATACATACACACACACACACACACACATATATATATATATATATATATATAAAGAAAAATATACGGAAAAAAAACAAAAATCCTTATATGCAATTATGCTGTTTTAATGTTAATATAATGTCAACGACGGACGTTTCGGTCCAATAAACCATCTTCAGGACATATTCATAAAATATAATTAACATCTTCAATTCAACATGACAAATACATTATATTAAGATTAAAACAGCATAAATGCATATAAGGATTTTTGTTTGTTTTTTCCGTATATTTTTCTTCATACTGTTGGATCTATATCCATATATTTGCTTATATATATATATATATATATATATATATATATATATATATATATATATACTTTGAATATACACTGTTTAGCGCTAGAGGGCGTAATCAGTGATGTTCTGATTTGGATCATTGGGCAGTTCGAGTCTTTCAAACATTATTCTACCCTCACAAATTAGACATCATCAGATCTGATCAGACTCTGATGCGCCCAATGCTAAATTAGAGATTGATCAGATCCCTGCAATCCGTAATAAACCCCTCCACGATTCACAGAAAAATAATATATGTAAATTTAAAAGCTACTTGGGACATTGCATCTCCAATATAAAAACGAATGTACATGTTAGTTGTTCTACAGTAACGTTATAAAGACGGCTCTCTCTAGACAAAAATGAATAATCGGCTATTACACAATATCTGCAAAACCATTCCTGTCTACATTCAAAATTTAGAAGAATATTCGACACTAACTGTATACTGCACCGAGAATTTAAAAAGCAGAAACTATAAATTAGTGAAGCTATATTTATTGAAAAATTAAAACGTTAACAAAATTAATTATGAATATAGTAGAAATGTTCCGTAATGCACACATTATATATATATATATATATATATATATATATATATATATATATATATATATATATATACGCGATGGGATATAGTTTTAATGTATGCAATACTTATGGGTTAAATTGCTCAATATCAGGGATAGACCGTATATAAATAAATATATAAGTTGACAATTATGTCCAAACACAGAAACAAGAGTTTTTTTCTTAAATATCCACTATATATATATATATATATATATATATATATATATATATATATTATATATAATATATATATTATATATATATATGTATTAGGTTGGTGCAAAATAATGACGTAATAATGTCGTTTTTTGACATATTTCCAATGTCAAAAAACGACATTATTACGTCATTATTTTTTGCACCAACCTTGTATGTATATATATATATATATATATATATATATGTGCGTGTGTGTGTGTATGAGTGTGTTTGTATATATCTGTGTCTATTAGAGTTTGTGTTTGAGTAGGTGTGTTTCTCTCTTATGTGAATTTATGTAGACACATATATGTTGAAGCAGAAAGATAGCTTAACGTAAAAACTCAGAAAAAGAAAATGGAAATTGAGGAAAAACGTTATTTGAATCAATATATCAAAATACCGAAGTAGAAGAGAAAGAAAGTGAGAGTAAGAAGTGCAATGAGTAACTGGAAGAAAAAAGTAAACAGCGTGAAATTACGGTGAAAAGATGTTAAGGAACAGCTATTCGGGTGGTTGCTTTCAATGGTTCAAACGAGATTACGCTAAGACAGGACGTCAGTTAAGACCGGCGGGAATGGACGCAGGACGTGCTCGCTGAGCCGAATCGACTCTCTCACTTCGCTGAATAGACTGATTAAATGGTAGCAAATCAGGGGCGATTATTAATCAATCACAAAAAATATACGACGCAACAAGGGAATGAAAGTAAAGGTCAATATCTTTGATTCTTTTCAAAATACTGCAGCTTTCTATTATAAGCTTGTGTTTAAAATCATAAAACAAAATTGCCTCAATGCACAAATACACATTCAGATGTTCTGAGTATTTGATCATTTGGGCGTGGGTGCGCCCACATCTCCACAACTCTCTCTCTCTCTCTCTATATATATATATATATATATATATATATATATATATATATTCCAGTCGAATACGTTACATTCAATTACGTGCTAATTCCCTTGGGAAAGGTCTGAATCCTCCTCTCTCTCCAGTTATGGTTAAATAGCAGGACAGGCTGGGTTGTATAGCCTTGGATGTCAATTAGTATATGAGAAGGAAAACTCTGAATTCAAAACCTGAGGAGGGTCGTTTGGGGACTTCGTGGGACACGGTGGATCAAGTCTCTGTAATCTGCTCTCCAAAATGTGTGGTTGGTTCTGCACAAAACATTCACCCCGTCGTGGGTATGACGATAAACTACATCTGCGTCCGGGGTAAGACGATAAACTACATCCAACAGTAAGGCCTCTGATCAGGAGGTTTTGAAGACCGAGGAACCACCTCTTAATTGTTGGTGTTCCCAGGTCCACCCTGAACCAGAGTGGTAGAACATGCTAGGGTCCCAACTATGGGTAAATAGTTAGCCTAGCCTAGCCCCTAAACTTGGGTCAAAACACTGTGTAATTGTAAAAATAGTTTTTAATACCAGAAATATTTCTAAAAAATATTATTAACAGCGAAACATTTTTGTAAAAAAAGATATTAGCGCCTATACATTTTTGAAGAAAAAATATTAACAGAAATAAAATTGTCGACATTAAATAACCCACTGAGATTGAAATTCCGTAAAACAACAAAACGAAACCAAAACCTTCATCCCTATAATCAAATTGAATATGGAAGTAGTTTGGCTCTCTGTTCTTAGGAACTGAACTGAATGGCATGACCTCATACGTAGTAGAGTGTGTTGTCGCGGGGAAGGCGGATAGGTCTCGATTCCTTCTACCGGCTAGCAGTGTTTAGGATCCGTGGTAACTGCGGATCAACGGCCCGCGTAGATCTACGACGAGAGTGTCCACTATATGTATGTAGGATGTATAATAGTATCTGAAACGAAAGTAGAGATTAATAAACAAAGTGTAAAAGCTTTTAGACGTCTCGTTTCACCGACGTGATTTGTGTTTTTCTGCTTCTTCAGGTTGACAAAACTGTGCGTAAGAAAAATGAGTTGGGAAATTTGAGGTTAAGAGCGGCAATAAATTAAATTACCATATCAAATCTGACGACAAGATAACAAAAAGTATTTGGTCGGTGTTATTTTGCATAGTCATGATGTTAGGGTTATTGTCGATAATTTTGTGGTTAGTGTATTTTCAATGAATTTTGTTCTTAGAGAATTCATTGCTCAACTGATCAGTCTGGCATTTAAATCGAAGATGTTGTCCTATATATGACGCTTAACAATTGATACCTTAAAATAATGTTATACAGCATATATCAGCGATGCTCATGTAGTATACTTTTTAGGTTTCGTAATGTTTCACAGATGCAAACCTTTGAGTATTATATACAGTCTATTTTGTATATTTTTTTAATCTGTCATGGTGTTACTATTTCGTTTTGTACTACCTATGTCTCTCATTACTTTATAAATGTGGTTGACGAACTTTAAGTTATTTCATATGGTGGTTGTTGTAGTGCTGGTAGGTAGGATTATGTGCCAACTTTAATTTTGGTCGTGTTTATATATATATATATATATATATATATATATGTGAAAAGTGTGTGTATATAAATATATATATATATATATATATATATATATGTATGTATATGTATGTATGTATGTATATATAATTATTTATATATTATATGCGCGGTACTTATTAGAAAGCGCTCAATATCAGAGATAGAGCTAACATATATGGTTGGATATATGTGAAATTGTGACCCTGGGTTTCACGATTTAGTGATCGTCAGACAAACAGATTAATTTTTAAAAAAAATTTTGGTTTTATGTAGATTGCGTATATTGGTGTTATTGTTGAAATGGTGGGGGAAACTTCGTCGTTTTTTCATCGTACTGACGCAAACATCGATGTATGCAGACGCATATGCATACTTGGTCGTCCGTCCGGACTCATACATATATAAACATATGTGGGAAGTTTCGGATATGACATATGTATGTATATGTGTCTGCATGACATATGTATGTATATGTGTCTGCATACATCGATGTTTGCGTCAGTACGATGAAAAAACGACGAAGTTTCCCAAAACTTCCACAATAACACCAATACACGCAATCTACATAAAACCAAACTTTTTTAAAAATTAATCAGTTTGTCTGACGATCGCTAAAGCGTGAAAACCAGGGTCACAAGCTCACATCTATCCAACCATATATATATATATATATATATATATATATATATATATATATATATGTGTGTGTGTGTGTGTGTGTGTTTTGATACATTTAACTTTTGAAATATATAATTAGAAAACCTATGCAATTCATACATTTGATATACACTACTGCCCAAGATAATTCACATTGCAGGTAAAGTATTTTTTTTGTTTTATTTCGATCTGCATTGTGTACTCATCTTTAGTGATCTTGTTCCGCATCTGAGTTCGCTTACAAATATATTACATTTATTTAGATTTCATGGTTCGTGGGAATCTAATGAAATTTTCCCGCAACAAGCTTGAATATATTAATCGAACATTATAAAAAATACGATTTCCATGTGTCATTTACAAAACATTGTACTAATAGCTAGGTTGTTTTCAACTTGCATCAGCCTACCTGTAAATTTAGAGTGTTTGTTTTTTATTTTGGGGGTTGAGGGCTAAATGTATATTCCCAAAGTAGTGCTATTCAATTCATTGCAAATTTCGGTAAATTGTGTAACAGATCTGTAGGTAAAGAGACATTATTTTCAGAAGATGAGTGCATGCCTACATATTTGAAGAAGGTTAAATTTCTTTTTTTGAAAAAAAAAAAAAAAATACAGTACGGTTTTATAAGTTCTAATAGAAGATTAAAAAAATGAAAACGAAATTACCATAAACTATTTAGGACAAAAATCTGCAGCATTTAAAATGTCTTGCGAGTAACAGGAAAAAATGAATACCGTCGGAAAGAAAAAAAATTACAAAACTGTACATATCTAATGCAATTCATGACAATAATACAAGCGTTAATAAGACAGAAGCCTGGCACATTCAATATTGATTTAACATCAATTGTTTTCATGGATCTGTAATCAGTTTGACTTGGCAAAATATTGATCATCTCGGCAATAGATTTTACATGTAGTTTTTGGCCATAATCCAAATCTGATATTATCTGTATGTGCGATTTTCTAATAAAAATTGTGAAACATGTTATATGTATGGTTTAGAAAGACTCTTTTAAAAGATCGTACTTCCTCCTTTATGAGCAGTATTTTATTTGAAAGAGGTTTCTACAGCATTATTTGGAAGATTATGGAGGCATAACTTGAAATGAAAGATTTGAATTTTAATCTAGCAGCCACTGATCGCTGTATCCAAAATGGAAGTAAACATATGCCAGCAAAGTAATCCATCCAGACAAATATAAAAATGATACTGGAATTAATAGAGCTGCTATCAATTTTGCAACTCTTGATTATTACGAGATTATTTTGACACTTATTTAATCATGTGGAATGCAGACAATTTAATTAATATATATATATATATATATATATATATATATATATATATATATATATATGTGTGTGTGTGTGTGTGTGTGTGTGTGTGTGTGTAACAGTATGAAAGTTTTATCAGTATACATGTTCCCCATTTAATAAAGCGTCCTTAGAGATTGTGGGAAAACAGGCAAAAAGACGGAATTCTGGCATTTTAGATTTTTCCGTTCCACTCTGAGACACTATAGAGCAACATATCCATCACAAAATTCGTCAACATTATGAAACTAGGTAAACTAATCACTAACCACTGCTTTTCCTCTCTCAACAATATTTTATATAAGCCAAGATTGAGCTTACCTATGGGGTCATCTATCATTGATGTTCTCTTTCTAGAAGTTTTATATTCCGGTTCATCTAGACACATAATGCCAAAACGTAATACTTACCTAAGATATATAGATGGTGGTCTTTCATTGTATCACCGTGATATAAAAATATTAAACATAAAAATGAAACACAATGAAGTTGAACCTAGCATTGGATTCACACAACAATCAGAAATAATCAAGATTTCAACTTCCCTCGATATCTTATTCATACGTAACAAGATAAAATAATTTTAATTTCAATCGTAAGCACACGAACAAAAACTATCTAATTAATTTTTCTTTCCCTCTATACATCTCAGAAATATCCATCTCTGAATATATTTGAAAATAATCAGAGTTTTTCACTAAGCACATTTCATTTTCATTTCAAAATACTAGACATAACACTCCTAACAAAAATGAGCAAAAATTTATAATCTGGTATGGGATCGTACCCATAAAAATAATAATGAACTATTCCATACGTAATAAATACTGCGCCTCAGGAGTAGACAAGGAGTAAATCAATAGTTCGAGTCGAGTCAGACGCAGTCCGAAACAGTCGCGTTCAAACAATTACTGCAAGACATTGGAATAGTGATACTGGTCGAGACTACATTGCTCTCCCTACTAAACCTGATTGTTCGTACTAACACTTTATACTTCTCTGTATATATTCCTGTTTGTAATATATCTGTGTTATTCCATACCTGTGTTCGTGTTCTTATTTGGATCTACCTTGGACTATCACCGTGGAACAAGGAACCGAACCATAACATAATCCATGCGTGCAAAACACTTCCTATTATACACACAAGCAAATCAGCTATATTACTAGATTCGTTATCACCACATTCTAGAAAATCGGAAATATTATTAGGAAGAAAAATAAACCCAACATTAAATCAAATGCTGGTATTTATCAATTAAATTGTTTACAATGCAAAAATGTTTATCAGACGTTATAAAAAGAATTTACATAAAATAAACAGACATCAATTGTCTATATTATTTAATGAAACATGTATGAATGCAAAAATGCTGCCTAAATATACACTAACTATCTATAAATATATATATTATATATATATATATATATATATATATATATATATATATATATATATATATATATATATATATGTTATATATATATATATATATATATATGTTATATATATATATATATATATAAATATTTATTTACTTGTTAATTTACATATAAATTCTTTTAGTAGGGTATATGTCATTTGGTCTTTTTTCTTCTCTTAATACGTTTTCCTTTTTTCGAGTTTTCTTCTATTTTTTGTTTTTACAGTGAAGTTTATGAGGATTAGTAGAAAAAATAATATTATTCCTAAACTTGAACAAGTTAAAATTGTTGTTATCGGAAAAAACATTGTCTTGGTAATCGATTCCACAGAGGAGAGGTTCGAGGGACGGATTTGCTGAAGTGCAAATTACATCTCAGCAATGGAATACGGAGGATAATGAGGGATGTTCGCTATAATATGTGTAGCATGTTGGGTCGTGAAGCTTAGAAGTGTAGGAATTTTGTAGGTCTGAGCACTTTCCATGGAATTAGGAATAGAACTATTAGAGTGTTCCGTGAGATTATATATATATATATATATATATATATATATATATATATATATATATATATATATATATATATATATATATATGCACTGTTACATTAGGACGTGTAAATATCCACTACAAATTTGTACATTTTGTTTGAACGTTAAAATAGCGTTTCTTAATGTGACATAATAAATATTTATTGTTCTACTTTTGTATTGAGTCCTATTTTAAATTAATACTGTGAACGGTGAAATTTCATTCTTCGTTCTTTATATATATATATATATATATATATATATATATATATATATATATATATATATATAATGTGTGTGTGTGTGTGTGTGTGCCTGTGAGAAGTTGAGTAAAGAGAGAAAATTGACGTAGCAAGACGCACACTGTTGCACACTGGCAGTTTCAGGCTTCACAGTTTAATGCGATCTTTAGACCCAGGCTAAGAACTCAATTAACGGAATTCATATATAACGTTTATAATGTACGCCATAAGAGTGGGTTCCAGACGAGGACTTCAGCTTCTTTTGCATTTTTGTTAAAGCTGAGTGTTATTTAGCGCTATGACCTCAATAGTGTTTAGTCCTGCTGATTTGATGGGTTGAAAAGTTGTGTACAAATTGGGCATGGATTTTTTTTTATGTTCATGAATTATAGATTGATTATTTGTAAATAATTTCTGAGGGTACATCATATAATTTTTAGCCATTAATAGGCATATTATATTGTAGACAACATTAGACCGATTGAAACCAGTTGTGCACAGCGATTAAGATAAAGAAAAAATTAACGAAGTTACGATATAGTCCTATATTAAGCAAATCATATCATATATATATATATATATATATATATATATATTTATATATATATATATATATATATATATATATATATTTATATATATATATATATGTATATATATATATGTGTGTATGTATGTATAAATATTAATGAATATACATAATATCTCCTGTCGACAGCACGATTCGAAGTTTCAAGGGGATATGTTTTTATAATATATATATATATATATATATATATAAGGTATACGACAATTTATTTTAGTGTGTTTCTCTCTCTCTCTCACTATCTCTGTCTCTGTCCCTCCCTGTGTCTTTGTGCGTGAAAGCAAGTGAGTTAGAGAGAAAGAAAGGATTAGCATATTAATTTAATATAAGAAGGCGTTGTTTATCGGTTCCAATAAGTCAAGTGAAAGCTGTCAGCTACTATGATAATAATGCCGCTGGGAAGAAAAAGACAATCAATCTTGATTATACAAATATGATCAGGCAGTAGGAGAGTAATATATTTACATCTTCTTCATCTAATCATATATATATATATATATATATATATATATATATATATATATATATATATATTGGGATATTATTAATATATGTGAGTATCTTCATCAACTGTCACCTTGTTTTAGTCGCTGTTTAGTGTCCTTGGTTGAGCCCTGAAAAGTAAGGACTGAAAACTGGGGTGACGTCCCCCCCGGTGTCGTTGCGCCAAATGTGACGTCTGCCTAGCCGGGTCCGTCGTGCTATCCTATCTTGTGACGACCAACTGGCTTGGTATTGGTCGCGGCACCAAATGTGACGTTCTAACCATTTGTTGTTTCGGATGGGAATCTGGTTAGATTTGGTATCAGCATTTGTCGTTCCCAGCTCGCCTCCAACGTCTGGTTACCGAAGTAACTGTTTTGATTTCCAGTCTAACCTACCCACGTTGTGAATTGATCTTAGGCAGACAAAATCAATCAGTCGCCGGGCCGTAATGCAAGCCGAGTTCGATCATGGGTAACACCGCACAAGTATATGTAAAAGAAAAAAAAAATAATAACGCGAAAATTTCAAAGGTGTTTAAAAAAAAAAGAAAAGGTAAACAATATTTTATATCTGGTTGCTGAATATAGGACTGTGTCTTCTTCTCAACCCGCTATATGGATTCGTGACACTTAGTGTTTATTAGGCGAGTCTTAACATCTTAAGTTGTTTGTTCTTTAAGAAACTGGTTCTTGGTGTATCTTCAGGTGATATTCGTAAAACTTGTTTTGGCGGTGTGAGTCTAAGTCGTTCTTCAAAAATAAATTGTTCTTGGTTAGAAATTGTGTCGTGATTTGCGTGGAATCTTTCGGCGAGGTTTCTGCGGGGCAGGTGTAACTTGAAAAAATCTTTTTTTTATCTTTCCCATGGGCAGATTGGATATATCTTACTCGCCGCCCCGTAACATAAATCAGATTAAATTCTGTGTTTTACCTTCTCGACAATGGAAATAAAAATCTTACCACTTTTCCTTGTCAGAAAAATAACACAGCTCAGTGTCCTTTTCGTGATGGCTTCTTATCACCTAAATTTAATTCTCGCCTTTCTTTTTTCTTCTTTCTTTCTAGCGACGTAAATAGTGTCACACTGGTTAGTTTTTTCATTCTTTTTCATTTGCTGCCAATATTTTCTTTTGTAATTTGCTATTATGTATAATTTATAAGTTAATCTGCTACATTAGTAAATTATTGAATTTGTTTATTTCTCTTTTTATTTTACTGTTTTTGTATCAGGTGATATTTCATTTCGTGGACTTAGAAATCCATCTCTTCTGACCAAATTTACAATCTAATCAGACATAAAGAAAAAGAAAAAAAGAAAAAATGACAAGAGAAAAAGAAAAACAGGAAAACGTTTTAATGCTAAATGAGGAAAGAAATAAAAACAGAGAGAAAGACAGAGATTTCAATATAAGTTCTGTGAGATAGACAAGAGGAGGGCAGAGGGAAATAAAGGAGTTACACCATTGTTAGAATAAGGTTAATGGCGATTATACGTGCGCAGAGGGGATTTGTCATTATACCTGCATTTGGAAACGAATTGTGAAATTTGCTCATAGGATTTTTTCTAGCAATATAATTATTGGTATTTTCAATTAAGGCATAGGTTTCTCGATTTGAAATGTTGATGTATGTTTTTATTCTTCATTTGCAGTGTCGTTTTTGTTTTAATACTGAGTTAGCATATCAGATTTGTTAGACTTATTGTCTGTGCATATATCCTGTGATTAAATGATAATTGGAGTGACTATCTTCTCTGATTCCTTGAACATTTTATTAATCATACATATATGTTTTCTGTGATTCTATTGGAATTTACTGTAGCATCGTATATTATATGACTTGCAGGCAGTTACATGGTAGTGGGTATTCAGTAGGTGTAATGTTTGATTTTCTTATATATATATATATATATATATATATATATATATATATATATATATATATTATTCATCTAAGTAACTTTCATTCATACAAAATTAATTTGATAATCGAACGGACAAGTGATATTTGTTCGTACACAAATTTTGCAAGATTTACAAGTTTCAACTCGGCATGTAAGGATTAAATCGAGAGCAGCAGAAAATCAGCAAAACTTATCTTTGCATAAATCATTAATTGTATATGTGATCGATTCAATCACTATCTTCGAAGGATAGAACCGAACAGTCGTACATATGATTTGATTACAATGGAGAAGTCACGCGCAGAATTGTGCATTGTATATTGCTGTTATATATGATTTGGTGTTTCTGCTATTTATTTAGGGATTCTTGATGCTATCCAAAAATTGCAATGTCACCAGTCTTGAACTGGCATTTCGGCTTCACTCAGGTTCCCAAAGATAACGGAGCTTCCCCATTTCTTTTCTGTGACTATTTCCCTGACAACTGTTCAGAGTATCTTTATTTTTTCTAACAAGAATTTATGAAATTAAACGATTTAATAGATTGGCACGTATATCGCATCATTCTACATTGATTATTATTGGATGTGCCCGTAAGATCTTTGCTAACAGTTTAATTTCTAGCACTTCATTCTAGTAGAATACCATTCATAATTCTTTATTTCCAGTCAACTTTGATCTTCAAAACTTTATCTGTAATGTCTAACGTTTTCATTTGTATTCATAATTTATGTTCTTTTACTGTTCTCTCTAGTTAATAAAGTTTTTTTCATATTCCTTCACTTTAAATAATCCCTTGCGTCATAGTGATTTTATGGCCTTACTTTGAGTGAAACAATTAAAATAATACCATCCTTCAGTTCTCTGAACAAGGGAAGAGTATATAGCGTGCCTTAAATTATACAAAACATCATCTTTAGGCTTTGGCTACAGAGTTGTTATTCTACAAACCTGCTTGACGAACAAGGCTAAAGAGCTCAGCTAGTACTAATGTTTAACCCATAGCTAGGCGGAGAACAAATAGATTTTTACGTTTCGTGAGATTACCCTTAATCGAATGTATGTAACGTGACAGGAATTCGAACACGTCTTCCCAAATTCTCTCAAGACGCTATAGATTACTTCACCAGCATTATATATATACACACACACATATCTCCATATATATGTGTGTGTGTGTGTGAATATTCTCAGATAGTGTGTATCTGCAGAAGAGACAAAACTAATTAAACTATAATTAGACAACGCGTTTCGTTCTCTGGTGTGCTTTATTGCTTTGATAAAGTCACTCAGAGGAAGAAATGCGTCGGATAAGTATAGTTTTTCGTCTGTGTAAGTGTATGAATAATTATAACTTATATATACAGGGTGTATCAAAAATACTTTTACCAACATAGCAGGCGGGTTCATCAATCTTAAACAAGGACAAATGTCCATATGAACATATGTCCCCAAATCCCATCGTTTTTGACTTTTCAAGGTTAAAGGAAGTTTACGGTAGATGGTTCTGTTATTATGGTTACATTTTTAATTCCTCTATATTTGTTACCAATGTGTCTTCAACATTTAACGTGTGTAGTTCTAAGTTAACTGAGAAGTGTTCCTTTTAACAATGGCATAATATTCATATCTTTAGAAGGCACATATGATTTTACATATGTTCGCGCGAATGATACTAGACGCGAGGTTTCACTGCTGTATAAGTTTGCGTTTCCAGACTGAAAGCAGCCGTGTCATACAACCTTTGCTGGTGTTTATCATCGCCTTGCTAAGACAGGATCTATGGCACCACAAACAATGAATCGAGGAAGACTGAGATACAGTGCTACGCCTGAACACGACGAACACATTCTACAGGCTGTCTCAGAAGATCCAACAATCAGCACACATTAAGATGCCCTAGCATATCGTACATTTCCTTGTACCGTATAGAGGGTACTTCAGGAGCAGCTCTTGTATACGTGTCATGGTTTTTTACCCTCTGATCACTCACGACCGGGGAACTTTTTGCCTTGATTTATGGCACAAACTGTCGAACCCTTGGATTTTATATTTACAGAATAAACAACATTTTGAAGAGATGGAATCACAAATTTACACAACCAACATTTGTGGATGGATCGGTATCTACATTGTACAATACAAGCTAGACACCAGCATTAGTAGCGATTAATATGTGAGCTGGAATTGCAGGTGACTTTCTAATAGGTTGATATGTTCACTCAACATGTCTTACATGAGCTCTATACACGGATTATATTTCGAACAAATTTCCAAATTTTCTAGAGGATGTACCACTGCTAATATAAAGAAGCATAATGGGGTTCCAGCACACATTAGTCTCATATTTAGCGATACACTGGCTGCCATGTACCCTGAAAGATGGGTAGCGAGATGATGAACTGTTTTGTGACCTCCATGTTTCCGCTACTTCAATCCTTCTGATTTTTAACTGTGGGATCACTTTAGACAATTGGTTCATGCAGCAAACATTAATAATGCAGAGATGATTCATCAACGTGTCATAGGGGACGGCGAAACTACACGACACTGTGTGAGTATTTGAAAATGTCCGTCTGTCAAAGATCCGACAAGAACATGCGTGTGTAGAATCAAGCCGAGAAGATTTTGAAGGTTGCTGTGTCGAGGTACAACGATGGCCTTTTGGATATTTCTATATGAGCATTTTATTTTATTTTCGTATCAGGAACCGACCACCAAATTTTGTGAAAGTATTTTCGAGTTGTGTCTTTGATCGTCTGTTTAAAAGTATCTAGCGTAAACTTTGAACTTAACTAAAAAACAAAGGATTTGCGGTTATGAATATACGGAATTTTTATGTATGTGTGTGTGGATATACTTTGTGATGCCATTGGTAGATAAATATTGATCTACA
>OZ010577.1:108373201-108428201 GCA_963932145.1 Acanthosepion lycidas | reverse complement strand
TGTAGATGTGTCTTCCCAAAAGTGTGTTTGATTTTGCACAAGGCTTCGCACCTATAATCAAATCAAACGTGCGTGTACTTTCGCTGTTCGTTTCTAAGAGCTGAGCTGCTGGACACTCGTAAGTGGACGACAGCAGAAGAGGACATGGTCTATATAATGCATTGAAGTTATAAAGAAATACCTTTTGACAACTTTCTACTCGTGTCCACTTAGTCATTGCGTGCCAGGTGCAAACTAGTAAATGTACTTGCCAAAACTATGTATTAACGATAACTCCTTGTTTTCATTAAAACAAGTTCGCATGAATGATTTTTGTTTACAAAATATATATATATATATATATATATATATATATATATATATATATATATATATTTGTATGTATAGGATTGGTGTATACGGAATAAATTCCAATAACGAAAAATACAGTTCTTAAAACAGTGCTAAATACAGAGTAGGGCAAACACAATTATTCATTCGAAAATTATAACATAAATATCTCATAAATTAACTATAAAAATAGCAATTTTGTTTCAACACTTCTGGTGTCTTATCAAATGATTGTGATGAATGTAGAATAAAGAGATGAAAAAAAACATTTATTCTACATTCAACACAATCACTTGTTAAGAAACCACAACATATCAAAGTCATACTTCTAAATATTTCTACATTAAAATTTCATATATATATATATATATTCGCACATATCACTTCGCTTTGTCTGACATTAATTATGTTTGATATTTGAACAAATTCTTCAATATTTATTTCAATGTCTCAAAAAAATGAGTTCCTGCGAGAAATCCAAATAATATCATATAATATAATTTTTATTAGCATAAACGTTACTTTTCCTGGTTAAAATCATGTCGTTAACTTTAAAATGAAATTACATTTAGACACCTTTCAGAATATATATATATATATATATATATATATATTATATATATATATATATATATATATATATATATATATTATTCCGCATTCTACTATCTCCTACCGGTATATTTTCATTTATTTTTACTGAATTGAAACTAATATAAATAGGAAATTAAAAATGAAAGCCAAACTGAAAATGAAGTGGAAAGACAAGTAGACGTATTTGAATATAAAAAGAAAGAAAGTGCAAGCAAGAAATTGTAATATATAATGGCGGTGAATATAGAAAGCATAAAATTCTGGAACGTAAATGGGAAAGGAATAAAATGATTTCGAACTTCCAGCACGCTGAGGAATTACTTTTGGAAAAATTGAAAAAGAAATATGGACCTCGTGAGCGTCTACAGGAAACAAACGGTCATTTTGACAATCGAATTTCATAAAACAGAATTGTTAATGGCTGAAAACGACACTTGCAAATATTAGATACTGTATGTCGCATAGTTGCTGCTATCCATGCAAACATCATTCATTATAATTTTCTTATCGTGTAGGTAATTCTAATTACCTGCTACTTCAGGTTTGAGGTTAAATTCTCTTATGCTATTAATCTCATTTGCAACATTAATGAATTATAGGAAGAAATCGATAATTAAACACAATTGATTTTAGACCTATAATAAATAACGGGATATTTTTAAAAAATATATTAATACAAGATGTTTTTAGAGACGCATATTAATTAGTAATATTAATTTTAAAATATTACAATACAATAGTTTACAACAATATTAATAGGTTATATATGTCATACGGTAAATTAAAATATTATTATGGTAAAAATGTGAAATGTTTTATAAATCGGATAAATGCCATATGATTGTAATAAATATTATATTTATATCAAAAATAGATGTTATGTAATGGAATATTTAACATCTATACGAAACAGCATAAATAATTTTTCTCACGCCTCGAGACTCTGTAGTTACAGGTTCGAATAAAATTACGACCACTCCTCGATTATCGACCGAATTAGACCGCTTTCAACTTCATGATTGCCAATGAGAATTCAGAATTTTATTCTATTTTAAGAATACTATGCGTGCAATAAGATTGTGCCAAGATGCTTGATAAAGCGAAAATTCTACATTTGGGGCATTTGTCATATTTCTAATTTGTTTCAGAATGTTTATAAAGTAGAATAGTGTATTAAACAGTAAACGGAATAAATCTGTTCCATATTCGCCACATTGCACGACATAAAAACGGATCTATTCATTTTCTACATGACTCATTTATTTTGGTGAATTTGTTTTAACATAAGTCATATATGTCATGATTATTTATAATTATAACACTATTCACATGTGGGCAATTGTTTTCATGATAGTGGGTTTTATAAGAAAGTTTATGCCGTTGTGGATACCAACATCATGAGGTGTATATCGATACGGATAAAAGAGATACGTGATGAAGGCTGAAAATTTGCTGTCACAACAGTCGGGATGAGAAAAAATGGGCTGCTAGTAAATATGAAAAAAAAAAAACTATCAGGATATTCGCTTTCGTACAATAGTTGGATTTAGATTTATTTAAGGAGATTTTATCGTGAAGTCTTAAGTCCGGGACCGTTAACATGGTAGATCGTTAAGCGAAGTGTGAATGTACTTAATTTTGAAGTGTTTTTCATCGCATACGTGTGTTAAAACACATATTAGACATTGCCGTGAGCTGGGGTGTCAGATCCAGTTTTCAAAAGTATATTTCAATGTTGAATAACACTTTACATGTAAGAAAATGAAATATAATCAGTGAATAAGGAAAACGTAAATACTTTCTTTGAAGCAAATATAAGCCAGAGAAATGTAAAAGGTAGTAGAAGAATGTTGCGTGCTTATATAAAAATATAATGTCAGGAAATACTTGTGATGATTCAGCAATGAATTTTAGCAAACAGTTTTAATGATAGTCTTTATCTTCAAAGGACGTGTCTTGCGCATTGGAACTCAATATAGTTGCGTGGGCTTCACAGACCTAATAATTTAAAACTCAAGATAATGGCTTCTATCGTCTGTTTTTCATTCGCCAGGAATCACTTTGTTTTATATTTCGACATGTTTTCTTAGTTTATTCATCTTTTTGTAGCAGTCCCTCGTTCGTTTAACTTGTTTTTCACCTGTTAACCAAAACTTGTCTACTTTGTTTTTAGTCATCTTTATCTTATGTACTTTACATTATATATATATATATATATATGTGTGTGTGTGTGTGTGTGTATTTATATATTTGTTTATTTAGGTAGCAATCCTTCTTTGATGTATATTTCATTGAAAATGACAGACAAGGTGCTTTGATTTAATTTTTTTTATACAATATCTCAAGTGATATAGTATTTTTTCTTTTCAGATGATAAATTACGTCCAAATGTTCTTTTTTGTTTTCGAGCGCTTTCTATTTCGCCATTTTCAAGGCTGAAATATATTAATTGATAACAAGAATTAGTTTGTTGCATGTATGTATTTATATACTGTTTTCATTTTCAAAACACACTCAGGATATTGTGTCTATGTTCATAGTTGATATTACTAAGTGTTGGTTTTTTGTTTTTATTAATAAGGCTTCCATTATTTTTAGCCTATTTTTTGCATGTAGATGATGCTATTATATTTGTGTTGTCAACAAGTATGTTACGAATAGTGTCCGGTAGGTTTCCATGCATATCTAAATGCGATCTAATTGAGGTATGGTGAGAAAGATGTAGACTAAGTCTTCGTGTCAAACATGTCATATTATGCCCTACATAATTAATTACAACTTTTGATTGATCAACAATACAATTCCGTAATGGATATTTAACATCGTAAATAATATTTGTCCTGTTTAATTAAAAGTAAAAAACAAAGAAAAAAAAAAAAAAAACAACTTATAGTTAAAAATAATAATTCACTTCTTAGAACAAAATTATATATATATATATATATATATATATATATATATATATATATGTATGTATATATATTCGTATTTTTACCTTACAGGGACAAAATTATACTCATTCAAATGCTAGATATATTAGATGCCTTTGTTGTGATTCCGTACTTAATATATGTTTAGGGTCACCATACAGAATGCCACCTCATTTAAGCTATCAGGTGTAATTGTATTCGGGAATTAATTGTAATAATAATAGCCATTTCTTTATTTTAAAAAAAAAAAAAAAAAAAAAAAAAAACATCGAACGCGCTGCTAGTGGTAATGTTGTTTGAAATTTCTAATAATTTTTCTATTAAAGCATTTGACAGGGAAATTGCTTTTCTATGTCCAGTAACAGTTATTCAGCTTTCCAGTATTGATAGGGGATTAATTTAGGTACTTCCACTTTTTCGGCATAAATTATCGAAACCTAAGTTTAAACTGCATTTTTTAAAATGAAAAAACATGCTTGAAGATTTCATTTTAGCTTTACTTGAAAGTTGAATCATTAAATTTATTATTTCCATTAAGTAAACAATTCTGGTATATTTCGGATAAAGACTATATACATTGGAATGTCAAATTTAATTTCAAATTTTAAAATTTTCTTAAAAACCGCCATTTTCTTAATTTTAAGAAATTTGTAAACAAACACAAATTTATCGATTTTAAAAATATTTAAAATAAATTCTGACACGTTATTTTAGTAAAATTAGAAAATTTAATGTTAAATTAATCTGATTTAAAAAAAATATTACATAATTATAGCATAAAAAAGTAATATACAACGAATTATTAACGATTGGTACCGTAATTTTGATCCAATACTTGATCTATGTGTTGATTGACAAGTGATGACAGCTACTACGGATGACCATAAATGAAAATAACTAGAAATCTGAGTGAACCCTTTTATTTTTAGTTTTAATGTTATGTTTATTTATTAGAATAAAGGGACAAAACTCTTTTTGTAATAATGGCAATTTCAGTCTACCGTACATGGAAATAAGGAACGTATCAAGTAGAAAAATACAAAATAAAAAATTATTTGAAAAAAAATTGGAATCACTAAATTTATTAAACATTGCAATTTTGAACTCGTAAATTTTGTTTCTACTTAATTACTAATTATCACACGGAAATAGGCTAATACAGAGTTTTGCACGATTTTTAAACTATTATAAATTATTATAATTAAAATGTAAAACAAATAAAAAATTCTTGTAAAATTTAATTATTCATCAGAAAAAAATTATTTCTTCAGGCAATAATGACCTTAATATTACTTATTTACAAAAGCAATTAAAAGCTTTTCTAATTAAGTAATATCATAGTTTTATTGGATTCATTATTTTTCACTTCAGAGCAGATTTTCAGTTAGCACAAAGTTGAAAAAAAAAGTAGGTGATTTACCATCTCTAATGACTTTTACTTTAATCAAAAAAAAATTGTAAGGAAATAGAAAGGTTTAGAAGGAAATTTCAGGATAATAAGTAAGTGGGGTGTAACATATTTAAAAAAAAAATATTTGTTACCAAAATTTACTAAAAAGAAATATTTCAAAAATAATTTCATTCATTTGTGAATAAGTCCCGAAAATTTCATTAAAATCGGACAATTACTTTAATTTTACAAGAAATTCCAAATCAGTGTGTTTTCAACGGGAAAAAAGCGCAAAAAAAAAAAATGTTTTTTTAACAGCACCGCGATGACGTAAAAAAAAGAAGAATTTAACCAAAATTTCGAGCGTCTTAGAAAATATTAAAAAATTTCAAAAAATACTTAAAAAATACTTTGGTCTTTCATCTTAATAATAACATCAGCGTTTTGACGATAAAACTTTATTTTCGTTAAGTTTGTGGCATTTTTTTTATTACGCTATGCTGTTTTCCCGCGAAAAAGTGGAGGTACCTAGAATAATTTCTAAGATTTTTTTAATATTATGGTAAGTTTACATTTGATTATCTCTTTCTCTTTGAGTGATATGTGCTATCCATTTAAGGTTTTGCTGTTGTTAAACGTTTTCAACTGATTTGGGTACTTTTATTTATTTATTTTTTTCCTTTCTTGTGAACCTGTTGCGCCAAACCTCCTGGTTCAAATAAGACTGGTCTTCGCTAAGGCCTATATATTCTTTCGCTCGTAACCATTTTTAATGATTGACCTGAAGAAGGTGTTGTATAAATCCTACGATCTAGCTATATCGAAACGTGTTTGATGTCATGCATGACATCTATATGAAATACTCGATTTGAGGAAGCTATTTACGAACGTGATGACTTAAAATTTAGTCTGTGTTTATCTATTTCCTGTGTTGGGTGAAAGTACCACAAGGAGAGCCTACATCAACTTTATATCCGATACATTCGAAGCTATTTTTATTAGGGCAAATCAATACGAGTTTAAAGATCTAAATAATAAAAATAAAACTCACTGAAGTTCGAATTACCGTATTTTTCGGCATGGAAACACACCCTAATATTAGAAATATTTTTTTAAGAAAAAATAAAGTCGTTTACATACAACACCACATTCGCCATGACTCCCTGGCATACTGGTGCCACGTATTATTTACATTAATCGCTCGTCCGACTTTATATGGCAATGACATACTAGTCAAGATCAGAAAGACTCCCGCCGCAGCTAGAACATGTTTAAGCTTGTGGCACGGCTCCAGGAATGTTTATAGTTTGGAAAATACTTTTAACAGCTAAGTACTGAGGTTACATCATATAAAAGGCTGAATTAAATAGCTAACATTACAGTGTAATCACACAACATACAAATCAACGTCCGTCTTTTTCAAGCCAGTTAGGGGACCGTCCAAGCCTACTTGCGCCTGAGCAATGTTTTACATTTGTCTTTGAAGACGCACACGTATTTTTCAGAGTATTTTTTTAAGGAATAAAGTTGCGTCTTGTAAGCCTGAACATACGTTATCTACATTGCCTAAAATAAATTTAACTCATATGTTTGTGTCCATCAATGCTTCTTTCTAATTTGTAGTGTTTTTATTAATTCTATGGGAAATATACTGTAAAAACTTATTTTGCCTTATATATATATATATATATATATATATATATATATATATATATATATATATATTTGTAGCCTAAGTTTGTTATCGAACCCCTCCTAGGTTTCTGAAGATATCTCTTCATATGCACATATATTCTGAAACTTCATTGTGCAATGTACTTGGATAAGTATATTTCCATTTGATCAAAAGGAGGTCCATGCGGGACGCAAACCCCCACTAATTTCCCCCTTTGATATGAATTCAATTTAAATGTGAACAAGAAAAAATGACATCCCTAGGGTACTTGAATAAGTATATTTCATTTTGATCAAAATGCCCGGAGGAGGGGGTTCAGAACTCCTCTCTTTGTTGATTTTGTTTTCCTTTGATTTTAATTAAATTTAAATTTCAACAACAGAATGACTCCACACTTGGATATAGGAGGAGAAAGCCAGAAGATGGAGGTCAGATGGGTAAGATCAAAATGAAACTGTGTGAACGTGAAGTTGAGCAAGAAATCACCAATCAGTTGTTAGTGCCTTACAATACATATTTGTTGCGATAATTTAACCGACATATCAATGTTGAAATTTGCTCAACAATTCATTCAATCAAATATTACATAAAATACATTGGAAATGTGTCAAAGCTGTTTTCGAAAAAAAATAAACACTGATTTTTTTCCATTTCATTTAAATTAAATTTGAACAGGTGAATGACTCATGTTCAAAATATAGAAGGAGAAAGCCAACAGATGGAGGTCACATCGGCAAAAATCTTTCTGTAATATTGAATGTATCATTTTTCTCCACAACTTATAACAATGATTTAAAATCAGTCATCATTTTCTTAAAAAAATGTGTTATATGCCGCAAGGAACGGGTAATTCGGCTAGTATATATATAAAAATTTATGTGCACGGACCAAAATCCTATTGGCTTAAAAAGCGGGTTGCTGAATTTGATGACAGAATAATTCTAGTGCAAATTTTGTTCTATTCGAAAATCACGTAAGGCTACCGCAATCGACAATCACCTGAGGAATATAGAGAGTTGTTTTATTTTTTTTTATTTGTAGCTGTACATACCGTCGAATTGTTTATTCTTTATACTCTGCATACTGTAGCGACTGTAATCTCACAGTAAAGACTGCATTCTATCCTCGCTTGTCTGTTTGTTAATTTTGGATGTCTTAATGAGGCTTTCACAATCTTTCTTTCATCAAACTTGTCTGTTTATTGTAAAGGTTTTCTTTGCCCATAAAACACATTCAGTAGTAGCGAAATTTCTCTTCTTAGTTTGAATACTGCTTCTTGATATTCCCAGTCGTCTGGCAAACTCTCGTGGACTTATCATCCCCTTCAAAATCGCAATCTTCCTCTTTGTTTATCAGATATTTTAACTGTGATTTTGCTATGACTATGCAAGTTAATGTTCAACTACAATGACTTGCGAAATCATATTACACTCATTTTAATAAGATATAACTATTCTTACTTATGAATTTGAATATTATGATGACGTTATCATATCAGATCATTTATTGGCCCAATAGTTTGCTTGAATTTTTTTTAGCTTTAATAAGTAACCTGCTATACGTAACCTGCGAAAAGACAACACTACTGATAAAAAAAAAACATTGTAGTAAATACCTTGTAACTTTAAAAAATATATTTGAGTATATTCATTTTATCGAGTTGTCCCAGTGTAGAAATTAAAGCGCATCTTACACTTATACAAAATATCTCTTTCCATACATATATATATATATATATATATATATATATATATATATTAGTTCGTGCACAAGATCGAAATAAACTAGCACCCTGTTCTCTTAGCCTTGCCGTGAACAGGGACGTAATGTACCGAGAGCTGTCTCACTTAATCACAATTTGTGAATTCATCCGGCTTAGTCGGTGTTTTTATAATTTCTTTCCTCTCCCTCTAGTCAGTTTCATGGACTGTCCAACTGCCAAATTGTCAACGACGCAACCAACGATGAAAAAAAAATGTCCCCCGATTTTGATATTGCCTGCTTACCCACAAGTCATAACGCATCCTTTAGTCAGTGGCAAGTTTTTAATTTAATATTGTTCAGTCAACATTGTGTTATGTTTTTTCTTTGTTTTTGTTTTTTACTCCGGGTAAGTAAAAAGCATTCTCTTTTCTCCTCTTAATATACAGTGTGATTAAAAAGTAACGATTTTATGCATCATGGACTCTTTCGTCTTACTATAATTATTTGCATAACGAGAGAGTCTATAATACATAAAATAGGGAGCTACTTTTCCATCAGTATATATATATATATATATATATATATATATTATATATATTATATATAAATATTATATATATATTATATTATATATATATATTATATTATATATATATTATATATATATATATATATATATATATATATATATATATGAAAACAGTGTGAAAGATTTTATATATCAAGAACAATTTAAAAAAAAACTATAACAAATTGGAAAAGTTTTCCCCCCCCTACTTTTTCATAGTTTTACCTAATCGCTCATTGCTAAGTTAACGCTTTTCTGTTCTTTTCCCTTCATCAGTCAAAGAAATATACTCTCTTTTTTTTTCTTTTTTTCAAAAGCCTTTCGCGAAGGAATCTCGGACCTGATTTGCCGCAGACAGTTACCATATGACCCACCCAGCAGTTCCCTGATGCATGTTATAAAACTCTTTAGCCTCTGCGTATTCTAGGATGTACACGTCTGCTACGTCCTTCCTTTGCTCAGTCACCTCTAACCATTTCTTTTTGACTCGTATCATAGTGTCTCTGTCATTTCCCTCAAATGACAAAGAATAAAAATCGCACGAAGCTTTAGACTAAACTCAGCTCTTAGTTTACCAAACTTTCGAAACCGTCCTTTTTTTAATATTTACATGGCACCTTGGAATCGAACGCTCTTCATCAAATTTATTAATCGAGTGGGTCCAACTGAGGACTCTAGCCAAAGCTGTTCTAATTACTGTTTCCTTCAAAACCCACCTTCACGCTAAATTAATTCCTTTCATCACGGCGTCCAATTCGGCTAGATTAATGTGACTGAATTCCATTCGCTTCCGCAACCACGATGCATCTTCGGCTATAACGTCACATCCCTTCACACAAACACTCATTGGAACACTACTGACATGACACCAGACCACGCCCTTTCTCTAATTTAAGCATATCCCTTCACCTCTGAACTGGATCGTCCCTTTTCACTACTTCCACAATGTCATGTATTATAGCAATTGTCTCTTGGTCTGCTTTATCCTCACAGACCGTTCTTTCAGCTCTCTTTACACACAGACACATGCCAACCTGAGACAAACAGCGATGTGATAGTGACCCACGAATTTCTCACAGATCGAAAATACCTCTCACCTGCTTAAATTCATTTGTTCTAGCCTGTGAACCACGTTTCCTCTTATGAATATTAAATTTCTCGTTCTCTCTTTCTTTTTTTGTGAGTCAGAGCAGGTGCCACTATCAATTCAAATTTCTTCAGATATCCCTTCATTTCACCTACAGTTTCAACTGATATATACACCAAAATATCTTCAATGTAATGCTTGGTGGCACTCCTTATCTTATTTCATTTTTTTCCCAACACGATTCTAAGCACAGCCGCCATGAACTTACATACAGAGCTTAATTCAAACTGTAATCTGATTAAACAATATATACATCCCTGGTATTTCAGCAACTGATACGAACAGTTACTCAAGTACCTGCAATTGTATGTAGGCGCTATTCAAATCAACAAGAAGTTTGGTCCTCTTCATTTACCTCAGTTCCTTCATAGTTTCAGGTCAAATGTGTATAGCTTTACAAACTAGGTGATAGACAATATAGGAAATCAGTATGGCTATGATCGCCATCAGTTGAAACACCCACGCTCTCTCAATTCCTATTTCTATGATACAAAGTACAATCGTGTATTCAACTTTCCATTTCCTTCTTGAAATTATCTCGCTCTTCCTGCTGAGAAGAGTTACCCCAACACGTCTTTTGATTCCAAAACAGAAACTGATTCTACGCCCATCAGGTATTCTCTTACAGATTGCATATAACCAACCTTTATCTATTTCGACAATGACACAACTAAGCTGATTAATTCTTATTACGGCATTGATGCCTTGATAATGATGCCAATTACTATAACTTTCGCCACTAAGCACACACCGTAAAAAAGTCAGTAAAAAAGTCAGTTCAATTGTAATTATTGCTTTGAATCAGACTTTTTCTTCCATCCAGTGATACCACACTCCTTTCACCCCAAGTGTTCGATCGATTTACTGTTATCCATGAGGTCATGTATTCAGTATTCAGGGGACTTTGGACCAATTGTTTCTATTGGGGTTAGTCTGCAGTAATGCACCGCTGAAGGCTACTGACTCAGTAACACCCTTAATAAGTAACGTTTATGGATTTAACATCTTTCCCTTTTAGCCTCGTCTGACAATGATATGTGGAGGAAAAAATCCTGGCATTTTAATTTTTGTGTTGTTTGTTTTTCATTGTCCTGTCAAGCAGCGTTCGTTCGTATAATACATGCGTTTACATGTGCTATAATTCTGGGTTTTCTATGCAGGAATTATATGATAATGTGTCTTTGTGTGTGTGTGTGAGCGTCTAGTAGGTACTTTCATCTATGATTAGTGTTTGTCCGGGTGCTGATTTAGGGATGTATTGTGTGAGAGCGAAAAAATGTAAGTTACACCGATTTGGGTGTAGGTAGACTTATCTTAGATTCGTAAAGTATGGATTTTGTAAAAGTTGGCGGCATACGAAAGTGTGTTTGACGTTTGTTTATAGATGTCAAAATATCCCCGCTAAGAATTTCCTAAGTAATTCATTTTCTAATTATGGTGTCATTTATAAAATAGAGGTTTAGTCTTGTTTTGCTTTTTGGTGTTTGAACGAGCCTAAAGAGTTGTCCCATCGTAGGTCTCTTTTATATTCATATATGTGAACTTTTGAGTTATAGGTGATTCACCAATGTATCCTTTCCTAAATTACAGGCGATTTATGTCATAAATCCCGTCATCAAATAAGGTGATGGATCTATTTTTCATCCTAATTTTACCTGTGATTGAGTCGTAGGGGGTGATATTGATTTACTTTTGGGGAAAATCATTTTGCTTCCATATTTTGTTGATAGAATGTTGGAGCGTAGGATTATGAATTTTGTGTCTTTGTTATCAGAATTGTTTATGTTGTCAGCAGCGGTGCCTAGGTTTTTGGACTTTGGGAACTTTACTTTCCTGGATCGGAAACACGACAAACAGCAATAACATTTGGATAACTCGGCTTCTCTCGGTCTGGAAACTGAATCTGCTATAGCCTTGCAGCCTAGGGTCCATTACTATTCGCTCGGCCGTATGTAAAATTCATATCTGCCTGCCCATGATTAGAATATCCTGCGATTGTTAAACAGAACACTAATACACACTTTAAACGTTAATGTACACCACACACACAATCAGATAGAGAGTGCACTGATGGGAACTGAATTATCGTAGCGATGTCATGTTAAAAAATAGATAAAAATCTAACAATAGCGAATGGTAAAACAATACTTAGCTAATCTTGGCACATTTCTTATATACAAGGGGATGACTTAAACCTTCCCTGCACAACCAAGAAGCGATTTCAAAAAAAAAAAAATTATCAGTATTTAGGAAGTGGCTGAGACAGAGAACGTCCTAGTAACCCTCGTAATTAGTCGCAGTAAAACCTAAAAAAGGCGAATCCTGTTTGGAGTTTTAACATTTCTATAATTTACTAGAAATAATAATAGCAGAACCAATGTTTTAACATATTGAAGATGCTGAAATATTGTTTCTCGGCGAAAACTACAATTACATTATCTGGAATAGGATATG
Organism: Acanthosepion lycidas; assembly: GCA_963932145.1. Classification (NCBI taxonomy): domain Eukaryota; kingdom Metazoa; phylum Mollusca; class Cephalopoda; order Sepiida; family Sepiidae; genus Acanthosepion; species Acanthosepion lycidas. The sequence goes on along the minus strand of OZ010577.1, from coordinate 108,415,409 downwards.
TGTTTCAACTTACGCAAAGTTACTCAACAAGATAATGAAGTGGGAATAGAATAAATGCTCTTGTTTATGACACAATACTTGTGGAACATCCAAATAAAATATGTGCGCAACACGATGCACGCTTGCACTCTCAAAGACGTTCTATAATTTGAAACCGTACAGGGACGCTAGTTTACCAGAGATATTCAGTAGAAGACATAAATACGATCCATTACCAAAAATGATGGATAAATGGTAGGTTTAATCTGCCGTTCCAAAAAGTATCAGATTGTTTCTTTGTTTTACAAGAGTCATATTAGACTACAATGGTGGTATTTCTGCAATTTCTAGGTTGGAGTTTCTTAACGCACACATTTTAAAGCCTTGGTAGTTTTTATAGTCGTTTATAGCGGGAGATAATTTATTTTACGCTCTTCAATCTCTTTCCTACATACGCAACTTTTCAGACGTATAGCTCTTCTATCGGCATTGCTCGGCCAACTTCTACAGGTTGAAATTGCAGAAACGGACCGACTTGGGATACAAGACGTTGACAGATCCACCACATTCTCCTGATCTCGAGTCAACCTACTACCCACTTTTACAAGCATTTTGACATTTTTTAAACCCAAAGAGATTCCAATGCAAAGAAGATGAGGAAACTGCATTCAAAGATTTCTTGTAGACTAAACATTTACAGTTTTATTTAAAATCATAAATACTTTTGTATGTCGATGGAAAAAACGGATAGATGTTCACGATTCCTATTTTGACTAATTTAAAACAGGCTGATAAAGAGATAGATAATGGGAGAAAAAGAAATAAATTCTTCCATACAGAAATACATCGTCAAAATCGTTTTAGCATATCGATCCTTTAAAACGAGGCAAATACTTTTTTTTCTATTTTCGAGATCAAATCATTGATTGCTTCGCAAAAATAAATAAATAAATAAAAAACAGTCCAAAACGAAAAAAAATCTTCACTTTACGGGTAAACATGCATAAACAGATTGAAAGAAAGAAACTGAAAGAAAGAAAGTATATGGAAATTATAAAGATGTTAAAATCACTGATTTAAACAATGTTAAAACACATTCATTCAGGAAAAAATTGATTCTGAAATTGGACTATTTTCAGAACAATCTAATATAATGTATGAAATTTGACAAATTTATTGTTATATAAGTTTATTCACGAGAACTTGAAATACTTTAGCACATGTAGTTTAAAATATTTTCACTGGGAGAATCAATAGGAAACGGGCTACAGCAAAACTAGCAGTATCGACTACGAAGATTAAAGGTAATGTACGGTTTTCAGCAGAAGAGAAAGTTAGAGCCAGCACAAATGATAAGGGCAAAGTAATAATCTATTTAGCTGATACGATTTTCCCACTATTTCTCGTTCTGACCCTTTCGCCAGGTGAGCGAAGTTGAAATTATGCGGATTCCCCCAGGAGATAAAAGGAGCGCAGTACTAGAGAAGGGTAGATAACTTTGTTAAACTATTGCACTTAGCGTGGCAAATTGTGTTAAGTATCAACACGCATATCGCATGCAAGATTATCTAAAGCCTTGACGTACAACGCAACCGCATATGGGGACCAAAGACATTTTCGTCGATGCATTTATACATATATTCAAATGCATGGACATATACAGGCACACACAGATACACACACATATATATATATATATATATATATATATATATGTGTGTGTGTGTACTACTTCAATAATCATTGAGCTAATATACATTTACTTAAGAATTAGTTCAATAACAAAATGCCTGTATGTGTCTGCATATAAGTACATAATTAAATGAGGAGTAACTGAAATATCCTCATCTCGAAATCTGAGCTATTTTTTGTTGGAACAGAATTTGAGATATGTCCCTCTTCAAGAAATTTTCAAGAGCATCAATTATATAATTCTGGTAAAGTAATGGATTGCGAATTCCAGTCGGGATTGCGTGCTAATACCCTTGGGAAATGTATGTATCCTCCTCTTATCCCTCCAGCTATGGGTAAAGAGCAGGACCGACGGAGTTCTATATCTTTAAGTGAAAACCGGTCTCGGAGAAGTTAATTCTGAATTCAAAAACATGCTTGGAGAGGATTGGGCTCTGTAAGTCTATCTTAACCAAGAAACACAACTTCTACTGCGTTGGAGTATATATAGTGCCCTTACGACACTGATAGTTGACGGGATTCGCCATCGATTTAAATAATAATGAATCGGAATACCGAAACACAAGCATGAGCCAGTGCCCCGCTTGTACCTGTGTGTTGGGGATATTTGGATGGTAATTATTTATCTATGCAAGTTTGGGTGAAGATCATTGAATGATTTGCTTTTTAAGGCTTATCAACCCTTTGTTGTTTATTTAAAGCTGAAGCTTAATTTTGGATTGTAGGAATAACGCTTTTTTTTGCATTAAGATTTTTTTGTAGAATAACGACAATTTTTCCAGATACAAGTCCTACTATCTACTTGGCGTAGAGGAGATGAATTCATACTTTTCCCAAGGTTATTTCAACATAGGTGAATGTACCGAACCTGATTGGAATTCGAAATCGGCCCTCCGATTTCTTATTCTATCAGGCTCTCCTTTACGGCATGCACAGTTCCACTTTGTGACCCCCCCCCAGTACTTTCATGAATGTTTTCTTAATTATCTTTCTCTGTTTTTATTCCATTTTCTAGTTTCCCGGATTTTTTTTTCTTTTTACATAAATTGTCCAATGTCTTCTGATAACTGTAAGTTTTATTTTTTTTTGTTAATTTGGTAGTGTACAAGCATCGCTTCCCCACCTCCGTGTCAGGTTTTGGTGCCATTCCTGAAATACCGGAAATTATCATAACGTCTACCTGCATAGCCATACCAAAACGCCATATGGAAATGGATGCGAAGTCTATTGGACAAGCAGACAAATGAATCACGTTAATAAATCTATACTAATGATTCTAATATATAGACTTCTAAATAAAGTATATTGAAAGTACGTAGAAAAACTAATGCGGCTTTATTCGAGACATTATGTACAAACGGTCTCAGTGCGAGTAACATAAATGCATGAAGACCTATACGTTTTAACAAGTTATAGATTAATATCCGAACAAAAGTGGAGATGTCATGGAAAAGCTTTATAGACTATACGTTTCGCCTTTTTTTATGTTAAGCGTTCACAGTTTCGAATAAGCGGCAATCATGCCACAAGCGTTGATATTTTGAGAAAGATAATAAATATCATTATCTGATAATACTGCCAGAATATGTGTCTTCCTTCCCTATTGATACCGATAACGTCTACAGGATACGAAATTATCTAACTTCAAAATAATAGATAGTCGGAGTGGCTATTTTAAAATAATATTTAGCAAATATCTTTCTATAGATATTCATACATTGTAGCAAACCATCCATATCCCACCGTCGAGGAGAAAGATCTACTCGACGAACTTTTTCCCGCGATTCACTACTGTGTAGAAAAAACTCCCAAGAGGATGCTTTCCCGATTAGTGAAATTTTAACCTGTTCAAGTCTAGAGTTGACCGTTATCTTCCCCTCCTATCTACATAAACTGCCCTGAACGTAACTCTCTTCTTCGAGTGGCTCCTGAGCCTTTTACAGTGTGAATCTTACTGTAAAAAAATATCCCTAGCAATATCATTGGTAGAAGCGTGTAATTTGTATGGGAGGTATTCTATTGAGTTTATGAGAGTTGTTTTCAGGTGTTTTGATTAGTTTTTTTTTTGTTTTGGTTAGGAAATAAACTACTAAAATACATTATTGATAAACTTGAATCCTGATGAAATATGATGTGGGTTTGTGCTCATCGCAATTACCTTCTGTTAATAGCATAAAAGAAAATACGATATTATTTGATATTCACAACTTGTCTTATGTTGGGTAAACCAATTCACAGTTTGGAACGTTTTAATTAGAATTTATACATGTCATGAACCTTGCTCCAGGCTAACATGTATAGCAAGATGGCGTAGCTAACGGTTGCGAAATATATCGAATGCAACGACATTGTACCCATCCTTCAAATATAAAAGTTAATTTAGAGGTCAGCGAGATTGTTAACATATAAAGTGAGTTTATTTCACATGACTCCTGTAGCACCCGTGGTATTAAGGTCGAAGAGGAACGACCAGACTGAATACGATACCCCCCCCCTGAAGTCCCCAACGGAATAGGAAAATATTTATCCATTCTCAACGACTAAACCGCTAGAAGAATATAGCGTCAGCCGGACTGGTGTAAACAAGGCGGACAATGACAGACCAAGTATCCGACAGCCCGATACAACCAGGTTTGCCAGAACTCCTGTCTCGACCCCGTTTGAGCCGCGAGGGAGGTGCTTCTGGTCAAGTTTGTGAGATTTCCCGTCGTGTAAAGTTGACCACAAAAATCAAATACACGGTTATAGCCGCATGAAATTCTTTGATTCCCCTGCCATCTTCAACACTTCCACTCGAGGAGAGAAAGGGGATAGGGAAAGATAATGGCCATCCTGATGCTCAGATGCGAGCGGATGTCGACATTTCCCATGGGATGACGATAGTTAAAATATTCTGGCTTAATCTGGCGAAAAAACAGATATATGGGACTCTCCACGAGGATAGAATTCAATACACCAGCGAACGATCATATACGACCAGCTTGCTAACCATCTACCTGAATCAAACACCATTAATTATTTATTTAGTTTATCTAGTGCAAATACAATAACGCCTTAAGAGGGGTTTTCTTGCTAACCGTCAATACACGCCAGGTAAAATTATATTGACTCAGTATATCTTACTATGATACAGTTTCACGGCTGTAAAATATCTTGGTAGCATTAATCGCCTTCCAAAAATTATTCTGCTCCTGGAGTTTGCTAATGCTTCCTCTAAAATAGATAATCGTTTTCTTCGAGGATTATATACGTGTACAAATTAGAATATTTTCTTGTTGGAATTAACCTTTCAAATATATTTCTTCTGTTGTGATATTGATTTAAGTCTACGCTTTCGTTGTTTTTTTTTGTATCTGTCTACCACCTTCGATCTATCGTCGTCTATGCTTTCTTTTTTATCCTTTCACAAGACAATTGTTCGTTTTTCACAAATGTAAGTCAATCAGGTAACCTAGTGACAAATTTACATCATGTACACCTACGTTTATAAAAATAAACAGGGGCATCGAAAATCTAGACCTTGAAAAGATACAAGACAATATCTGACATGCAAAACTGCCAGTTTATATCGTTGTTACCGTTTTGAAGTCTGATACTGCATCGATGCTATCCTTTGGGATACAATGGATGTATTAGGAATAATATAAACTAACTAGCTTCAAAAAAAAAGTTGAAGATTTGTTTTCTTTAATAAAGCTAATTGCGTAGGAGCTGATTTATATCATTGTTTTTTTGTTCGTTTATTTCTTGTTGTCGACCGGCACCTGGAATTTGTGACAGATGAAATTGTAAACGCCTTGTGACTACACAGGGGAAATGCGTGCCACTTCCAGACAATAGGCTCTTGTAAAACGCCTTTTGATTGGACAGCTCATGATAAATGAACTCTAAATGTCAATGTTAAATTCCTGCAGAAAATTAACGAAAGAAAATTAACATCTACGTTGCTTTAGCTATTTCTCACCCTGAATAATATCGATGAAGCCGTATTCTTGCTACCTGATTTCTGAACGACTTCAATCAAGTCGTTGCGAGAGAGACAGAGCTGAATTGTGCAACTGATTGTACTGCCGAGATGAGATGCACTGAATAGCCATTGTTAGCACACAGATGGTAGCGTGTTCGACAAGGATTTTGTATGGATAATTGGGATGTGAGGTGTGCGTTCTATAGGGAAGGAGGCAGCAAAAAAATTCGATTATGAACGTAATGTTTCTCAAGAGAATGAATTTAGAGTAAACAGACTCGTGATGGAAAAGATAAAGGGGATGTTAAAGACAGAAATAGGCGAAGGATATGATTTGTTTACAAGTTCTCAGATGTTCTTGATGATAATACTTTATAGCAGAAGAACCAAAGAATGGTAAAAAAATGTAACTGTCTAACGTAAAGTCGAAATAATGCGTTCGCCGTTATGTTTTACTCATTAATGACAACCATCCTCAAAATACGATGATACTCATTATCTGACTACAGGTAAGACCCTATAATTAAAAATGGATTTATACAAACTTATAATTAATACGGAATTATTATTATTAAATTAATTAATAACGGATAATTGTAGGAATCTATAAAAGGCAATTTTTAGCCTAAATTTAAGAAATTGACACTGGATTCTTATATACATCCGGTTGCATTAAATGTCTGAAATCAATAAAAAATAAAAGAAAGCTAATAATGAATATATTGCTTTTTTTTTAGGAAACCTAATAAGAAATATCTGCTTTTTTTTCTTTTCTTTTTTTTAAATAAAAGACAAATAAAAGAAACCTGATAATGAATATATGCTTTTTTTTAGGAAAGCTAATAAGAAATATCTGCTTTTTTTCTTTTCTTTTTTTTTTAAATAAAAGACAAATAAAAGAAACCTAATAATATATGTTTTTTTTAGGAAACCTAATAAGAAATATCTGCATTTTTTCTTTTTTTTTTAAATAAAAGAAAAATAAAAGAAACCTAATAAAGAATATCTGTGTTTTTAGGAACCAATTTATAATACAGAGGAGGTACCTTAGACCAATGTATAGCGGCACGTATTGAGAAATCGGAGAGCCGAGTTCGAATTCCAGTGAATTCCGTTATATTCACTTACATGGGAAAGGTATAAATCCTTTTCTTCTCCCCGTCCAACTATGGGTAAATATCAGGAAAAACTGTGTTATATACCCTTGGATAGCAACTGGTCTACCGAAGAAATGGAAACCAACAGAAGGAAAAAATCTGCCTCGTCAGTCATATATCGAACCATGCATAAATGCCTCAGTGTGTATCACGCATGGTACATAACTGACTGATTTATAATACCGGAATTATATATTTTTTTTATAAATAGCACTGTATCCCACAGCGCGCATTTATGAATTAAACGCAAATTATTAAGAACCGAATTAAAAGTACTATTAGGCTGGTGCAAAAAGAATGACGTAATAATGTCGTTTTTTGACGTTAGAAATACGTCAAAAAACGACATTATAACGTCATTAGTTTTGCACCAACCTAATAGTTGCCGAAATCATGTAGGGGGGCTACCTTGCGAGTAATGATAAGACGTTAGCTCCAGGGCTTGGCATAAATCTGTCCCACATTACGAACTGTCACCTGTGTGGTGTTAGTGAACATAGGTGTCTTCATTGAGATAATGACTTACTGTGAGATATATATGGGTGGGATTTTTGACCCACCTTTACAAAATACTTTATAACATTTAATTCTATCGTCATTGAATACGGTGCCTGTTGTGAATATAGTATTTTCCTCATATAACTGAATTCCCCTTTATTTAACTAAATTTTATTTATGAACATATAAATGTCATTAACAAACATTCAATAAGGTTTTATAGTGCTTTGCGATTTTTCAATCCTACTGAATTTTAATTGTCTATTCCTACTGAATTTTAAATCGTATTTAGTTTGATTTCTGTTCAACTTTTTCTTTCCTTAAAATAACGTATAACAAATATTTTGCTGTGATGCTGTCATTGAAATATACGAAAAGATGTCTAATGATAAACACCGCAATATTACTCCAACTCGGAAATTCTTAGATAAGAGTGTTTATAAGATTATCTGAACGAGAAAAAAATGAGTTGAGCAAATCATTCACACATACACAATTTAATCAAAGAAAAATGACCTGAAAGATAAGACTTGCTTTGCCAAAACGTCAATAAATTATAGAATATATAAAAACAGATTAATGAAATGAAGGGAAAAAAGTTAAAAAAAAAATACCATCACCGGATATCAAACTATTACACCTGTTTTAAAATACACAATTAACTATAACAGTTATATTTTTTTAAAACCTGCTATTAATTATTACAATATAAACATTCCGGTATTAATTATATTTTTCTATAAAAACATCCAGTGTTAATTATATATATATATATTATTTAAAATTAGGTGTTAATTATAGAGTTCTAGGTGTAAAGTTCACGGTCTTATCTTTAGTACGGTGGGAACTAATGGTTTAACATAATTAAAAGAGAAAATATGTGAAGAAAGAAAAGAGAACAACTGAAAAAATCTAATAAATAAATGAAGATATAAAAAAGTTTCATGTGCGAATTGTTGAATGAAAGTTTTGTATCGAAGTAACAATGAAAACCAATCGAAAGCTTTGCTGTATCTCAAATCTACGAAACAAAAATTGATGATGAGCACTTGAACAAATGTAGACGAAGCAAATCATGAAAAATATTTATTTTATAAGCGATTTTCATAATGTTTACAATATGTTGAGAGAAAACGTTTGACTAATTTTCACTATTATCCATCTGATAACAAATTATTCCCTTTCTTACAATTTTTTAAAAAAATCATCTTTTTTTGGCCAATATGTCGTCCGTCTTTTTGATTGGAAGAAGAAAAAAATTAAGTTTTTGATCTGTCAGTGAGTTTTTCTAATATTTCATTGATTTGCTTTTTATCGAGTTCTAATGTTCTTTTTGTTTCTACTTGCTTGCAATCAAAATGTTTGATACATTTTATTATTTTTTTTATTTTGACTAAACATCAGAAGGAATGATAAAACTGTGTTTTAAAGAAATCTGAATTATTCGTGGATAGGTGACAAATCTATGATTACGATATTTCCTGACAACGTCTTTCTACTACTTCACTATTTCACATTTTATGTAGTGGTAGACAAAATAGACTAAAATTAAGTGTTGTCTGACATACAGAAAATATACTATAATACGAGAACACAAAGAAGAATGTGTGTGCCAAGCATAGAAAACTTATTTCTGATTTATGACGGAGAATGAGGGGTAGATTCAAAAGTCCAATGAAACGCATACTTCAGGTTTTTAATCACAAATCTTAGTATCTGTCATATACGGCATATTAATAAAACATCAGCAGGTAAATTTAGTTAACTGTGACATGCTAGCCATCTTTTCCTGCTATAATGTAATCTATTTTATACCTTTATAAGTCTATAATTCGTCCATATATTGAAGACTGTCATATCTGGTCAAGTACTTCCGCTGTGTATTTCCAGACAGTGGATGAAATACAAATAACCTGCAATGTTATTGAATCTGAACTGGCATCTATACTTCAGTTAGTTTTCCAACATCATAATATAGCTTACCTGTGTATTTTCTATAAGTATATTCATGGTAATTGTTCTGGTGATTAATTGTAGAAATAGAAGATAGAGACATATCAATCTAATAAGAGATGAGATAATTTCGTTACAAACTAGAGGGATGAAAAGGAAATGGTAATATTAGCTGTTTAATTATAAGGACACATTCGGCATTCATTGACTATGCAATCAATTCTAACGTCGATTTCAATTTATAAAATAATTTTCTTAAAAAATTTTTATGAAAAAATGTCCAGAAGTTGATGGGGGTTTCCGAAAGCTTTTAATTTGCTTACGACCACATCACTTTGAGACATCGGTTCCCGTTAGGCAACATCGAGCCTAGTCAGTCCCTGGTTGGGTTACTGCTTGGGAATATCAGGCTAGATCCAGTGACAGGACCCAAAGAGTGTGAGTGCAATACACGGTTAAGGCAGTGGAGAACTTGGATAGGGGAATTAACAAGAGATAACTGATATCCATGGCACGTGGATCTAGAACAGTCTACCCCAGTGAGCGAAATAAAAGGTTCAGTTCGACATTCCAACCACCTGAAGAAGTCTGCGGCGTACAACGGCCGAAACATTGTCATAAATATGGCGACAAAGATGAGGACAATGGTCCGAATAATGTAAATAGTGTACATAATACCTCGTCTCAGAAATATAGACAGCTATGGGTTAAAGTAAAACTTGTATTAATAAACCACCATTATCTCGAAAATATTCTTGCAATTTTACATTTAAATTTAAAGTTTACAAAATTAAAGTATTTCCTGGCTTTAAATAACGTCAAAATGGTCGTTAAAACTTTAAAAATGAATAAATTATTCAATAAACTTATTTGAAGTAGCGTGAAATGTCAAAATGTTATTACTTTCATTATTGTTTCTGCGGCTTACATGTGATATCCATTTTATTTGTTGCTGCTGTTTATACTTTTAAAGGGATAGGGATTCTATTATTTGGTACAGTACTTTATGATTTTGTAGCACCAGTCCACAAAATTCGAAGAATGATACCATTGCCAAATCACACAGCTTTCACTCATTCAAAAACATTTTAATCACTGATCTGAGAAAGCGAATTTATACATTTTTACATATTTCTGAACAGGTTTGGTGTCATGCATGAAATCCATGTGAAAGTCACGATCTGACGAAGCTATTTAAGAACATGACTCAAGATTTCAGGTTAATGATTTGGTTTTGTTGGAACTTGCGATGTTGTATTCTGTGATTTATTTCTTTATCACCAACACTAAATTTGATATATACTGAGGTATTTGAATATCACATCTAATCCACAATATCGCAATGGGGGCTAGATAATGTCTTCATCAATATAGATGGTATTCAAAGCGATAGAAATTTGGTTCTACGGACGGGTAACTATGAGCAGAATAAGTAAACCATTGGAATCTGAAAAAAAACAAAAAAAAAAAAAAAAACTATAAATAACCTTAAGCATACAATCAGAAAGCGACAGCTGAAATTTTGTTGAAGATATGGGGATTTAACACTTAGGAGATTATTGAAGTCGTAGGAAACAGCAATTCTCCTACTAATTTTTTTTTTTTTTTAGCAAGGATCTTAAAAAGAGACAAAGATTGATGGCAACTGGTTAATAGATACACAGAGGAAAAACGACAGGAAGTTGTAAAGAGCCGTGAAATGTCGTGCTTCATAAAAGGGTAAGATATCGGAAAGATTCAAGTGCTGCCATTTCAATCATCGATGACATGTATTTAACGATATAACATTTGACGACTTGAAAACATGACGGTTTAGTAATATTCTTTACGTCCTGTCTTTCACTGTGATTTCCTCTTGACTTTCTTTAGTTCTAAACCTTTTTTAAGTTTGAATATATTTCCATCATTTATTCCATAAATTCCCTTCATAATCTTCGCCTCTTTGTAAAATAATAGTGTTGTAGTGGTTGCTACATGCCTTAGCCATAATTATAGCTGAGGGTGAAAAATGCAGGATAGAAAAGTGGCTATAACGAGACAATGAGAAATTAGTTCGAGAGGTTTGACCAAATAACAAGGAACCGGACGAACGAAGCAATCACAGTGGAAGAGGAAACCAGAAGGAAAGCAAGAGGCGCGTGAGAAAGAAAGAAGGAAAGCAAGAGGCGCGTGAGAAAGAAAGAAGGAAAGCTAGAGGCGCGTGAGAAAGAAAGAAGGAAAGCAAGAGGCGCGTGAGAAAGAAAGAAGGAAAGCTAGAGGCGCGTGAGAAAGAAAGAAGGAAAGCAAGAGGCGCGTGAGAAAAAAAGAAGGAAAGCTAGAGGCGCGTGAAGAAGAAAGAAGGAAAGCAAGATGCGCCTGAGGAAGAAAGAAGGAAGGAAAGCAAGATGCGCGTGTGAAAGAAAGAAGGAAGGAAAGCAAGATGCGCGTGTGAAAGAAAGAAGGAAGGAAAGCAAGATGCGCGTGTGAAAGAAAGAAGGAAGGAAAGCAAGATGCGCGTGTGAAAGAAAGAAGGAAGGAAAGCAAGATGCGTGTGTGAAAGAAAGAAGGAAAGCAAGAGGCGCGCGAGAAAGAAAGAAAGAAAGAAAGAAAAACAAGAGGCGCGTGAGAAAGAAAGAAGGAAGGAAAGCTAGAGGTGTGTGAGAAAGAAAGAACGAAAGAAAGCAAGAGGAGCGTGAGAAAAAAACGAAGGAAAGCAAGAGGCGCGTGAGAAAGAAAGAAGGAAAGCAAGAGGCGAGTGAGAAAGAATAATGGAAAGCAAGAGGCGCGTTAGAAAGAAAGAAAGAAGGAAAACAAGAGGCACGTGAGAAAGAAAGAAAGAAGGAAAGCAAGAGGCGCGTGAGAAAGAAAGAAGAAAAGCAAGAGGCCCGTGAGAAAGAAAGAAATAAAGAAAGAAAGAAAGCAAGAGGCGCGTGAGAAAGAAAGAAATAAAGAAAGAAAGAAAGCAAGAGGCGCGTGAGAAAGAAAGAAATAAAGAAAGAAAGAAAGAAGGAAAACAAGAGGCGCGTGAGAAAGAAAGAAAGAAGGGAAACAAGAGGCGCGTGAGAAAGAAAAAAGGAAGGAAAGGGTGAGGCGCGTGAGAAAGAAAAAAGGAAAGGGTGAGGCGCGTGTGAAATAAGGAAGGAAAGCACGAGGCGCTTGAGAAAGAAAGAAGGGCGGAAAGCACGAGTCGCGTGAGAAAGAAAGAAGGAAAACAAGAGGCCAGTGAGTAAGAAATATGGAAACCAAGAGGCGTGTAAGAATGAATGAAGTTAAGCAAGGGGCGTGTGAGAAAGAACGAAAGAAAGGAAGAAAAGCAAATTGTTTTGTCTTCTAAAACTTCATTCTCGTTGAATTCCTTCATTCTTTCAGAATTGCTCAACACCCTATCTTGCATCATTCTGATTTATGACGATTTTCTAAGCGAAACTTAGATGTGGCAAAAGGTCGAATGTACGAGGGCACATAGTAAGGATCGAACTCACTATTCAGTTGTAATTATTATAGAGAGACAAGATTTCTAACCATAGCATCATGTCGACATGCCCGGGTAATGTTTTATGTATGAACTTTAGAATTTTTCATGGAATAAAATTTATTGCAAGTTCTAACTTCTTATTTTTCAAATATTATTTCTTTGTATCTTTTCCGCATAGTTTTGGTCAAACCTCTGAAATTTAAATAAAACATTGATTATTTTCCAGTGAACTGATACAGGAAAAATCAATATCCTTCAAACGCAAGGAATGTGAGTCAAGTTTACGGTCATCATTCTTCTTATAAAATGTCTTTAAGATTTTTATCTTATAAAAAGATGCTCGGGTATTATCTAGTTTTTTTTTCTTAGTGTATTCATGACTTCACTTTTCAATTAATCTTTCAAAAATCATTTGTTCGTCCTCGGCTTGATTCTAATGTTTTACTTTCTTCACTTATATTGTCTTTATTTCTAATTTTTACCTCTTGTTTTACTGTCTATATACATTTCTTTGTCGTTTGGTATTTTTATCAACTCTCGGGAAGCTTTAGTCTTCTCTCATCCTTTCCGCATTATCCGTCGTTGTACCATTTTCACCCTCACTACAACTATTGATTTCTTTCTTCTTTCGATAGATTGAATTGTCACTTTTCTATCCACCCCACCACAAATCTTTCTCTCCGAGTCATTGTTTTTCTGTTTTACTTTGCTCTCAATATTTCTTCCACATCGTCTCTGTAACAAGATCGTTCCGGAAGGGAGTTTACATTGACAACGCTAAGCCGACCAGATTAACTTTGTGGAATCCAATAAAAATGAAACTGTTTTCTTGCATTCGCCCTTGTTTCTTTTATCCATCTTTCGGATCCTCTTGTGATCTAATTTCTTTTTCTTGAATTTACTTTTTTAAACTTAATGTCAAGGAGAACCGTACAGAGGCATAGCATAGAGAGAATTGGGAGATTAACTTCGTACTTGTTAATATTATTGACAAAAAGGTGTAGGAGAGAGATAGTATTCTGCGTGTAAAAAGGATGTTGAACAAACTTATTATTATTGTTGCTGTTGTTATTATTATCTACCAGTATAATTAGTTTCGAAAGGGTGTTTCATTACTGGGAAATTTTGCCGTTCAATTGGAGCAGTATAATTTTAAAATCAGCCCACCCAAAAATCAATATTAGTAACAACATTTAGGTGTAACTGAGGCACATACACAAATGGGGGAAGGGTTAACAATTTGAATGGAGTTTGGCCTTAAAAAGGGAAATTTTTGCGTTCTCAATTTTGCAAAGAAGGAACCACTTCGATGGACCGTCACAATAATAATATACGATACTTTTTATTTATAATTGTAATAATCATTTGCGTTTGATTTCAACTCTTTAAAATGATTGTATGTTGCTTTTTACAGACATTAAATTTCGCCTTTGATTTTTCCGCAAAGTGTAAAAAATCAGTTTTTTTCGATTTTTTTCGCTTCATGGTTGTAATTTTTTCATCCAATTTGAACGGAAAACCGGCACAGAAGAATTATATATCAAACAAAAAAAAATATTCGAAATCGGATGAAAATTGTGGAAACACATAAACAACATCCGATCATATATACACACGCATTTTTGAGAATTATAGATATAGATACTGTTGCCGTACTTTGCCTTTCTGTCTTATATTACGAGTTACCCTCAAGTTCCATCCAAAAAACTTCAAGCAACAAAAAGATAATGCATCAGAAGATAAAACGGAGGAGGTGCCATTTAATTAGAAACAGAAAAAAAGAAAATGTAATCATCGTCACAGTATGAACTGAAATCTACGCAAGATTTATCCACAGGTAAGATTTCTTACAGTTTAAACATTTTATCTACATACTTGTTTGTCACTTTTGATAACATGCCCAAAACTAACAATAACAGATTATGTTGTCTTCAGATGTTACATTCTACTGTCGTCTGTCTCAACGTCCATTTATTTGTTGCATCAACATTTTCTGAAATGTGCTTACGCCTGCTGACGGTGCAAAATCTATCAGAAGTGATGTGAATACGAAATAATTTTTCACAATTATTTATTTTCATTTTCACTGAATTTCCCGATCAATCAGAACGTTGACATACCAGAGGATAGTAACCTCATTATTCAATACAATTTCCGGTTGCTCGTGTCCCAACTAATTGTCTTTGCGACAGAGGTTAAAAGCCTGATATATTGCCCAAATGAGCAGCAATATAATTTGCGTGTTTGTGCTAGACGGCCAAACTCAGATACTGTGGTCAATAATCTTCGAATAATCTCCACGTAGGAGATTACATAGCATTATTATTATAATTATTATCATGCTTTTTCTGTCCGAATTAAACGACATGCGGTTATCTGTGTACAGTAAGAGATAGAAAGTCCCTGGAAATCTTGACTACGGCTCACATTACTCTTCTATATCCCCAAAAGGTCGTATGTTAAACTTGCAGATTCCCTGTGGAATATTGCGTCATATTCTCCATGCGCTAGTCAGTGCTGTTGTCGGAAGCGTAACAAGCAAGTTTTTACGAGGTGAAATCTGTAGTCTTTTACCTACCTGCATTGGACTCAGAGTCTTCCAATTCTTAGACATTTTTCTAATCGAAGCTAGATAGTCTAGACTTCTCTGTATCCCAGATGGTGGGGAACTGTAGAGATGGATAAATTCTTTTTTTAAAGGAAGTTGTCCGAAAACGGATGCAAATATATCGACAACATCAACATGTCAATCTCGCTTCTCTGCACGGATAACCACTACACTAAATACACACCGTTATATGCCAATACGATTTTCATTAGTTTGTATTATTAAATTTATCTAGTGCCACGAGTAGAGTAAACGCCATCAGTTCGGCAAGTTAAATCAGTACGCTGAGTTCAAATACCAGTCAAATTAACTGCGGACACCTCGCACATTTGCCATCAGTAGGAATTCATTTTCGACTTTGTGTAAAGTAATCAGGTAGAATAAGTTTAATAGTAGAAAGAAAACATTTCGAATTCAAACCAATTTGGTGTGCACATTCCCTGAAAAGCGACAAGCGTAATTCTTGCATTGAATCTTCTTGTAGACATCTATCCCTCGATTCAGAAGAAGTTGAAACGATAAATCTGAAACTGTGCCTCCCCGTAATCACTTAATAACCCACTTATTTACGTTCATTAAATGAAAAGAAACAATTATCAACGCTTAGGACGGATAGTGATGCGTATTTTCCTTATCATTAACCCGTTGATCCCAGTAATATATGGTAGCCTATGGGTGGTTAAACTTGCTTCATCCAAGAACCAAATACGATAAATTGATTATGTTTGTGAGCAGCAAGACATGAAAATAATTTACACATACATTTTTCTTACATACACATTAACATTAAAGATACGTATTTTCATGAGCCGCATATTAAATTCAAAAAGCCGAATGTGGCTTATGAACCGCGGTTTACCTACTTCTCGTCTATAACTTTGTAAGTGTAGAAGTTAATTTAAGGTGAAGTATAAGAATGAATATCGCATAATATATAACCAAACAGTTTGTTGGAAATATACAGAATTTCTGAAATACGATATACCTGACATGAGCAGTGGACAATCTCAAAGTCCGCAAGAAAGTTTAAAAAGAACAGAACGTGGAGAAATCTATTCATTGGTCTTTGAGTTGACTAATCAGCAACGAACATAATCCCTGTTAACGATAAAAAGGAAAAAAAAGACGTCGCTTAATCATCGTCCACACATTTTGTTAGAAACATATTCCTGTTAAAGATGAAAAAACGTTATCTTTTAAGCAACGTCCACACATTTTGTTAGAAATATATCCTATTTCTGAAATGCAATACATTTGACAGAGCAAGCTGACAGTCACAAGACATACGAAAATGCAACGGTGAAAATTAAACCGCATGACGTGAAGTTTTTACTGGGAAGAGTGCTGTGAGGAAGGAGGATTTCTTTGGTAACAAAGAAAAGAATACTGAATTGTTACGTGACATCTGTCCTTCTTCACAGCAGCGAATGTTGGACGATTTCCTCAAAGATAAAGTGACTTGGGGCGACAGAGATGTGGTACTACAGAAAGAAAGCTGAGGATATTATGGACGAGCGTTTGAGCAACGATGAGATCTTAGAGTGGTTTCAAATGATACTCAATATCAAGAATAGGCAGCTGAAGTTTCTGGGACACATAATGAGGGAGGGGGACCTAGAGAATCTGATCCTCACGGATCGTATAGTGGGAAAGAGAGACAAGTGTAAACAACGCGTGATATACCTGTCCGGACTTAAGTATGATGACAGAACGTGGTCTGTGGGAGGAAGCAGAGGGAAGGAACTTGTCGGGAGCTGCAAGGGATAGAGGGAGGTGGAGAGCCATGATCGCCTACGTCCTGAAAGGACATGCCACATAAAAAGAAAGAACCGAGAACGAGCAAGAAGATGCGATATCTGAGTAAGAAAAGGAGTTTTTTTTTCTCTTGTTGTCGGGTGAATGCCCTCACCCAAAATAACGGTGGAGTATGAAAGCTCTACCGTATGTTCCCCCTATATTGCTGACGAATAGTCAGCAAGATTTCTCTGATTGAGGCAATAAAATTTAGGCAATATATACCCAAGAATTTGCCATATATTATTGCAATCAAATATTCAGCTTAGTAAAAATATTTGAATTTTTTTGTGGGAAATCGAGAAGCTGTGACTTTTAGGTATATTTGACTGAAGACAACTAATTCGGTCCACTATGAAGTGACGAATTTTGTTTGCCCAACAAGTAGCGTAGATAAGTCAAGCTGTCCTACTATTGCCAGCAAATCTCTTCGGTATTCATTTTGTTATTGTTGAATGTTAGGGTGTTCTTGCTAATTATACTAATAAAATTATATGTACCATTTCATTTCTTTCTCTCATAGTGAATTCTTGATATCGCTTCATGAAGCTCATCAGTGTTCTTTTCATCGCTTCATCAATGATAGGAACTATCGTTAACCGCATTCCCTTAGATGATTATTGCTGTGGCGAGGTCGGGGATATGTTCTTTCAGCCTCGCTTTGTCGTTTGAGTGAAATGCCGATTGTAAGGGCGATTGAGATTTCTCCGTTTATGATCACTGTGTCGTGTATATTTATCTACATATATTTCCTTTGGATTTGAAATTAACAAAAATATAGAATTTTCTTTTTTAGGATCATACGAAATGCATCCAAATCAAGTGAACGGCCATATAAGTGACGAGAACATTAGCATCGTCATCATATTTACCAATATTATCTTGGAGAGTGACCGTCCTTCCTTGAAGCTCCACTTACTATAAAGTGGTATGTGATGTTTCAGCGAGTGAGTTCTGTTATTGTTCAAATTCTCAGCGGCGCGACGCTTTCGAAGTCTGTTTTAATGTTTGTTAATGTTTAATCATGTTCAGTGAAGTTTTAAATATTAACAAAATTTGCTACATCCCACTGGTTTGCTTAAACAACGTCATGCAATGTCACTTATTTTTTATTTTGTACTCGTTGATATTTATTTTCGTAGGTGGATTTTTTCTGGAGTTCACTTGACAGAACGTATTCTCAGTAAACCTGAAGTCACTTATGGAATCTTCCTTAATATAACTTCCAATCCCTCCGATTTTAGTAATGTCAAAATTTCTAAGAAATTTCTCGTTTTATTTTTCCTCTTAATTTTGCAGGTCTCTTCATTGCTGCTTCTGTCAGCATATTAATGATGAGTATATATATATATATATATATATATATATATATATATATATATAATCTATTATTTTATTACTTTGTACAAATCCTTCAAATTTACAAAATTAGCATTGAAAAACATTTTACTCTAGCATCTGTTAGAACCGCTACATGCAATATATGAGAGATATTCTCTTGGTCACGAAGTTGATACCCTGGACTGAACTTAGTTACATTCCATTACATTTGAATATTTGTTAGAAATTTTACGTGACAAGTATATTAATTGGGAACAGCTTATTTTCGTCTATGATTTAACATTAATCGATTGTAAATTTTACAGCGAATAATCCCCCCTATAGTGTTGTGTTTTTTATATACCATTTCTGAAGTATCGTGTTGCATTAAATTATTTCGTTGAGTATTTCTTCGTTTAGATACTATTTTTATATGCTTTGTGTTAATTTGATTTCTTCTGGTTTGTTATAAATATAGCTGATTGTCTCATTATTTCCAAACGTCTTTATAGTTGAGGACAATAGTCCCCATGTATATAGCTTATATAATGATAACTCCCTATTCTGGAAAATCAGGAAGATTTTCCGCCATTCATGAGTTTTTACAAAATCATCAAAGTAGAGTTACTTTTTCTATTATCATTATTACTACTGTATCCGTGCTGTCACAACTGACGGCAAGATATAATGAACTTTAAGTAATATCTATTTTATTGTAACTAACTTTCGCTTAATCCATGTACAATTTTCTAAATTAAAATAAATTTGTTGTTGACGTTTATAACTGAACGGTGTACAATTTATAAACACCTAAGTAAAAGTATACGTAAATTATCCTTATAAAATTTACATATTTGAAACCCAATTTTTTTTTTTACGGCAACGATCCCAAAGCACAATAAAGTACGGCTGTCCGAATTTCTGTTCAAAATTCTGAGTTTCAAGACTCGATACCATTTAGTTCTTACTGTGAACATCGTGGCTTTAAAGAAAGGTTCTTTGTAATTCACCGTACCGTCCCTCGCGAAATCGTGTGGAGAGAGAGAGAGAAAATAAGGGGATTGCTTTGTAGTTAGCCTTTTCTTCGTGGGCTTCAGTGAGGTCTTTCGCACAGTGCTACACACACACACACACACACACACACACAAAAAAAAAAACTTTTGACGCCTCTGAAAAATTTAATTTCAGTCAAGCATTCTGCAGAGAAAGCGTGATTTTGTACATAGTGACTACTACTACTGATAATGCAAAGCTCTTCCAGTAACTGAACCCTCTAGGTCACTGGCGTATTTATTCAAAAGATACAAAAATGCAAAAATTCAACTTCCCCTCCACCGGGCGCTGATAGCTTTAGGATAAAATCTCCGACTTGTGCCAAATCAATCGATTTTCGTTGCCGGCTAGAGGCAATCGGATGTCTATCCACATGAGCTGTGATACAGCGAAACACCCCGTGGAGGAGAAATATATATATATATATATATATATATATATATATATATATATATATATATATATAGTGTGTGTGTGTGAGTGGCATATTGCATTTAAGGAACATTATTATTATTACTATTATGAACACAATACGGCTAGCGAACACTTCTTTACTATTTTACACATAGACGGTGGATATATATTTATATGCTTACCAATGTTATTTAAGCGAAAGTAAATGTAAGAAACCGCCGATATCTAGTGCAGACTCGTTATGAATTACACCAGCTTCACATACAATACTTTACTTAAAAAAAGTCTAAATTCATGGCAATATTATTTGATTGGCTTCCAGTAATAACCAACGTTGCCTGTTACTAGATATCCATCTGATCTTAATGAGTAAACTCAGCATGAATGAAACCCAACGGAGAAACTATACCTTCTTGCGTGGATATTTCTCGTTAAATATACATGTATAAATGTTAACAAAGTGCTTGTTTCTCAGAGCTAAGGAAAAGCATATTCCTTCATAGATATTCAAATATATAATTAAATATAATACATATCAAATGCTGTAATGGATTATAGATTTATTTTCGTAACAGTAATGTTTAGATCAGCTGTTTACTATGTATTTTGTTTCTAGAAGCTACCAAAATTTTATTCTAACCTACAAGAATGTTATGGGTTTACAATGTGATTATAATAAAATCATTTCAACCCTCTATAGGTATATTAACGCAACAATATTGAACATTTCTAACAGAAACTACACCATAAATTATTGCAGCTAGATAGTTTTGCTATATTAGTGTCACGTGTTCAATATTATGTTGATGGATTAATTCAAACTACAATATTCAGAAGTAATGACTGACTAATAACACAAAATGATATTTGTTTGAATAAAAAACAATGTCAAATAAAAAAAATGTCTACCTCCATAACTTAGCAAGTTATAAATAAATCATGTTGAGCTATTATATATGCCAAAGCGACTTGTTCTAATAAGGAACGACGGAAATTAAAGTGGCTATCTAAAATTAGGAATTTTTCATTTTATAGTTTTATAATTATGAAATCGATTCTCAAACAGAAATGATGAAATTTTATCAAATAATGATAACAAAAATACAGAATAAAAACGAAACAAATTATTTAATAAACTTTGGTAAACATTTTTTATATATCGTTTGTCTCTTGGGATTAAACACATTTAAAAAAGATTTTCAGAAATATTATATATATATATATATATATATATATATATATATATATATATATATATATATATATATATATATATTGTACATAGATGTAAAATAATTTCCAATCATTTATTCCTGGTTGTTCTTCAGTTCCAAAAAGTCTTGAAATTCCTCGGTGAATTCGGTAGTGGCACCGCAAGCCAAGTAAGGATGTACAGAATGAGGACCAATGAGGACACATCCTATCATTTAGATGTATATTATGTGCTACGCCAGGGCTACATACAATTTTGAATTCCGAGTTATTTTCCCTAGACCGGTTGCCACACAAAGCTTAAAAAACAGTATGTCCTGCTATTTATCCATAGCTGCAAGGAGAAAAAGAGGATTCCCAAGAGTATTAGAACGTATGTGAATGTAATGGATCCGAGTGAAATTCGCAAACGGCTCTCCGATTCCCCAGTCTGAGCTGCTATCCATTACTCCACCGTGCAGCGGGGGGAAAGTTAAAGTCGGTGGTTTCGACCGATGCCAAAGTTGCACTTTCTAGCTGTACTTTTTTAATTTGATTTTTAGATGTTGAAGTTTGCAGACGTTTGGTGCATTATGGTACGCCAATCCGAACAGTTGGCAGCGCATTCCCCTAGCTTCTTTCCTGTTATCTTTCAACAGTTGCGTTTAGTTTTCATTGTTAGTTTCTTTAGGCTCTTTTGTAATGTAGTCGCATTATAATATGACAACATAAATCTAGTTCTTAACCTTGGCTATAACAAATATAAATTCACAAAGCCTAAGATTAGGAAGACAACAATTCGAATTTTTCGTTAGGTTTTGAATCATAATCTCAGATTTTGTAACATGTCTTTTTACTTGTTATCAAAACATGTCCATTTTCCCCTATAAG
The DNA here is from genome assembly GCA_963932145.1 of Acanthosepion lycidas. Lineage (NCBI taxonomy): Eukaryota > Metazoa > Mollusca > Cephalopoda > Sepiida > Sepiidae > Acanthosepion > Acanthosepion lycidas. Next base: position 108,393,438 of record OZ010577.1, on the reverse strand, counting down.
GAATAATGAATGTCTTACCAAATTACAAGTGTCTTAACAAATGATATTCATTAGAATACACTATAAATAAATGAAAATTTAACGTTTACTGAAATATTCAAATAATTTATATGATCCGGTGTCTATCCAATAATTTTATGACATATACGTTTATAATTTACAAGCCCTTCCTCTTATTACGCTTCAATTGCTAAGAACACTTTGATAATATAATAATATTGAAAATAGGAGATAAAGAAATTAAACATAAGATGTAGTAGATGTAATTTCCTCCACCACCACAAATTGTTACAAAATCAAAACATAAACCTGAAGACTGAAGATATTTTAAAACATGACTCATGTTTTAAAATATCCTCGTCACATTAAAACTTTCATGGATATCAATCATGGCGCCAAAACCCGTTTAGAAACACCTAAACTCTCAATTGTTTCGTTTGGTTTGGTTTTTGTTTTGTTTTACGGCATATCAAACACAATGGGTTATTTAATACCGACAAAATTTTCTTTTTTTTTTCAAAAATGTATAGCTGTTAATTTTTTTAGAAATGTATACCTGGCCACAAAATTTTTTCAGAAATGTATACCTGGCCACAAAACAAACCAAAATATACATTTTTGAAAATAAATATTTATTTTCAAAAATGTATAGTTTGGTTTGTTTTGTGGCATATTAACCTTAATGGTTTATTTAATGCTGACAAGTTTATTTTTTTTATTTCTGATAATATTTTCTTTTTTTCAAATATTTATTGCTGATAGTTTTTTTTACGATGTATTTCTTGTATTAAAATCTATTTTACACTTTCATAATGTTTTGATTCAGGTTGTGGGGTCATCTTATTGCTCATATCTGGGAGCCTAACAAATTCTAGCAACCCGGGTCAGGGTGGACCTGAGAACACCAGCAATTAAGAGCTGGTTCCACGCTCCTCAAAACCTCCTGATCAGAGGCTTTGCTGTTGGATGTAATTTATCGTCTTACCCATGACGACGATGAAGTTTATCGTCATACCCAGGACACCTGTCAGTTGTATACAGCCGCTTTCTCAGATAAAACTATTACAACATAGCTTTGAGTGAGTGAAATCTATTAGTCTTGGCGAATATCACTCTTTGAATCATATATGGGATTCTGTAGCTGCACAGCAGAAATACAAAGAATGAACCAAAAATAAAACAAATATTATAAAGAAGATAATAAATAAAGAATTTCTACAGCTGCAACTATAAAAGAGGATGTCAAATGTAAATTGAAGAGAAAATAATGACATAATAAAAATATTGGCTTGTATTATTTACATTATTCGCACTGTCATCCTTATCTTCATTGCCATATTCTCAACGTTTTGGCCGTTGTATGCTTCGGTCTTCATCAGGTGATTTGAATTTCAAACCGAACACTTGATTGACTGTTTTAGTTCAGAATATCCCAGTTATTTGTCTTTAACTCAACTCTTCAAGTTTTGCCTCGCCACTGCTGTGGCCTGGTATTGAACTCACAACACTTTGGGTGTAGTCACTAGAGATCTAACCAACGCCTTTATCCCCTGGGCCACGTGCCGGTAGAGTGAGACACGTGTAACTAGGACAATCTCCACAATGTACGAAATAACGGTTTAGTTTCGAAATTCCATTCAGCTGAAGAAGGCCGATTGTACAACGGCATTAATCTTGTTAATATGGCAATGAAGATGAGGATAATAATCCGAATAATTTAAATAATGCAAGTAATCATAATCCTGGCATTCCTCACTTCTCAAAATAAAAGATTAGGAAGGAAATCATCATCAATACTAGAAAGAGCGATAACAGCTACTGGACTTGAGAAACCTATTTTCCCGAAGAGAATGTTTTAAAAGAATATTTTAGTAATTGCATCCAAAGGTCGTGCCTGTTGCTTTGTCAATAAATGCTTTCTAGTATGGAAAACGTTACTCTACTCATAACCATTTCTGGCTTTCTTTCTCCTAGTTTAGCCTCCACCTTAAGCTGCATTGTCCAGCCTTCCATACTATTTAGATCACAGTGAAAGGAAAAGGAAAGAGATCCTTGCCTATCCTAACGACATTTGTGCCAACTGAGCCTAAAACACTTTTTAAATGCAATTTTGATGCGTTAAAATCAAAATACTTGACATCTCTTTTTATATCATTAAGACTTACGAAGAATTACAGACGTAATAGGATAAATGTTAAATACAAACTTTATAGGAATTAGAAAAGTATATTTCATAAAATATAATGGAACTTTCACATTGCTACTTGAGATTACTTAAAACGAAAATGCACAGATTAAAAAGCTTTAATTAAAAGATAAAAACACTTGATTTCAGTTTCACCGTTTTATATATATATATATATATATATATATATATATATATGAGAGGCAATGACAGAGAGAGTGACGGTTAGATATATGAAGTAACGTCATTAAATAGGAATTTCAGGGGAAAATACATTTTCTGAATCTTTAACTCTTCTGATATTACATAAGTGTAGCTCTCAACAGAAATTAATGTCTGTCTCCATTTCGATGAGTTCTGAAAGATTAATGAAGTTTTATTTTAATTTCAAATTGACAACTGTGAGTTGAGACCCACTGGATGTAAAATGAAGATAAAATTTTGAGAAAACCGTAGGTAGACAATAGCGAATTCATAATTGTATTTAGACATTACTCTTATGAAAGAAAAATAAATTTCTGTTAAATTTAAGTTGTGCAACTATCGTAATAGTTATCAGAAGCAAAATGTATTCGGAGCATTGTTTTAAAGGTTCGATCAATTAAGTTGCATTGAGTTCTACGAATACCATTGCGATTGGTATGAATCCATTTCTGTACCAGCCTCTCCTCCCAGATAGGACTTAAAAATCTGGACTGTTTACTATTTGTAAAGCAACCAATTTAGCAGAATAAAATGCACGGATTTTTATCCGTTAACAATAATAAAGAAATAGGAATTGTGGAGACGCGAGATCGACTATATACTGAAGGGACACGGCATTATAACAAGTAAGACATTCTCCAAAAAAATAATTAACTACTGTATTTGTATAGGAAATATATACTTACCGAAGATCTTTACCAACGCTTAGCTCGGAGTGTTGTTGCTTTTCATAAAATGATCAACGGTAAATTTGACTAAAAATATGACTGGTTTAAAATCGCGTGACAGGCTGTAAAAGCTACAACTATTAGTGAATTTACACTTATCAATATTTCTCGAGAAACAGTAGGATACATTGAAAAGAATAGTGTCTATTTTCGTTGATATAAACATATAAACGTGATAAATTATTAACTGAAATACGATCGATAATAAGCAGTATTTCATTTTGTCAAACTTATTGTACACTGAGAAAGCGAAATAGGTTTTGAAAAGGGCGGCTTGAAATCAATTAATTTTTCAATTTAACGACGTTAATATTATCAGTTTTTTTCCCGTTGAATAAGTATTTACAATGAAACTTGTATTAAGAAGATGCCATATACACGAAAAAATTGAAAATGAATTTTTCAGTCATATGCAAAGATTATCGTAAAGCTAAATTATATATATATATATATATATATATATATATATATATATATATATATATATATGTGTGTGTGTGTATATATATATATATATATTTATGGGAAATATGTATGATAAAGACGAAAAGTTTTCTTGTGACGCTTTTCGACCTTTAGGACATCATTGAAATATATATATATATATATTTTTTTTTTTTATGTCGATGAGACTACTAACAAAAATGATGAAAGGAAAATGAATCTAAATGAAATCGGCTAGAAAAAAAAACAATTTAAATTCCCAGCAGCCCTGGACCGTGCGCATGTGTAGTTGCACCAACTTTGCATAATAATAATAATTATTATTATTGTTATTAGTAGTAGTAGTAATAGTAGTAGTCGTAGTTCTATTAGTATTATTGTTGGTAGTAGTATTTGTTGTAGCAGTAGTAGTAAATTTTATAAATCTTTGTAGATTTTTTTTATCTTGTCATCTACGAGCTTGGCGAATTTCAATGCAATCTCAATCGACATGTTCTCTCACTTTCAATCCTGATATCGTCTCTCTCCTCACTAATCTTTGCTAAGTTTCTTTCCATTTCATTATCTTCTTTCGTTTTAATTGCTTTATCGTCTTGCTTGGAGTAAAATGACTTAAAGTGAAAGACAGTTGGAATCCCCCCCCACATCCTTTCATTCGTTTTTCTCCATATTTTCTTTCTTAAATTCTTCTTTTCATTAAGAATTAATAGAATTACTAAAATAACCGGGCTACCTGTTCGGGTGTGGTGCTAATCGTGTGAATTAAAACAAATAGTCCATATTGGAATCTGCTCTGTGATATATCGTGTTTTAGAAGCTTGTGTTGGTTTTCTATTTATATGAATCCCGAAAAGAAACTTATTAATTAGCTTTTGTATTAACTAAGGGTCAACAATCCTGACCTCTTCGTATGACATTAGAGATAATCGCACAAATATTTCATATTCCTTGACTTATCTAAACTATATGAAAATAGATATGTATGAGAGAATATTTAAGAGAAAAAAAAATACAATTCCTACCATCGCACTGGCTTCTATATATATTCGAGGAAGACCAGAATTATTCCAGCAGAATCATTGTTCTAAAGCCATCATAAGCCAGAAAAACTAATGCTGAATCAGCAGTCAACTTACATTATATATTCGGCATATAAACAGGTTTGGCACCTGGATGTGGTGTAATGGTTAGGAAGCTTGTCTCACTACAACAATTACGACTGAGTAGTGAGTTCAATCCTCCCTGGGTGCCCCTTACTATCAGCCTTGTGGCATATCCAAGCTAGGCTTGGAAAATCACTATATTTCTAACAGATTGGCAATATATTAAAATTAGTAATATTAGTCGTCGTATCAATAATAAAAGAAGTAATGCTCCGATTTTGAATAGCATATATAATTGACGGCTGCGATGAAGTTTAATTTCAGCTTATCTCTCAAGAATTAAGGAAATAAATCCGTCATTCGCACTTATCATAGACACACAATATGCAAGTATCATTCTGGTTCTGAGCAGGCATGTTTTTTTTTATAGATTCCATTATAAGATCACTATACATTACTTGAATTGGTTCTATCGGTTTTTTACACATCATTCCAATGTTCTACTTATCAATGACATTATTATTACTACTATTATTTTAATTATTATTTCGTTTGGTTTCTGGTGTATATTCATTTACTTCCCTGTCCCTACCAGAGACCTAAGTTCAGAAATTGCATCTGGATATTCTTCACTAACTAGTTTTGAAAAAAAATACATGGATAATGCCATTCGTAAGGTGTGGGCTGTACTTGCGAAAAACGTTTCCGTATTTTTAAGTCATGGGATTCGAGGAATACCTTTAACGAGTCTATTAGTATATTTTACACTCAATCTGAAGGCTCCAACTACATCTGGTATTGTTGCTGTCCTCATGTTCCATATTTTGGAGATTTCGATTCGAAGGTCCTTGTATTTTGATAGTTCTTTCAAGATCTTCAAATATATATATAAGAGTCTGCAGGAACTGACAGTACAACAATGCAGATTTTGTCTTTGCCGTCCCTAATCACGATGTCTGGGCGAATAGATTTCATTGTTCTGTTTGTGTGTATTTTACAGTCCCATGAACTTGTTACAAGTCCTATTCCCGTAAACTGGTTTGCGTAGTGTTCATATCAATTTCTTTTGGTTTTCTTTCCCGTAGAAGTTGAAGATTCTGGCGCATTGTGACATGCCGGGTTTATATTCAATGGGTGACAATACCACGCAACTATTGTATACACAATTTTTTCTGGGATCAACCAGAGAGCTAAGGTCAGAACTAGCATCATAATATTTTCCTTGAACATTTTTGTCAAAACGAAAGAAAAAAAAAGAAAACCGAATTATATGCACACACATTTTACATTGATAAAAATCTTCGTAAAAAGTTTGCTGGACTTGTGAGAACAATCTGTTTTTTTTTGTTTTATTTGTTTAAGGCATCGGCTACCAGCGATAACTTTAATAAGTTTATCAGAACTTTTTCCAATCAAACCTAGTACGCAAAACACTATTGAAAATATTGATGTCTTCATGTATCATTTTTCAGATACTTGTATTTGACGTTTTTGTTGGTGGTGAAAATTCAAGTCAACAAAACGTACGTTCTCTTTTGTTTATCGTTATTAACATTATCATTAGGTTTGTTTTATTATTAGTCGTATTATGTTTTTATCTATTTGTTATTAGTTTAACCTTTTTAATTATTACTTTTATTATGATTTTGTTTATTATTAAGTTTATTTTTTATTTTATTATTATTATAATTGTATTTATTTTAATATTATTATTGTTTTTGGTGATATTGATATTATTATTATGCTTTTATTTTTTGTTTTATTATTATTAATATTACATGTTTTATTATTACTATGTTTTTATTAATAGTATTTTATTTTATTATTATTATATTTCTTTTGATTTCTGGTGTGTACACAGTTCTTTCTGGGTCCAGCCCAGAGATCGAAGGTTAGAAATGGCATCATATTTTCCACTAAAAAAAAAAAAAAAAAAAAAAAAAAAAATACAAACACATATTAGTTTGGTGCAAAAATAATGAGGTAATAATGTCGTTTTTTGACGTATTTTTAACGTCAAAAAACGACATTATTACGTCATTATTTTTGCACCAATCTAATATTTTACATAGATAAAACCCTTGGAAAGGTGTGGCCTGTATTCGTGATAACATTTTTTTTTGTATTTCTTTAAAGCACGTGCTTCTAGGAATCTATTCAGTTAGTCTACAGGAATCTTTTCCAAACAATCCGAGGGGTCCAACTACAATAGGGATAGTTGATGTTCGCATGTTCCACAATTTTGAGATTCCGATTTATTCTTCTTATTATTATTATTTGTTATTTAGTTCTATATAAATTCCTTCAAAATATAGTTTAAACTTTAAAAATTTATTGATTTTATAAAACAGGTAAATTTAAAACAGTGAAAAAAATTACGTTCTTAGCTACGAAGTCAGTATTGTTTGCAAAGTTGAATACGTTTATATAAACACTATGTTTTTCAGAAGGAACTGTTACTTTGATTGCTTTGTCTTTTGCAAAGTTTTCAAGCTGATTGCAATTTTTAATTCATTCCCAGGAAAAAGGTAATCAGTATTAAGTGCAGTAATAGCTGATGATTTTGAATTGATCACCATGTTACTTCTGTTTGACTCGATCCTTTTATATGAATTTTTTAATATCATTATCACCATCATTATTATTAGCATGAAAATAATTGACTTCAAAAGCATAAACTGATGAATGTTTTATAACTCGAGGAAGAACAAAAAAATAAAACATAAATGTAAAAATCTAAAAAAAAAAGTTCTAATGTCAGAAATAATAACGTATTTTTTAATCTTGTACAAAAATATTCTGGAGTGTCTGATCGATTAATTGGCTTTGTCGATGCAGGGAAACATTCACGCGTTTTCTAGCTACTTTTCTATTAAAATTTTCAAACTAATTTTTCAAGGCATCGTTGCCTTTTGAAAAGGCAGATTCATCATGAACAATGTGTAATTTCTTTTCGCAGCCACACAACGGTGTGAAATTTCTTTTAAGTTGCCAACTCCTTCCTCACCATAATTTTTTTAGGCAAAGCCTCATGTAGAGGCGTGAGATTTTACAGCCACGACAGAGGTCTTTTCAACACTTAATATGTTATTTTCTAGCGGACTACTAGAGTCGCTCCGAAAGTAATACATTCTATTGTTATTATGTTAACTAACTACAACAGAGGGTTTTTTTTTTTTTTTATTAAGGAAATCAAGTATAAACTTTTCCACAAAGACATATCTTTGTTATCGGCAGAACGGAAATCTGGTAAAATATTGCCAGGCATGAAATTGCATACGAATTAAATTTGAACGCCTACATAAAAAAATGCCGAAGGATGGGTCAAAGTCAATATGTAATAAATGTCAGTTATTGAGAAGAAGATTCAAGACAGTAAGATGTAAATTCTTATAATTTTTGTTTATTATTTGTTCTGTTATACGTGTTGATCAATTGTTGAGTATGTTATTACCATATTGAAATAAAATATCATTTTCTGATTTTCATAACTGTTCAAGTCGAATTGTTGTGATTTATCTGGCTTGCATACTATTGGACGGACACCATACGTACGCACACACACACACACACATATATATATATATAGGGAGAGAGAGAGCGAGCGAGCCGGCAGGCGTGTGTTATTGAAGACTACGGAACATTTCTATTTAAATATCTTTCGATTTTTTCAGCTTTCTCCTAAGTTGATGAAAAAACTTCCCAGTGCTCGGTGAGTTGCTGAGCCCTTCCTGTTATCACCAAACATCATCATGACAGTATGCGTTTGGTTTTAAGTAGGTTGATTTTTGTTTTTGTAGGTAATATTTTTGGTGTTCGCGGATTAGTGCATTAGCGATTTAGGAGGTGGTTGGAATTTATTATTGGCGGATAATTTATTAAATATATTTAAGATATTTGTGATAGTATTAAATTACATTTTATTTTTGTTGGTCTATTGTTTTTTAATTGCTTCAAGAATGTGTAAGCGGTTTTTGAATTTAATTTTGTAGATGATTTTGGCATTGGGGATTGGAATTCTTATGTCAGAGGATTTGAAACTATTATTAGGGGTAGATTTTGTTATATGGTGAATTTTTATGACACTGGTGTCATTAAGATAGTATGACAGACGACGTGAGGGAGTTGTAGTTGTGAAGGGGATGTATTGTGCTAGGTATATATATATATAACTGATTAGTAATTAGGATGCGCATAATTTTTGTAATTATTCATCATGCCTAGACCAAGAATCGTCAACGTGCAGACATACAAAAAGCACTGTATGGCGGTTTCGTTTTTTTTGGAACTCATCAAAAGTTCGAATTCTCTGAGCGTCTGAAAGTCGAACGAGGACCGGTGCGATACGACACAAACATCATGCCGTTGGCCAAATGGCCACGGTGGCGATGAGAAACTAAGTTACCAGACATAATTTAGAACAGCTCTTGCGTTGGCCAAGTAATATGATGGCTGCGCCGCATCTGTGTGATCTGGGTTCAAGGAAACAGTCCAGATGATGTGAGGAGATTCCAAATTCGTCTGGAGAACTTGATTGAAGATAAAGGCGATATTATTGAATAGGCCCAATTTTTTAGTATTTCACACATCGCCAGAACAGATTATATATATATATATATATATATATATATATATATATATATATATAGTGCTAAATAGGAAATAATAGGCAACACAAGAGGCAGGCCAATGATTGAATATTTTTTAAAGTGCTCAATTCAGAAAAAAATGAATTTGTACAGCTGCAAATAGAATATAAGTTTAACAAATATCTACGCGCAATGAACTACCCGGCTTTCCAACTTACATCCACGTCAGAGCAGTTATATATATATATGTGTGTGTGTGTGTGTGAAAACAAACTTACTCACATACGGAAACACACCCTCCACATCCACACACACACACACGTGTGTGTGCGTGCGTGTGTGTGTGTTTCTTTGAATAAGTATTATTACATGTATAACTAAATTCTATATATTAGGTTGGTGCAAAAATAATGTCGTTTTCTCACATAGTAACATATGTGAGAAAACGACATTATTTTTGCCCCAACCTAACATAACTGAAATTGCGTAATTATCAATAAGAATAGTTCTAGAATAAGTAATGTTGGGGAAGACAGGCAAACACTATTCTATTGTATCTGGTATATTCTTCCATATATTTTTGTAATCATTGGATACCGTATCTTTGGATTCCGATTTATTTTGCTATGTAGATTAAGCTTTAGATACAATATTTTAATTTCTTCGAAGACTGCAAAATGTTTAATGTTTTCTGTCAAGAAAGACGGTAAAGATTTCCCTGAGTAGAGATTTATCAAGCTGTCTGAGAAAACAGTCAAAGTCAGAAGAATAAGACTACGAATATATTGCTTAATATAATTAAAAACTAAGCATCTTTTGATTCACTTTATGTTTGAGAAATCGAACGAATGTTTCGGATGAAGTATGCTTTATGTTTCTTATCAAATTAGTTTTTTTTTTCTTTTTGCAGATCCACGTAACAATTCTTAATGTGTTTATGTGTGTTCAAAGAACGAGACGCGAATGAAATATTATTTTATGTCATAAATAATTTCAGATTTTATTTATCGAAAATATACTACGAACAAATTTTACTAAATAATATTCTAACGTTTTTTTTCCGTTGACCTTTTACTACTTATCGCAAGCATCTTCTATACTTGTTTTAGTAAATTTCAACAGGAGTTGAAGCGAAATAGATTTCAACGAACTATTGAATGTGTTTTACATTAAAGAATATTTTTGCATCAAAGCTTTTTCGCACCAATCGAATAGCGGAATAAATCGTTGCTGCTAACATAGGTGAATATGGCAGGGTACACCGAGCTAGTTTTCTGTGTTATTATCACTATGTGGAGGCGCTTATCTTGCTAGATCAATTACGACTAAACAGTGAGTTCGATCCTGACTGGGTTCTTCTTAATCTTGCTCTTTTGCCTCAACTATGCTATTCTTAGTAAATCAATATAATTGCATTATGCGGCGTTTCATTATCATACAGGGAAGCAATAATATCCTAGCAAATAGCAAATTTCAATCAAAATTTTGTGAACACGTTATGGCTGCTGGTCTTATAAATGAGAATTTAGTGTTTCTATTAGGTTTAAGAATTCTAAATAATACCCCACGATTCCACAACATTTTCTGTCTTCATGGAGCTCAGGCTCTGGAGTCGTATAGGAATTATATTTTTTCAACCAATAACATCTCATCAGCAGTTTTTTGATAAACAATCATTACAAAGGCAAATGCCGCCAAAGTACTTGCAGACATAGTGGTAAACCTACCACGATTTTAACTATTTAGAAATTAGAAAATAATAATACAACTATTTTTAACACTTCCACAATTTCGAGAAAAAATTTACGCGAGCAAATAGGAAATTATTTTCTCATCAATGAAAACCTTGTATTCAAAAAGTACGCATCTCTGTGTGGAATTAGATTTTTAACCTTTTTACGGATACAGACATGGAAGATTACTGTTTCGCAAGATCCACACAGATTTCGGAGGTCATGGCAGAGAGAGAAACAGTTGCCGTCAACTAAGGCCTTGTCCACACACATAATAGAATGGATTAAACAGCAGCCGGTTACTTAGCCTTTTATCTACGAACGCAGAAACACATTAGACTGGCTTTCATGAACTAAATATTTTCACAGAGCACTAAGTATACTTAATTACTTCATAAAACAAACTTCACTGCAAGGAAAATTTAATATTATATTGCTATTGTGTATTTCTGAAAAGAATATGTAAATGTTATTTCAATTTAAGTTCTCCTACTTTGATTCCCAAAAATAAAGTTTTATTAGCTTCCTTTAAAAGATGTGTTGTTTCTGTTGTTAAATGTCTGGAATTCTGACACTCAGCAACAAAAACTTTGGCAGACTGGGTAACAGACGTCTGCATTTGCGTTTAATCATTGTCTCATGGAATCCATTTTTCATCGTCTTCTACGGTATATTTAAGGACATATTATACATAATGACATACATATGTCATTACATTTTGTTCCCCAAACTGAAATTTAATTGTGAGTCAACCTGATACTAAATATTTCACTATTATGATTTATATTTTATGGTTTTGGGATCATTTGACAATAGGTATCTTCGTAAATTAGATATTTAAACATGTCTATCGGATTGATACATCATTTGAATTTACTAGAGCTTTCTTTCAATTTTTATTTAATGTACTTTTTTCTATTATTTTCGCATGTCGATTTTTCCTCATATGAAAAATATTGTATCTTAAGGAATATATACACAGATAGACGATCAATTTTCTAGTTGCGCGATATAGTTACTTATCGTATAGCAATACTGATATCGAATCATTGTGGAAGGTAGCAGACATGTGCAGAAATAGTTTTCTAAGGAAAATAAACATTACTGACAAATACCACCCACAAAGAGCCTTGATCTTTTCCTACGAACCGATACATTTCGAAACCAACACAAACAATAAAAATGATACTTCCTTTAATTTTCTTTCTGTCTTTTTCTCTTTTGGTCACATAATCCTATTTGATTTACTCGTAAAAATCCTTTTCAGATCACTTCGTATCAACGACGCCGGCGCTACCCTCATTATGTTGCGAGTGCGCATGTGCATTTGGACACAGGAATAGCTCGCTTTACCTTAGGCAATATATTTCCGGAAAAATCTCCACAAAAGTCTTTTTTTCCTTTGTTAATCTGCATTTCTTTATTTTTATCTTTATTAAATATTTTTCTAGCTATCTTTTGTCTAATGTTTGAGAACAACAGTTTTAGATTTTAGTATTATATAAAAAAAAAAAAATAAAAAAAAAAAGTTTTAAACAAACGAAATTCATAATAATAGTATTAACCTAACCTCCCATCATTCATCTGGCCTTCTGGAAGCAGAAGCTACCATGCAGCGATTGAAGAATTGATTAATGGCTTCTACAAATCCCTGCTGCTTCACTTTCGTTTTATCTTCTTTATTCTTTCTCATAAAGCTAGTTGCCTTTTTTCAAAACTTTGCAAAATAGTTATTTTCTCCAATTCTCTAAGGTGTTGCAAGTTCCGATTTAAAGCATTTTACATTAATCACCGTAATTAATTCATGTATAACTTATTGCAATTACTTTGGTATTCTTAGATAAGGCATATTCTAAATTCTAAATTTTATATCATATCTTTTACTATGGACAAAACTTTATTTTTATTTTTAATTCGAGGCGCAAACATTTTCGTCCACATCCCAAAATTTGATCGAATGATGCAACCATTTCTGTTCTCGTAAACTGCTTAGGGAAATTATATTTAACACCAAGAGATAAATATTATTTCAAGTGACAATTTCCTGTTATCATTGACCCCATTTATTCTTATCGTTGTTATTCATTTTTTAAAACGTTTTTTTTTATATATATACTGACACTACCATTCCCTTTTTTGTCAACCATTAGGCAGACAACTCTTTTCCCCTCTGCCCATCTTTCAGTATATGCTGTGACAGCCAAATTCTTCAAATATTAGGTTTGTGCAAAAATAATGACGTAATAATATCGTTTTTTGACGTATTTTTTAACGTCAAAAACGACATTATTACGTCATTATTTTTGCACAAACCTAATACTTTTTCCTCCTTATATATCCCAGGTCATTTAATTCTATTTCTGATTCTTAGTAAATGTTTTCTTTTTTTATTTCATCCTCTTAAAGACGCCTTATTAACTCGTGTAGTCCGCCCATGATATTCTAGTTCTTCTGCAAACCCTCCTGTTTTCTCAGGTTTCTTTCGTTTGTAAGAAAATTGTCTAATATCCACTGATATATAAATGCATTTATACTACTTATATTTTAGTATACTTCATTTGTTTTAAAAATAATGGCAGACTGATAATATTACTAAACGATGAAATAAACCAAAAATAGTATGACTGTTAAATACAGAGTAAATTTTATTAAAGTATACTGGAATTAACATTGGCATTTTCTGGAAGGGTTTACAAGAAAATCCAAAATATGAAATGCAGAATTCTACTGGAATAAATCCAAAGTATATAAGCTACGAAACACTGTTTAATTTTACTTGTTAATCTTATGATATTTACCCTCGGAATGTTTTTTTTTAAATATTGCTTTATTTCAGGAAAAACCACGAAGATATACTTACTGAAATATAAATAAATGAATGAACATAATTAATTTCTTCTACAATATGAACATTTCCACAATTCGTGTCAAAATGACACTAGAATTCTTCGTCTACATTTACCCAATATGCTTCATAATTACGGGAAGCGATCATTTAACTCTAACTCAACGAAAATTCCATCTTGACGTTTCTAAAGATAGAAATACAATTATAAATTAAATAATCTGACCTCTGTTTTTCCCAAACGAAGGCTTATTTTTGTTTCCTCTATGAGGATTGGAAAAACGGAAGCAGGTTTACAAAAATTAAACACCATAGTACATGATCGATGAAATATTAAGAACAAGAAATAAAGTGATTCACAATTATATCAAACAGGATATTCCGCAATAAAAATAAAAGTTGGAAATAACAAAGCAATGTGTAAGGGAAAAAGAAAAGGAAAATAGATTTTGAATGGAAAAACAATAAATATTTTTGAAAAGTGTTAGAAACATCAATTTCGTGAAATAAAATATCTATTTAACAAAGAATATTAGCATTTTAAGGTAAATTTAAATACTAGGAACCTTTTGGTGTAAGACTTTAAAGTTAATACTAAATATTTTAAAGACAAATATTACGATATATGGGCAAGAAGATGATTAGGTGATTAGTGTATTAATAACAAGACTAAAACCAGAAACAATAATATTGAAGTGAAAATTCTTATGGCAAATCGAAATATTTACCAAGCGCTAAATCGTTAATGCCTATCGCCATCAATAATTAATACCGGATTTTTCTAAATCGATCAAACCGAATTTTGTTTATTTTTAACTATAATACAGTATTTATTTACAAATCTATGATTAAAACTTTCGCTGCTGCATTGTTATAGAATTACTACCTGGTTGTGCTGCATTGTTTTGGGAAAATATGAAATTATTATTCACATCGAAATAAATCACTGTAAAGATGCTGAAGGCGGTTTTTCATGGACGCCGCCATTTTCGTTTCGACTGAATTATCTGCAGAATGCATAAACAACGACCCCAAACCAAAATACGATGAAAAAATACCTTACGACAATGGTCGTATTTTTTACTACAATAAGTCTATCTTAATTTGAATAGAACAATAAACGTTAGTTAGTTAATAATAAATCAGGAGACCGACATTAGTTTAATTATTATACTAACTTAAGATTGACGTTTCAGCGTGTCTAGAAAAAGTATAAACACGTCGACTGTGACACTATTTAGCGGTTGCGTGAAAATTAAAAGCGAGAAATAATTAAGGCGAGAAGAAGCTATCATGAAAGACATACTGAGCGATGTTATTTTTTTTAACAAAAGAAAAGTGGTAAAGATTTTATTTTCCTTTGCGAAGTATTTTTTTTTTCGCAGAAGTTAGGAAATTCGTAAGATCTCGGATCTGTCGGAATTAATTTATGCTACGAGGCGGCGAATAAAAGATAGCCATCTGCCCATGGCAATAATGAAAATTTCAAATTGGTCAAGTGGCCTACAAAACAGAATTCTAGAAGATAATCGTAATCAGGTCACGTGCTGACCAAGAAAGGTATCAGCTGAGGCGAGCCAAGAAAAAGGGAAGAATAAACCATTAACTATCTTTCGGAGATATCATTTGGTTTTGGGAAAAGACACCTGTTTTTTATTCAGATCATGGACATGATGAAAGTTTGTTACCGGGACAGATAATTGGCGACAGGGTGCGAAGACGTCCAGTTGACCACCCATTTGACGCTTGGCGAAAAACTCCAGATGACATTGCGTTACGATAGAGATTAAGTACCACACTACGAGCCGTAGGGGTCTGGTGACAAAAAAATAGGAGAAGAAAAGAAAAAAAAAAAGGAAGATTTTGTTTTTCCTTTGAGCGATAATTGAAAACACTCGCGCTGCCGAGCGTCATTGGCTGAGTGGTGGCGTGAGCGGTGGGCGAAGGTAAACATATGAGAAGGAGGGGAGGCCTGTTGACGCCTCTGAGGGGATTGATGTGAGATAGCAATATGAGAAAGGAGGAATTTGGGAGGACGAATCCCTTAAGAACCCCACTGGAGCAGAAAGTAATGGACTTCCAAAAATGGAAAGTGATAAATTTTCCTGTCTGCAAACAAAGAAAATCCTGATTGTGGATTTAGAATTATCGAGGAACCCAAACCACGACAAGCCGACATCCGGTTTTGGTCGGCGTCCATATAAACAGAGTCGCAGCGAGTAGACGGTAGTTGGAGAGTTGGAGTTGGAGAGACGCAGACACAGACAGAGTTGAGCTGTGAGCTCTGAGACCAGCCTCGCAGGAAGCTGACTGAAGATATCCACGCATCCCGACTTAAACTTCTAGCCAAAAACAATTTACTTTTGAAGAACGACTTAGACTCACACCACCAAAACAAGTTTTACGAATATTGCCTGAAGACACCAAAAACCAGTTATCGAAAAACAACTTAAGATATTAATACTCGCCTAACAAACGCAAAGTGACACGGATCCATAGAAGCGGTTTGGGAGAAAGACGCAAGTTCTGTATTCGGCAACCAGATATAAAGATATTTGTTATACTTTTTTTTTTTTTTTTGACACATTTGAACTTTTCGAGTTGTTACTTTATTTTCTTTTACATATACTTCTGCGATGTCACCTTTGCTCGAATTCGGCTTGCATTACGGCCCGGCTACTAGTTGATTTCGTCTACCTAAGATCAAATTACAACGTGGGTAAGTTATACTAGAGATCAAAGCAGTTACTTCGGTAACCAGACGTTGGAGGCGAGCTGGGAACGACAAAGCTGATACCGAATCCAACCAGATTCCCATCCGAATCAGCCAAGGGTTAGAACGTCACATTTGGTGCCGTGACAACAGGATCACGTCACATTTGGCGCAGCGACCCATACCAAGTCACATTGGTCGTTACGGGATAGTACGGGGGCAGAGAGGCCGGGGTGACCTCACAGACAGTAGTTGATGTAAATTTCAGAAAAAATGTATCAAAATTTCTACAGCAGCAGAGCGTTCAATACTGAAATTTTATTTTAAATTTTGAAATTAATATTTAAATTAATCTGCTAATCCAGGGTAGAAAGGTATGGGAAATCATTAGTTGTATAATTATCGAATGCTTTTCGGATTAAAATACAAATATGAAAGACTTAAATATATTTGCCAAAAGTAAAGAGATGTTTTGCGTACTGTTTTTTTTTTTACATTCAACACGAATATCAAAATGTCATTTTTTATCGATGTATGTGCATTAACAGAGACGCAGAGAGAAAGAGAGAGAGGAGCGAGAGAATGTTGAGAGGGGGGAAGAAATTGAATTGACCTATGTAAATATTAAACTCTCAAAATACGGAACAAGAATGTGACCAAAAATATGTGTATCAGAAAAGCAGTTCATGTAAATAGTAGGAAATGAAGGGAAGAAACATTAGTAAATTTCAATTCAGAAAATACTAGTAATATCAAACTCAACGGCACAACAAAGTCAAACCAAAATCCATCCATAAACTGTCTACTGACAGATATTTCAGAATGCATCCTAAATAATACCAGCAATTATATAATTTTATTGATAAAAAAATTAAAAAAAAAAGATCTTGCATATTTTTACATCTTAAGGATGTCTATCGGTACATAGTATATGAAAAGAATGTGATAGCAAGACGACCTATTAATACGTAGGATTGACTTTGTCACTTCGAAAAAATATGAAGAGAAGTCAGAAATATAAAATAAAATTTGATAAACAGATGTTTCATAGGAATTGAAAAGAAAACAAATATAGGACCACAATTCTATATTGAGGTATGCGTAGAATAAAATCAAACAAACCATAAATCGTTTATGTAGCAAAATATTGCGTCCAAGAGAATACATGATTCAGTAATGTTTCATGAAAAGAGGACAAAGCTAAGCAATATGAAGAAAATGCATATAGTTGGAACAAAACCTATATAAAATAGGCATAATTGGGTTAGAAATATATTTTTTGAGGAAATGGGCAAACAGTGAAAAATTTAACGATAAAACAATTAGAAATGAGAAAAAGAGAATCTGATTTGATTTATACATTCATTCATTTTTTACGGATTATCTACACTTTACAGGTTATTTAAAAGCATTTGATATTTTTAGATTGTAAGACTTGTTTTTAGACAAGAATGATTTAGTAACACGTCTTACTAATTAACACATAGCTAGGGGGAGAACAGCTGGATTCATATCTTCCACATGGGTTTTTGCGTCTAAGCAAATATAATGAACGGAACTGAAACTGGAACTTGACTCTCCGATTGACAATAATAATAATCCATTACAACACCAACACATCCAAGCTTACAGCATCTGCTATTACAAAATGGTCACCCATCTAGGTACTGACCAGACCGGACGTTGCTTAAATTCGGTGATCCTACGGGAAACGATATTTCATCGTGATATCGCCGTGATCTCGGTATAGTATGTACAGAGTCTCATTGTTGCGAAAGAAATACAAAGCTATTAGTCTACAATACAATATATATATATATATATATATATATATATATATATATATATATATATATATATATATATTCCATATTCTCTTCAAATATTCGGTTGTTGTTCAATGAGAAACAATACTTAAAAACTGGGAAATATAATCGAAAAGAACAAATATATGCAGTTTGATAGTTCCGTAACTCTCGAAGCATTTTGTCGAAATTTTTGGGATTGATTTTTGTGTCAGTGTTGTCACTGCAGTAACCCTAATCAACATGAGTTTTTGTGCCAAGAAAGAAAACACTTTTTTTTAGCTAATTTTATGGTGCTGATTTCGAAATGACCTTAGTTTTAATAGCTATCAATTTTGCTGGACTGAAATTGCTCATTTTTTGGAAAAAAGATCAGTTTCCAATCTTGGCTGATCGCAAAATTTAGTTAATGAAGATCATAGACACACATTCATTTTCAGGTAGGCTAAGTTATTTATGTCAGTCACCTGAAATAAAGTATTTATTATAAGATGTGTGTTTGAGTAAAACATTTTAAAACAGAAGTACTGAATTTTTCCAATTTATCTCCAAAATTTGAATAAACTTTATCAGTAATACACTGTAGTAAACATGATAATTAAGGTGACATTAAGGAAATAAAACCCTAAAATCTTCTGTTTGGTATGCTTAACTGTATCCCTTCTCTTTTATCCCTTCACTACGGGAGGAAACCAAGCACATTGAGAGTATTTTTTCATAGTTAGAAAGGGACTCCTACTGAAAATATCCCAATTGAATGCACCTATTCCATTGTACATGATACGATTGAAGTGCCAAAAGGGACAGCCAATATCATATATGCAGAAAACAAATGAAAAAAAAATGATTTTCTTCAAAAAAATGAAACACTTTTGTACAGCAAAAACGGTAGCTAACCAAGAAAATGTAAGGCCATTTTCAAACCATCAAATTAACTAAAAATGATGTTTGATGTCTAGACACCATTTCGATTTGTTTCTTTTTCGGTTTTTTGCTGACCAGTGTAATCGTGGTGATCTCTTCATTTTTTTTTCACATATAAATTTCCCACATTCCCTTCTGTACACTTGCTGATATTAGGAATGCAGAAATACCGGCCATTTCAAATAATGTCCAGTTATTTTTTTTTTTTTTGTTCACATACTTCTTCCTTAGGCTTGGGTGTGCAGCTGGTTTAATGGACAGCGCCTTCAAATGAGAAATCGGAGAGCCGATTTCGAATTCCTCTCGAGCTCGTTACATTTACATATGCGCAAATACACTTTGAGAGTTTATGAACATAACTTTTCTCGACATCAGTTATGGGTTATTAATTCTGGGATGAACAAATCATAATTAGCTGCAAAAACAAGAAAACACCATACAATTTAAACGTATGTTCTGGATTTAAATCATGAATCAAACGTATATTCTGGATTGAAATAACCTGTGACGGGTTGATAAGCCATAGAAAATGAAGCAATCAATAAAGAAACGATATCCTATATTAAATGTAGGCAAATCATATGAATATATTGCGTGTTCATACATTCCTATGATCATAATCTACCGTCTTTCAACTGATTCAATCATCATGAAGGACTTCAGGGCAGAAGAAATAGACTTTTGATTTGGTTTCCTCCTCATGATACTTTCAATGTGCATTCAGATAGCTTGGCGTTGCCCATCTCTTCTCCCAATGCTTGAACGGCAACTGAAAATGGTATAAGTCGTCCTTTGTTTGTACACTTAATCCTCATGTTTTATTTTCAGAGTTTACTTTCTCCGCAACCGGTTGCAAGCCAAGGTTGTAGGAACTATTCGGTCCAGTTATTTAACCATAGCTGGGGGAGAAGATATGGATTCATACGTTTCCCAAAATTGTTAGCACGTAAGTGAATGTAATGAA
>OZ010577.1:108365701-108368201 GCA_963932145.1 Acanthosepion lycidas | reverse complement strand
ATAAACACTCTTTAAAATAAACGGAGCGTCTACTCGAATACAGTTATCTTCTAAAAATAACGGTTATACATATAAAAATGGTGACACACACACACACACACACACACACATATATATATATATATATATACACACATGTGTGTGTATGTGTGTATTAATTGAATTTAAATAGAAAACAGACAACGTTAAGTATCCATTGATTTTAATTTATTTCCCCAAGTATATAATTTTTCTATCTGGTCCATCAGACAGCAGATCCAAGGATTAAAAAAAATGTTTTAAATTTACATATAGTTTTTACACACATTTGAGGGGTAGTTTTAAGTTGATGTAAGGAGATATAGAGAGAGGGGGAGGAGGAGTATGACAGATGCGGTCAAAATTAGAGAGTGAAGGGAGAGATAGGGATACTTTTAACTCTATTTTTATTAAGATATTTAAGAGTAAGGGAAGGGGGTCTGGACCAGACATTGACGTGTTTAATAAGTCATCTCACAGGAAACGGGATAAAGAGTAAAAGAGAAGATATAAGTCAGTAGGAGGGGAATTAATAATTGATTAATGAATGGGAAAGAGCGTTTGTAAAAGCTAAAGGAAAGGGAAACTAAGGGTAAATTAACATATATATGGGCATACTGAGGATAATTTGAAAAAAATAAAACACATTTTTATATTTGGCTGTAAACGTTTGACATTAAGCATTTTTAAAGTTTTTCAAGAAATTAAGCTAGGAAATAAATATAGTGTGAATATAATATGAATTAACAATATTACTATTATTAATATTATGAATAACATTTAAGGAGTGAAATGTTTTTAATTAAAATATTCCTGTAGTATTAGCTTATATATTTATTCCTAATTCCTCTTCTATTAAACATGTACACAGGCTGCTTAGGTAGGTTGTACACAGTATCGATCTGTCTTTCTTGACTTAATATGTCCTGTGAATGTCATATTTATCAAAACCTCTTTCCTTAGGTACCCTAGAATTTTCAATTTTCTCTTTCTGAATCTACATATAACTATCATTTTTGTGGCAATTTTCACTAAGTTTTCTTCATTGTTCCCGTGTTAGATCGGTGGTATTCTCAACATCTTTCTATAAAAACAAATTTATGTGACCTCAAATCTCTCGTTCATCTGTGAGGAGATTGTCTAGCCTTCGCTGTCATATAGAGGAATGCATATTACGTAACAGTTCATTAATTCGTTTTTGTTTCTACTGAATTCTTTCTGTTTCTTAATACTTTTGCTTACATTAAGGGAGGCATTATTCGCTATTGCAGTGCGACAGCAGATTTCAGTCTCGCGTTTTCCGTTTTCAGCTAAAACACTTCCGATATACATAAACCTTTGTTTCATTTTGATATCTTCAATTTGGAATTCGCATTTTGGGGGATTTCTTTTCCTGGAAACCATCTATTCTCTCTTCTTACAATTGATATTTAGTTATTTCTTTTGGCTTTCCATTATTTCTCTTTTGCAGGATTTCATGTAGGTTCCATTTTTTGTCTGCTATCAAAACTGTGTTATCTGCATATCTAATTTTGCTAAGATTACGATCGGGTAAAACTAATCCTGATAGGAGTGTAATTCTCGTAGGATTACTTCACTGTAAAGGATGAATAAGTCCGGCGAGATGACGCGACCTTGCCTTAAATTTCTTTCTGTTTTTGTGTCTTTCCTAAAGTCTTGTCTATCCACATGCAAGAGGTTTGCTTTCAGTATAATTTCTGTAATATTCTAATATCCTTCCCAAATAAATCAAACTTATCTAACGGTTCTAAATCACGCTATTCGTCAAACGATTTTGCATTTCACGCAACCATATATTTCATAATACATATAATTTCTTAAAATATAAGCTGAAACTCGCATGGTATATTTATTACATAAATACATTCTGAAGATTTTATCAAAGTTGATTTATTAATAATTATTGTGAAATTATTGATTTGCATTTAGAAATATGATATATTGTATGTGTGTATTTGGAGATAATGTTTCACCCATCCATATCATTATTCTGTTGTCACACATTTTCATAAACGATCCTACTATATTACAATTGTATAAAAACTAAAACTCACGCGCAGTACACGTGAATACACACATTAAAGACACCAAATGCGAAGGTTTATATTTGAATTTAGTTATATGATTCCAGCCAACTCTTAATGTGCAAAAATTTAAAAATAATGTAACCGTTTGTCTCTTAGTGACTTTACTTCCATGTATGATCTGATACCGATTAAAAAAATTATAAACATTTGATGAAATACTGATAGAAAGCAGAAAATAATGATTTCAATATAATTATTGGGCAAATTTATCTTTTTATGTCTATGAATTTATTTGAACATTTATTTATTTATTTATTTTATAAGGATGCTTCTTTTAGAAAAAAGGAATATAAATATATAAAATGTCGATAGTCAATAAGGTTTTGATGCAGATATATTTTTTCAACACGTTATCTGCAGATGTGACAATTTTG
>OZ010577.1:108288201-108358201 GCA_963932145.1 Acanthosepion lycidas | reverse complement strand
ATATATATATATATATATATATATATATATATATATATAAGGTTGGTGCAAAAATAATGACGTAATACTGTCGTTTTTTCACGTGTTTTTAACGGCAGAAAACGACATTATTACGTCATTATTGTTGCACCAACCTAATATATACACACAGTGAGTGAGAGATAGATTCTCTGGCCTGATCAACTTTCCAGTATTTGGCTGAAACTGTTTATGGGAAGAACATTCTATTTTTATATATTAAATTGTCAATTTGCAGAAATTGTTTGCTTGATTTTTTTTTTTTTTTTAAGATTTATTGCGGATCGTTACTAAGAATATATCAGCTGAAATGTGGAATCTTTATATTTTGAAAAGTCAAACGTCGGCGTTTTCCTTTTCTTGAGGGACAAAAGAAATCCACGCAAATATTATATTAACATTCTCTGACATTCGTTCGTCATACTGAACTGAAAAAATGGTGGAAGACATTCTGCCTTGAAGATTTTGACTTCAAACGAAGTCAATTCCTGCAATTTTCGATTACATTCAAGTATGATTTTGGCTGAACACCAAATTTTCATGAAACGAATTGATGTGACAATTCAAATACATCCAGATAAAGCGTAAGTTTTACTATTCATGAATTGTTCATTTAGATGCCAGGAAAATGGCCGCCAAAATGTTTGAATGCTGAGTGGTAGTAATATCGAATGGTAAATTCTACTTTAGGTTTAGACTGTTTCCGCCGATATGTTAAACGAAATATTTGTCACTTTAGCTAAAAGATGCCCACGCCTCTCTGATCCGGTAATTAGAAAACTGTCTACGCAGATTTAATATGCGGGTTCTCTACACCCACATAAATTCAAGATTTATAATAAGCAAGAAAATCACGTTTTCTGGGATTATTTTTTTTCAGGTAACTGACAATCTTTCTACATCTGTGACATGTCTCATCGCCTTATGGGGATCATGCGTACCCCAGAGCATCCTAAACTTCATATCTTTTAGCATTTTTTTTTTAATAACTAGCATTGCATTTCTTCTTATTCCATCCATTTACATAATCACTCATATGTACGTCAATTTGTTTTCCTTTGTCCTTCACATCGTCAATAAATGCTGTGGATGACATGTTTCCAGGTCATAATTATCTAAATATATATTCCAGAAATTTGCAGGATCTCTTCTTGATTTCATATATAATTTTCTGTCTAGGCTTAATTCTCTATAAATCTTCATACGTCTTTTCATGCCCCATCTATGGTATTCTCATCATGGCGATTATGTGTAACGTCATGCTATCACAGCCATTAATGACACCCGAAAATTTTCTCCTACGCAATTTCATTTATAACGTATCGATTAACCCTTTCAAGCCCTTCCAAAGTTCACAGTTGGAGTGAATTGCATCCAGACTGAGGTCGGAGGATTTGACCTTGGGTCACGGTATCTAGTGGACAAGAGTAGACAAAGGATTTTTCTGGTAATCTTTTTTGTTAAAAAATGTTTGTGAAAAAAAAGTTGTTTGTGTTCATTTATTTCAGGAATGTTATATGTGCATTCCGGATGAGTCATGTGACCGAGGCCCAATGAAGAAAAAAATGTAAGGAGCACGCCTTGCAGATAAGAAAGATTTAGAGGAACTTTAGAGTAATAGAGTTGCAAGAAAATCCATAAATGATTTTTTAATGTTTAGGGAAGGAATGTTAAATAATAGTTTAGTTGACTATTAAATTTTAGAGGAAGTGTATCGCTACCAGACTTCCTGACTTTGACCTTAGGGATCAGATACAAGAGAAAAAAAAGAAATTCATTTTTATGGCCTGAACTAGCGTGGGAATGACAAAGAAAGTGTTTTTCGTTGAGCTGGTTCTTACACGTCCAACAATTTAGTTGTTTTCTTTCACCTCTGGATATGCTCCCAAGTCGGATGAGAAAACGATCCGACTGGATAGTTAGAAATATACACATCGACGTGTTTAATAAAATAGTTAAGAGTAAAATATATATATATATATATTTATATATATATATATATATATATATATACACAAATTATATACCTATATATATATATATATATACACAAAAATTATATACCTATATATATATATATATATATATATATATATATATATATATATACATACAAATTATATACCTATATATATATATATATATACACACAAATTATATACCTATATATATATATATATATATATATACATACAAATTATATACCTATATATATATATATATATATATATATATATACAAACATAATATATATATATACAAAATAATATATATATATATATATACACAAATAATATATATATATACACAAATAATATATATATATATATACACAAATAATATATATATATATATATATATACACAAACAATATATATATATAAATATATATATATATATATATATATACACAAACAATATATATATTTACACAATATATATATATATACAATATATATATATATATACATAAACAAATAATATATATATATACATATATACAGAAATAATATATATATATATATATACACAAAATATATATATATACACAAATTATATATACATAAATTATATATATACACAAATAATATATTATATATATACATACAAAATAAACTATATATACATACAAAATAATTTATATATATAAACTAATATATACATATAAAATTATATATGCATATATATATATATATATATACACAAATAATATATATATGTATATATACATACACAAAATATATGTATATATATATACATACACACAAATAATATATATATATATATATATGTATATATACATACACAAAATATATATATATACACAAATTATATGTATATATATATACATACACAAATTATATATATATATATATACACACATAGAAATTATATATATATATATATATATATATACAGTATATATATATATATATATATATATATATATATATATATACACAAATTATATATATATACATACACAAATAATATGTATATATATACACAAATAATATGTATATATATACACAAATAATATATATATATATATATATATATATATACACACACAAAAAATATATATATATATATATATATACAAATAATATATATATATATATACACAAATAATATATATATATATATACACACAAACAATATATATATATACAATATATATATATATATATATACACATAAACAAATAATATATATATAGACATATATATATATATATATACACACAAATTATATGTATATATATATATATACACAAATTATATATACATAAATTATATATATATATATATATATATGCACAAATAATATATATATATATATATATATATATACACAAAATATATATACAAAAATTATATATATACACAAATAATATATATATATACATATACAAAATAATACATATATATATACACACAAATAATATATATATACATACAAAATAATATATATATATATAAACTAATATATACATATAAAATTATATATACATATATATATATATATATATATATATATATACACACACAAATAAAATATATATATGTATATATACATACACAAAATATATGTATATATATATATATATATATATATATACATACACACAAATAATATATATATATATATATACATACACAAAATATATATATATACACAAATTATATGTATATATATATACACAAATTATATATATATATATACACACAAATTATATATATATATATACACACAAATTATATATATATATATACACACACAAATTATATATATATATACACAAATTATATATATATATATACACAAATTATATATATATATATACACAAATTATATATATATATACACAAATTATATATATATATATATATATATATACACACAAATTATATATATATATATATATATATATATATATATATATATATATATATATATATACACAAATTATATATATATATATATGAGGTACATCCACGCAAATGTAAACAAACAGAGTTAGCATGATGAAAAAACGCCAAACTTGACGAAAACTAGTTGTTATCGTCTAATGTTCATATCATTATTAAAGAGGAAATATCAAAGTATTTTTGGGATATTTTTTTACATTTTTAATCGTTCCTAGCACGTCTGAAATTTTTGTTTAATCTTGTTTTTTTTGTCCAAAAAATTAGGACATATAATCAATCATTTTCAATCATTTGATAAAAAAGATGAAAATCTGACTTTGATATTCTTTTAAAAATCAATTATCTTTTTTTCATAACTAATTTTAATAAAATCAGTAATTATAATGTTTATTTAAAATATTTTGAACCAAGCTTAACTTAGCTTCGGCGTCGAAAAAATGAAATTTGAATATAAATCAAAGCAGGTCATAGCCTTTCGCGTAGCTTGACTTGTGACGAAAGACACATTCATGACGTTTTGATAACTTTCGGGAGGATAATTCTTTCTACGGATGGAAGGAAGTGAAATTAATTAGATTTAAGTGAACAAATTATTTGCCTCGTTACTTTAAAGGAAAACTTTCAGCGCTCCCATTTTCCTTTTTTTTTTGTACTTAGCTTTCATCTTTACGTTTAAGATGCTGTATGGAAAATATAAAGAAATTAAAAAATAAGGCTGTTAAGAGTGAGATTAAATTTCATAAGAAAAAGTTATCTAATTAATTTATAGGTACCTTTCTTATGAAATTTTATCAGAAGTGTACATAAAATAATATAATTTTATGTACATTTATAACATTTTAATGTGTTATTTGTATTTCCATTTATTTTGTTATTAATTTTGATATTTCATTTATGGAAAAATGCCATAACTGAGATTAATATAAAAATAAGAACATATAAATTAAAGTTTAGCAGTAGTTAAATTTCATAAGATGATACTGATACTTATAGGTACCCTTCTCAGTTGAAATTGAAAAATCAAATTAACTTCCCCATACGTGTTTCGCAAAAGTAAAGGCCTTAACAGCGGAGAACAATGCTGAAATCAAATAATGCAACTAAATTGTATTCTGGTTGGTCTTCCGTACTTTATAATTACCGCCCGATTATAAGCACAAAATTATATTTTTTAATTACCATGGCTCCTCTGATTGGTCCAAACGATACAATTTTCAAAGCGCTAGACAATGACAATCTCATATGGACACTTTGAAAGGTTGATGGTGCTTTTAACTAATGTTATAATATTTTTAAAAACTTAATGTAAAAATCTATTATAATTAAAGAAATAACAATTAATTGTATTAAAAATTCAATTTTCTTTGAAAATTTTTTTTGCTTTCAGAATATATTGTCCATATTCATAAAAACTACTAAAAATAAATAAAAGCATTTGAAATTAAATAATATATTTGTTTTATTGAGATTTGTATGTTACAATTCAGAGATGATTTTCAGGTACGTTGGCTCTAATTTAAAAAAAAATAAAACATGATTTGCATTCTTCAAAGCCTGGTGCTTTTAACTATTCTAATCACTAAGGTTGATGGGCTCGAATTTCTAGAGTTTTTCATAAAATTAGTTATGGGGGTGTTAATAAATATAAAAAAAATATTTCTGCCATGACATTAATAAAAAAAAAAAAAAATCATTTATAATAATTTCGATAATCTGTGAATAGTTTCTGAAAGTTTCATTAACATCTGACAATTATTTTTATTTTTGCAAGATTTTCCAAATTAATGTGTGTAATACAAAAAAAAACGCGCTAAAAATTATCTGTTATTTACTACCCCTTGTTGCAACAAAGAGAAACAAGGTTTTAAGTCAAAATTTAGAATATTCTAAAATGATGGAAATAATTTTAAAAAAATTTGGTCTATCCTCTTCATAAAAACATAAGCATTTAGAAGATAAAATTTTGTTTTCATAAAGTTTGGCTTATGACTATGCTCTAATTTTTAGCGATTTCGTGGAGGTACCTAATATATATATATATATATATATATATATATATATATATATATATATATATATATATATATATATATATAATGTGTCCATTTGTGTATCTGTTTGATTTCCTTAAAATCTAAAACAAACCATTATTTTGTCAGGTATATGAAGCCTGCAAGCATAGCCATCTTGAAATCGGGATACATATTATTTGAGTTATGTTTTCTTAACTAATTTCATTTTGTCATTCCAATTGGCTTATCGTCTCGTTTAATTTTAAAAGAACATTCTCTTTCCAAATATCAAATCTTAAATTCATTAACTGATACATTGTCGTTTCTTAATTTAAGCACGTTAATATATTACTTAAAAAATTGCATCGAAGACATTTGATTAATATAAGGCCTTAATATGAAAATATTAAGTTACTGCAAATTTCTCGATTTCCATTTAAATGTCAACTGGCTTGGCGGTACTTTGTCATTTAATTATCAAATGCTTATACATATGAACAACAACGAAGTTTCAGAAGATACAGGAAGTAAAAAAAGGATACTTACACTTAGCACCAGAAAGAGACATTTGAAATTTCTAGGGTACATAATTAGGAAAGTGTTCTAGCGAAATTGGAAGGCAAGAAAGACAGGAGAACACATCATAACCTACTTAACGAACTTTTGTGAACTTATGGAATTATTATCGCATAGAGCTACAAATGGCAGGAAATTTTGAAGAGGCATACTCAGGAAATTCTTGAAGGATCACGGGACATGGAAGAAGCAACTTGGTTGTGAGAATTCTTTAGTTTTGAAGCTGAAACCTCCGACAAGCGTATGTTAAATTCACTACAATAATATGATCGAATGTTTTTAACAAGAATATTGAAACCAGAAATAGTAGAATATCTATCGATATTTCAAAGATGTGACGCTCTATTAAAAATCATGGATTAAGAGAGTGCGTAATTAATGTTGTCTGTGTTTTTCATTTACGCATTTATTTTCCACGAAGTTGCTATTTTTTATCAATAGTATATATGGAGAGTTTCAACCCAAATATCTCAGATATTTTGGCAAATTCAATAAGATACTTATTCAATGTGCCGCGTTGCGTTAGAAGACAAGCGAACACATCTCTCCACAACTTCTACACCTTACCGTTCTATCATCCTTTCACAAACGCTTCTTAGTCACGTGGACCGCTGACTTAGCCTATCTCTCTTGTCCTCGGTATGTTCCGATGACCAAATAGATTGGCTTTCAACGCCAGTGTAAGTGACAGTCTTCACCAATTTAAATTAATAAGATTGATGTACCTAAATTATTCCCACATGTATTATCATTAGGTAACCTTATCGCTGTGCGTTTTAATGAGATAAAGATATTTAATCTCTTATTCTTAACAGCACATTTTATTCAACCCTAAACTTAGTCAATGACTGTCGGACAGTAGACGTGTTTGAACCTTACACTCTAGTCTGAATACAAGAGAAACTTTTGTGTATGCATTTATAAATCTACCTGATATATATTTTTCCCACATGTTTATATCCTTGGTGCAGCAGGATTGACCGCGTGTTAATAGGAAGTGAGCAGCTACTGACATTGCTTGAAATGCGGGTCTCCATCACGATTAGGTGGCCATTTTTCACCGATCATACTCAGGGCAATATTTGACGGCCAGTTGTGAAATTGGGTGCGGTTTATTCTGGGATAATCTGGGGCTAGACGTATACTTAAGTTAGATACAAATTCATGGGACAAAGTATATGCTTTGGTTTGTTTAGAGCAAGTGTTTATACCATTTCTTTTCTTAAAATATATGCAGAAAATTATGGATATTTAGGTTTAACTTGCACTATTCAACTTTGTATTATGATTAAGATGTTACAATTAATATTTGAAATAAAACATTATACGCCTTATATCTAAAGTAGGTTTTATTTCCTATGTATCAAATTATCTTATCTTTCACCCCTTTGGACATAAATTCAACTAAGATCTCAAGTGGAACTCGTATATACGATCCGTCCTTAAAGATTCTGTGAAAATGGTCGGTTCTGTGTACCGGTCCAGTAAGTACAAAACTCTTTCTTATACAATACCCTTAAAAAAACCAGACAAGACCGAATATTAAGTAGAGTTATAATATATGGGCAGCATCTCTCCAGTCTTTACTTTCCACTCTCGATAGAGATCAAAAGCGTCCCCGCGTCCTTGTAGGTAGTGAAATATTTTCCACTCTGCATCCCCTTTTTCGCAGATGAGACGACGAAAGATTTTTGCTGCCCTCCCGCTTTTTCAAAAAAGAGAATGTTCAAATGAACGACATTTCTTAATTCCACCTGGTCGGATCCGCTAGTCTAAGATCCGACATGCCACACACATTACAGCGAAACAGCCAGTATTACTTTCATATCCCCTTGATATATCTTAGTAAGATTTAAGATCCACACAAGCAACTTGTTCCCATCCCTTGTGAAATCGACTCTCAAGCGGTTGCTTCTTCGATCACTACCAGCTTAACCTGTTCGACTCTTGGGTATCTTCCACACATATCCACATATGTTGTGCCTGTTACATTGAAAGCCTCTACCTGGAGTCGCTCTCGCGTTTGTACAGGGTGAACATCGTTGTAAAATAATCATTTCACCTGTTCACTTAATAAATATAAAAAGAACGGTCTTTTTTTTTCTTACGCAGTAGAACGAGTACAGTTATTTTGCACGCATGATTAAAATAATTATTTATGAGAAATGCATGGTCGCTTCATCAAATATAGCGCCTTGAGTTATGAGGAAAGTAATGTTTTTTAACCATTTTGCTATTGTTTTAGAATACAGAGCAGGCAAAAGCAGTCACTCGTCAATTGACGGTTCAAACGAACAGCAAGTTTAAATCTGCAGTAACATTTGGATGAACATTTCCGGTTGATTAATCATATTCTACAGAAAGAACACTATAACTGATATTAAAATGATGGCAACACATCTCTTTAATTTTGGCGTAGATAATCTGAAAACATTCTGGAACGAATAAAAGATATGACATATTTGCCCATTAAATTAGTTATAACGATACAGATATGATATCTACGCGGTTTTAGATAGATTCTATCAAAACTAAATGAATAGTCTGTAATATATCTGGATTGTCTGCATGATTATTTGCTATTCAAATAGTAATGACGAAAATGTTATCAGGCGACAATCAAGGGAATGCGTCATGGTCTTATCGACTACAATTATTTAAAGTCCGATGGTAAATTTTTAAAATGTCCACATGAGAGATCAATGTATTTCACGATTATCTGAAAACCTACGTGTATCGCCCATAAATACTTTTGTTTAATATAAGTGAAACATCGGATGTAACAGAAAAATTGTCAAAATTTTGTAACAGCATGAGACAATTGTCCATCCCACAAGATATCTAAAAAAAAAAATATACGAAACTGAGTTTGTTCTTTTTCAGTTTTCCAGATAAGAACTTTAGCCATAATTACACCATTTGTCTTAAGAATTACTGAAAAAACCCTTTGAGTTATACACCTAGAAAGAGAACAGTTCAAATTGTCTTGTGTCATTTCTTCTATATGTTCCCTACTGAGCAATGGTGAGAGGAAAAAGATCTTTTAGGCGTTCAGCAATTTTACCAAAATTCATACTCTAGCTTCCGTCTTTAAATCCATTCAAGAATTATTAAGATAAAGATGAATATGCTTAAAAAGGAGCGAACAGTAGAGAGGAAAACTGGATCAGGAGGTCACAACAACAGGAATCATCATTTCAACTTAAATCTAAATGCATTTTGCTCGTTCAAAGTAGAGTACAATAGTGTTATAGAAACGTCAGAGAATTCTAGTAAGATATCTTTTATCATTTCTAAGATACAACGGTTCAAAGCTTAATCTAATACTTGGACAGTTTTGCTTTTACAACTGGTATGTACATATTAAAAACATCTTCCACGATATATGTCAATGTCATATGACAAAGAATAAAGAACAAGGGGAATGTTGGTTGTTAGCACATATGTCTCCCTTGATATGCAGCGACGCTTCGCATTACTAAATATATGATAGCTTACTGATATGCCATTTTGCGATCATCAATTTATGGTATCATATTGTTGCACTTATATCCGATTTGTCTTGTCTATTTGTCTATTAACTTGAATTTTAATCAATAAAATTTTGTTCGGATTAAACTAATTCACAGTGTGTGTGTGTGTGTGTGTTAAATAATAGTTTCAGACTATTGATTTTTAGTTGCACTGAATTTTGTATCAGGCATTCTGAGGCAGTCCTTTAAGGTCAGATGGTAGACAAAATAGGGATGTCGGTTTTGATTGGCTGAGGCGAACGTTGGAATGTTACAGGTAGAAATTGATTTCAAGTTCAATTTTACACTTCATACACAATAGACGTGGTTATTTCGTGCCTTATGGAACTTTCTCCTCAGTGGGCGTGATGGAGCGACCCCTCTGGCTAGTTAAATGTGTACACGTCGAAGTGATTATTAAAGTATTTAGTCAAAATCCCTTTCGTTGAATTTCTAATTTTACCTCCAAACAAATCAATTAGCGATCACCCGACCGGGAGTAGACGACCGAGAGAGAAGAATGCAGCTTTGTTGTGGAATCGACTCAACCAAAAGAGTTCTCCACAGAAGAGAGGGGGGTATGCTATATATATATATATATATATATATATATATATATATATTTGAAATTAGTATTACATTTCCTTCGCTCAAAAATAATATTAGGTTGGTGCAAAAATAATGACGTAATAATGTCGTTTTTTGACATTAGAAATACGTCAAAAACGACATTATTACATCATTATTTGTGCACCAACGTAATAGTAAAGGACCATGAACACAAGAGGGATGACGTTTTCCACTACGATATACCATGGCGAACTCTGACATCAGCGCAATGTGTAAAACAAACATGCGGTGACAAAGTTGCTGGCCGACTTGCTTTTCCTTTTCCTCTCGCGTTCTCAGTATTTCTATGTACCCCACCCAACCCCAAAAATGTGTAATTATTTAGAAAAATCGAAAATAAATATGTTGTAATGTGTAATAATCACCAGATTTTCACATGAAATCATCGAAGCTATGAACTTTAAGCAAAATATTTACAGAACCGGGAAAGATGGAGGTCTCGTTTTAAACTGACACCAAGAAGATATAGACTTAATAAATTCACCTCGGCGAGTGCTATTTTTTTCTATTCAATATATTACGCGAAATCAATGTAAATGTGTCTTCTTTCGTGCGAAGGCCATTGAAATCTATAAATCAGTGATAAACATTGAAATTGCTAAACTCAGCATTTAAAAATTTCTTGAACTGTTTTCTAACCCTTTCCTCATTTGGAAAGAAACGGAATGTATCTTTCTTGCTTCATTGACTGACTACAAAAGAAAAAGAACCAACTTGGCCACAGTAGCCGAGGGGCCGCAGGGCAGGCCAGGTGTTCTAAATAATACACAGCCGACATCGCCCCCTGCACACACAGCGTTACGACTGAACAAGTGAACACAAAGAATCTTTGTTTGACCAGAGGACCAATCGCTGCCCGAGTTATTTCCGAGCCGAACGCCGCCATCGGGCGTCATTACTCATGCCATTGACTTGCACAATGGACATTGCATCGCATACGTCATTTACAGGTTATTGTTTGAGAATTCAGATGTTAGTATATATCGGTGTCTGGAAAACACAGATATGTAATTGATGTAGCTGCGCACACACGAGAATATATTACGACATATATTTTATACAGCAACATAAGTGCATATAAAAAGAAATATTTTTAAATGCCTAATCTGTGGAAGCATTAACATGCATATTTACATAACACTGAATGCATATATAATGTTCCATCTAGTTGGTTCAAATCTGAAAGAAATAACTGCTAAGAACAATTCCTTCTAAAAATTATTAACAAAAACTAAAGACGCATAAAAGGATTTATTCCTAATCAATAAAAATAGACCGATTTTTTTGTCCTCATATTTTTGTTCTTTTTTGTTTTGATGTCATAATACTACAGTCACATAATTATATCTCTTTTGCATGTGACCACAATCTTTACTTTGGGAAATGTTTGCCCGAATAATGTTGTTTTGCCTGGATTTGACATACATATGTATTATTTGCTTTGTATAATGTGACCGTGTTCTTTTACTTCCTGTTATTGTTTATTGGAACCTCTGAAAATCTATTCGTTAGACATTTTGCCAATTACACTTAAACGTAACAAATTACTCCACACCTGTATTAGCACGAAGACGTGCAAACATACGCATACATGAGATATTATTATTTCTATAAAAAAAAGGCTGTAATAAGACGGAATATATGATTGACTCAAGACGAAAAGAACAAGATGTAAACTGCGAATTTGAGATGGTAACATCAATAAATAAAGCCTTTTATGCAGCTTTTGTGTCTTATAACGGAAGATGGAATATGTGTCAAAGAAATCCGAATACGCATTGGTATAGAGAATATGCATTCCACAAACTAACCAAAATAGGAAGAAACATGAATATTAAGGCTTGGTTAGCAACAGATCTACTTCTGAAAGAAATGGCAACTTACTGCGGAAAAATCTGTCTCGTCAGTCAGGTATCATATGATACATGATCACACAAGTGTATATCGGGTATGGCATTTAACTGACTGATATTTGTTTCTATAAGTTGCGTATGTATGTATGTATATATTTGTTTGAATAAAAACAGATCACTTTATGGTTCCTTAAAGTGATCTGTTTTTATTCAAACATATTTGCTCTGAATTTACATTGAGCTCTCTGGATATCATCCTCCTTGGGTCTACCCGTACGGATTACCTAGTTTTGCATAAACTATATATATATATATATATATATATATATATATATATATATATATATATATATATATATCCTTATACGTTTCATTAAATACTATAGACAAGTGTTGTCTATTTATTTTATGTAAATTTTTTTCGTAACGTCTGATAAGTTTAATAACATTATCGTTGAACGAAGAAAAAAATTCACAATATTGATCCATATTTTTTTAATGCAATCTAAGCTTTCGCCTTACATAAGCCATTATCAAAGATGTCAATTACAACATATTAAGAAATATACGGACAAGACACTGATGATAGTCTGTCATTGTTTACATAGATGATTTCTAAGCAACGATAAACACGTGTATATAAGAAGCGAAAATCGCCCCGCGACGTCACACATGACCACACGATAGTGAATTGGAGAAGTATGAAGTATGGGAAGCGTGGTATAAACCAATGGCTTCTGTTACCAATTATAGACATTTAAGAATATTTGTAGAGATGCCAAAATTGGTTTTGTTTAGGTTGGATTTCAACTGTTTGATGTATAATCCTTCAGGGATTTTTAGTTTTGTCTATTGTTTTCATGTCGAAGTATAGTTGTGTTTTCGACAAGTATTTTACGAAATTGTTTGTGCAGGCAGGCATGTTGTTTTAAATGCCTAAAATGTTAGAGTTTTCATTCAAATGTAGTGCCAAGCGTCGTGAAAGCGAGTTTATGGTGTTACCAACATAAATATTATTAATTCGTTGGAGATACAATCTCCTAAAAGGCACTGGAATTTATAAACTATGTTGGTTTTTTGCAAATCGCTAACCGGGGGAGAAGAATCACTGCGAAGAATTAAGTTGGATATACTAGATTTAGTGTAGTATATGATTAATTTATTTTTTTTGCTAGGATCTGTAGTTGATATATTAGAATTTACTAAATTTTTTAATGTATATATATATATATATATATATATATATATATATATATATATATATTATAAATTTACTTATTTAAAATATATATATATATATATATTATAAATTTACTTATTTAAAATATATATATATATATATTATAAATTTACTTATTTAAAATATATATATATATATATATATATATATATATATATATTATAAATTTACTTATTTAAAATATATATATATATATATATATATATATATATTATAAATTTACTTATTTAAAATATATATATATA
Source organism: Acanthosepion lycidas (assembly GCA_963932145.1). Taxonomy (NCBI): domain Eukaryota; kingdom Metazoa; phylum Mollusca; class Cephalopoda; order Sepiida; family Sepiidae; genus Acanthosepion; species Acanthosepion lycidas. Next base: position 108,344,183 of record OZ010577.1, on the reverse strand, counting down.
TATATATATATATATATATATATATATATATATATATATTGATAATAAAATGAAATCTCTGCTATGAATTCTGTCCAAAATACATGTAAATAATTTATGGCTTTTGTCTTAATCAAATATGTTTTAAGTGTCGCTGCTACAAACTATATTTCTATGTGTCTCTGCTGTCTACTGGTTTTAATAAATGTTTCTCGCAGAGCGTTCAAGAGGTAACCTACAAGAGAGCAGATGGTTACTAAATATCTTGGCGCTTACAACAGTTGGACAATACGCAAGTGAGTTTCTGCATCCTTTTCTGCCATAGTTAATTAAATCATTCCTAAGCAGTTTGCCTTTTTTTTTTATAAATGCCACTTCCCAAACTTATATCGTAGTGATTTCATTTGCCATTTATTCTGTACTACCTGACCTCATGAGAAACTAATTTTATAAAGGCTTTAGAACGATAGTTAACGAGATTAGCGATAAGAGCGCTTCAGTCTGTCGTACGCTTTTATCTCTACTCGTTTTTATGCAGGTGAGAATCAGTGCCTGACTAAAATTATTAAATATCTGGACTCATGCTTATAAGCTGTAAGTCTGGATACTAGTGTCCCACTTTAGTCATCGACTGATTATTGATGTCAGCTCAAGCAAGCTTCAAGGAATATCGACATCATAGATTTGTTTTATCAAACGCATGCTTAAATATGAAGGCGCATAAATTTCAAAAGTAAAGCAAAGTATTGAAAAACAAAATCTTTAACAATACAAACAATTAATAAACTGTTATCTAATATCAGACCTCCCACATGGATGCTGGAGAATGGTTTCTTATTTGAAGAAGTGACTTGGAGCAACATAAATATGGTTCGACGTAGGCCATACTGAAAATACCATGGACTGAACCTGTGAGCACCGTCGAAGTTTTAGAGAAAATGTAAACAAAAGAACATTAATAATTTGCATCAGAAAGTGTCAGTTGAAATTTCCAAGTCATATAATGAGGAAAGAGGACAACGCATAATGTACATAGTTAGCTTGGGTAAATGAAAGGCGGAAGGTTTAGGAGAGATAACTAAAACACAGTATGTATTAAGAGCTACAAATTCCATGGAATTGTATAGAATCGTCATCATCTACGTCCTGAAGGGTTACATCACATATAAGAAGGATCTTTTGTAATATGTTGATGACCGACTTTCTCAATGGCCGATATTAATTTCTCATTTTAATCATTGATCGGTTACGAATATCAGTTCAGGCAAGCTTCAACGTATAACTGCATTATAGAGTTGCATATTTTAATAAACGTCTGCCTAAAATAATTTAATATTTGTCTATAGTGAGTATGAAAAAATTGTATTAATATTCAGTATTTCATTAAATGAGTAGTAATTCGCTGTATGCTAGTTGTATCATCTCTTGATCTGATTATTCTTTCTATAGTCAGCCACCTCTGTATGACATAGCCAATGACAGCGCATCTTGCACCAGAGAAAAATAATGTCTAACAAAATATATTAAAGCGAAAAGAAGTAACGCAGGTAGAGTTAATTCTATTTTTGGATGACTCATCAGAAACAACTTCGGACCATGAAACGAATAAATATTCATCATAATCATCATCACTAAACACATGAAGGGGTGTGGTGGTAGGGTCAGTGTGTAAATGAACACGTTGAATTTTCTCTATGTGTGTTGAGAACCGGGTAGGTGTTGAATCATGTGTTTCCTTCCTTGGTCAAGTAGAGCTGCCGAACGACATACCTCTCAACATTAGGTATTTTCAAATATAATGTTTCACATTGGTCAAATACAATTGGCAGTTCAAACTGTCGGGGTAAGCCTGGACGTTCAATTCAGAATAGGAAGCTCCTCACTAAGCGACGCTCTGTCACTCTCCATTCTGACTTCATACACAGAAGTGGAATCATGTAGACCCAGTTAAGTGATTAACCATTAACACTACAAGAAACTTGATAATTCTAAACATCCGTAAGCAGAAAAGAGTAGAGAGTGAATTGTTTATTTGCTCTTGGCCCGACGGGGTAGAAATTAGTATTAGATTTCATGGTATCATCAGTATTATAATGGCTATTGGCTTCTCTACTGCTACTTCAACCATTTCGTATTCATGTATAGTTTGGTGTAATTTGATATCTTTGCGTGAGTGTGTCATTTCTTCGCGTACTGGGTGTTGTATTATTTGTTTTTATCTTTAGGTTTTTTACACTTTATTGAGTGGTGTAGAGTTTCATGGAGATTGCTTCATATGTATTGTACTGACCACTTTTTACTGGGTTTATATAAATGCTCGCCTAACAGCTTAATATAAGATTGGCCTCTCTTTACAGTTTTGAGCTGACCTTTTTTTTTACCGTGTCAGTGTATATCGCCTGCTTGTTTTTTTTTTTTTTTTACTTATTTTTCCTATGTAAATTTTTTCGACTGTGTTAATATTGTTTGTTACGATGGTTTTATATATTATGTTTTTGGATAGACATTTATTATTCATTTGGCAGTTATTTTTGTTTCGACAGTTGCATTTATTGATATTTTTTCTGGTTTTATTGTTGTTATTGGGTTTGGTTAGTATTTTACCTATGTTGTTCAAGCAGTTCTAATTTTGATTGTGATTTCGTTGATTTTTGATAGTGTGATATATTTTGGGAAAAGTGCTTTCAAATATATTGAAGAATATTTTTCCTACTTTTCTATTATTAAATTATTGTAGAGTGGAATTTACTAGATTATGTTTCTTTTGTATTGTTTTTGAATTGTTTCTTTTATGTATTGTAGTTTTTTTATTAGCCAGTATTTCTTGATTCATATGTTTGTTTTCGTTGAATATTTTAATGTTACTGGAATTTGTTGACATTTATTACTATATATATATATATATATATATATATATATATATATATATATATATATATATATGTGTGTGTGTGTTTGTGTGTGTGTGTATGTATGTATGTAAGTGACAAAGAGAAAATCTATTTTAGACGACGTGTTCCATCTTCTAATCGGTTTTATGAAGACAAATGTAAGGAATTTATTTTGTGCAATATTGATGGAAAAAAGTAAAAGTATAATTTGTCTCCGAATTTTAAATTTCAAAACGCTCATAAATATACATCACACTTATTGAAAAGGCAAATTAAATTGTGGAGGACTGTAAGAGATATCACTATATATCAATGTGAGTAAAATTTGCTCAATATTTTTATTATGTAATCATTATTTATATTAATTTATTTTGAAATTCATTTATGCATTTTATATTTTAAATAATAGAAGGTTTTGAATTTACCTGATGTCTTGTATGAACGATGGCTTATGAAGGGATTATTTCGTTTGGAAAGGAGATATTTGAAAAAAAAATCCGAAGTGCAAATTTATATTTTTCTAAGTTTCGACAGTGTCATTCTAAAAAATTTCTAATCTAAGTAAGTTACATTCTCTATTATTAATTGTCACAAACTTTAGATCGAAGTCGTTCAACGTATGACTAATGAATGCAAAATTATTCTACACAAAATTTAGCAACTGCATTAATCATCGCAATATATATATATATATATATATATATGTGTGTGTGTGTGTGTGTGTATATATATATATGTGCGCAAGTTTAATCTTTATACAGGGGCGATCATTAATTTGTTATTTTATTTCGCGCAACTGTGATTTTATTTTAGATTTTGTTGACTGCAAAGTAAAATAGGGTCACCTGGACAGCGACAGAATTCACTTCACCAGAACTCTGCGAACAGCATGCTGTAATGCTTGGAATTCGCGCCGGGAGATCCAATAGGAATTTTTCAGAGTGTTTCGGTGTCAATCACGGGCTATGCAGAAGATTCGGAAATAGTTGAATGAGTCGAATGCCGATTACGATAGCACGACATCACGGAAAATTCACTCTGATCATTTTGATTAGAAAAGAGATCGACATCAAATGTCTTTATGAGGTAATGCTTCCCTGGGTCAAGCGGGTGGCTGCTGAAAGATGCTATATCTAGTAACAGGACTCTGCAGAATACCATGCATGCAGGAGAACCCATTCATGGCTGTAAGACAATTCCTGCGACCATATCACCTCATATAACTGGCCAACTAACTCCACAGACTGCACCCGCCTTGGTTATCGTGTGGAGCGCAGTTAAGCGAGAAACCAACAAAAATTCTTACACCAAGGACGACCTGAAGGTAATGATCATATCAGTATTGCTATTTTATTGAATAAATCTACTCTTTTTGTTTCAAGATATTTTTGTGTATATTTGGTAAATATATGTGTCGAAATGAATATCATTCTCATTTTTGAGTAATTTCAATGTCAATTTATCAATCGCATCCTGTATATGTCCACATTGCAAACAATTGTACATGTGTCTGACGATGATTTTTCCTGCGAATCACATGAGCTGTATTCTTTTGTAAGTTTTGAAAGCAGATCGGTCGGAAAAGACGGGAGACACTTATAGGCGTATATGTTTGTAGATATTTATTGATAGAAATATATTTTCAAATTTTTCAAAGGATTCGATATTCAAAATTTTGAAGCGAAGCTATATTTATATCAGTGAATTAATATGTGTGTTTAAACTAAGGCGTTTTTTAAACACCAACAGAATAATTCAGTAGCCTTGCTCGGACATCGGCTTTGAAAAATAAAAATTTCGTTCATGTAAAAATTTTGACCATTCAGTTTACATTTTGCGTGTGGTGTCTGATTATGCAAATCAGGATTACAAAAATTATTGTATTGCAGAGTCCTTCCACAACTAAGTATATTATCACAGACAGTCTCGAAAGCCTATATATATATATATATTGAAGTTTTTGAGATGGTACGACTGATAAATTGGATCGTGATTACGATTGTTTTGTAATAAATTATAACAATAGAATATTAGTCTTTGAATCATATCATATTCTTACTCTACCCCTGGATAGTGAGCTCTACCTGGATTCTTTCGTCGTGGGATATATATATATATATATATATATATATATATATATATATATAGAAAGAGAGAGAGAGAGAGAGAGAGAGAGAGAGCACTAACATTTATTTTATATATATATAGACCACTAACATTTTGTGTGTGTATATATATATATAGAGAGAGAGAGAGAAAGACGACTATCATATATATATATATATATATATATATGCACATGCATGCATGCATGCATAAGGATTGTGGTCTATCTCTCACTATATATATATATATATATATATATATATATATATATATATATACACACATATGCAAAAGGATTGTGGTCTCTCTCACTATATATATATATATATATATATATATATATATATATATACACACATATGCAAAAGGATTGTGGTCTCTCTCACTATATATATATATATATATATATATATATATATAATTATATATACATATATGTATATATGTGTATGCGTGTTTGTGTGTGTGTGTTGTAGGTGCTGCTGCTAATAAAATATTGATTGGTTTTTAATAACAGAGTTATAATTAATATTTTCAATAAATGTATATTTTTGTACACCTGTGGCACAATTCTGAGTTCTCACTCAGCACCTGATGATTGCATTGTGCATGATTTTCCTAGTTGTGCAAACGTTTACGAATGAAATGTTCATTATATATATACAGGCAAAACGTAGATATACGGTTGGCTAAATATTTATAGATTGATGCGACTTTTTTCTTTTTTACAGGCATTTTGAAGAATGGTAAACAATTTGTTTCGCGAAGAAAAGAAATTGTTTATAAATCAGTATTGGAAGACTGAAAATGCCGAACAGTTGCTCAAAGCGTGGACAGATGCATCTGACACTATTCCACCCACACGGTTGAAAACTTACCGTATAAAAGAATGAATTCTCAACAACGGATTCAATGGTTAATGCATTGAAATTCGGACGTCCAAGGACGTCTATGAATGAAGAGAATGAGATAAGAGTCGCTTTGACATTTGTGTACAGTTTGAAAAATTCTACACAACGTGCATCCCAGGACCTATTCATATCGAAAAAAATCTTGCGCCGACTAATGAAGAAATTGACATTGAAACCCTATCGTCCATGATTCTTAAATCGTATTGTGGGGTACAACACGGACTCTCGATAGCAATTCTGTAAAATGATGCGTGAAAAAAAATCACTAATGAAAAACCATACATTCTTCATAAGATAATCTTGTCATATGAGGCTTATTTCAAATTGTCAGGACACGCAAATAGACCTGACTGTGTCTATTGTGAAGATGAAAATAATCATTTGACTGTCACGTCTCACGTGACCCAGTAAGGCCTCACAGTGAGCGATGGCCTGTCCGCTGAAGCTCTCGTAGGGCCATTTTTTATGAAACTGTGATTACTAACAGTTATTTAAACATGCTTCTCGACGTGGTAGTGCCACAATTCAGAAACAGATCTAATATCGCCGAACTAATAATTCAACAAGATGTGACGCCTCGTTATGCTTTATAAAAAGTCATTATCATGACCAAATCTTCTCACGACTTTGGATCTGACGAAAATACAGCATTGAATGGCCATGGCGTCTACCCAACTTAACAACAATGAACTTCTTTTGAGAGTGCATTAAAAATGTGTATACTTTGAAAAAAATCACCGCACAGTAAACGAATAAAAAAAAAAGCTAAAGAATGGAGATTCCAATTATATCATCTCTTAAACCAATGTAAAGGGTATATGTTGCAACTTTCCAAAAGTGAAACCCCATCTTCTTCAGGCGCAATGTGATCTTTTGTTCCAGTATCAATGCCTCAATTCCATGGCAGAAGCTCGCAATCTCAGGCTACTCACCTCTTATGACAAAATACGACCACCTAAGTCCCCACGGTCACGGGCTCGGTGCCTACATCAGGGACGGGTTTCATAGGGGCAGACACAACGAGGACATTGATCTCGGGTACGTGAGTCTCCGCGTGACCCTTATCCATAGTATCACATTCGTATTTACCTTGTATCTTCCTTGGGATGAAGGGTCGACAATCTTCGATCGAATATTCGAGAGGATTAACAGTATCCTCACAGAATTTCCATCGAACAAATATCACATAAGCAATGACTTCAATGTTTACCAGAAATTTTTAATAGTCCACTCTAACAAAAACAGTGAGGAAAGCAGATATTGCAGAGACTTCTGCATCGCATATGAACTAACCCAGATCGTTGAAGAACGAACTCTAGTCCCGGATGCAATGAGGCAGCAGGCTAAACTCCTCGCCATTTTTCTAAAATCCTGCCCTCACAAATGCTCAGTAAAAGTTTTAGCCACCATTGGCACATCAGATTATCAGATCATTTACTCGTCAGTGTCCAGATTGTCTCCAAACTAATATCATCCCCACAGTTACCGTTCCATAAAACGATTTTTAGGATGCAAGAGCAGATTGGGTTAACATTCGTTCCTACATGACGAAAGTACTTCTCCGAAAATTCTTCAAACATACTTCCCCCAAAGTTTTGCACTAATTTCCGAAAGGATCTATCTGGAATGGGGTGTTTTATATCCCCCCTTCCAAATACAGGAAGAACAAAACAGTCAGCCCTGATTCATTACTGAAAGCTCTGATTCTATATCTCTGCAGAACCACCACTTCAAAATCTATTGCAAAGAATGGTGTAGTCTGGCCCTCAATCCGTTCAGAACCGCCAGAAATCACTCTCAGAGATTCCTGGAAAATGCAAAGTGCAACTACGCAATATCTGTCAAGGCCACGGTTGAAAATAAAGAAATTGGATCTCACGAATTCTGGAAGATAACCAGAGCGGTTGTACAGAATATTATAAATGACCCCGAGGTTATATCCACGACAGACAAGGCGAAACTCTTCTTCTCGATATTTGACTCAAACTCAACTTTAGATGACAGAGGCCATACTTCCTCAACCACCCACATCTCACTGAGCACAATCTCATTAGCATACTCATTTCAACAAGAGAAGTCTCTAGAGTTACAACATCCTCAACTTAAAAAAAAGGGACTGCCCCCCAATTGCCTGTGGTCATCCTTAAGAATATCAACCCAGCATTATAACCTAATTCTAGTAAGGTAAATTAACCGCTGTTTGAAGGAGAAATAGTTCCCCAAGCCTGTGGAAAGTGGCAAACATATGCCCGGTCTTCTAAAAAACGAGCGATCTATCCACCTCCTCCCAGTATAGACCCATTAGTTTCTTCAGTATAATCATTAAGATTTTGAAGCCTTAATCAACAAGAAGGTCGTCGAGCGCCTCGATAGGAACAAATACTTGTGCGACAAGGAGTTTGGTTTTTGATCAACCCGATCCACAGTCGACGTCTTAACTACCATTAAACACAGAAATAGTGAGGCCATTGAGGACATACACACCGCAAGGCGCATAGAATTATATATCTAGAAGGCATTCGACAAAGTGTGGCACAAAGTTTTGATACACAAGCACTCCACCTATATAATCAGTGAAAGCGTTTTTGCTATTAAAAAACTTTTCCTACCAGTTAGGTCTGTGAAGGTAGTTATTAAAGGCCGGTCCTCACAGGGACCTGCCGTCAACGTAGACGCCCGACAGTGTTTACTTCTTGGACCAACCTTCTTTCGGATTTACATAAATGATCTACCTAATAATATACTCCGATTATTTGTAAACGTCTATGCCGAGGCGACGACGAAATAGAGGCGCACCCCTAAAATCTTGCCCATAAGAGATTGGCAGCTGCCCTCTCTTCAGATTTCAAACTAACTTCTAAGTGTAGATACAACAGTTACATTCCATAGCCGCCGATCTGACCCCGAACTACCGACAGTTAAGATGAACATATGCCCCTCCCCAGCGGACGCCCCAAGCCTCGAGAGGATGCTGGGTCTGAAACTCACACTTGACCTCAAATGAAATTAATATAGACGATCTATCGCTAAAGATGCAGAAGAAATTATCGGCTCTTAGTATGGCTCCAGTAAGTACCTGTATCCTAATGCTATCCTCTAAATTTATTAGAGGTAGATCTGACCGAAAATGGAATACTGTTGCCATATTTGGACAGGACTTAGCCAGACCACACTTTTCAGTAGTGTCCCAAAGCGTCTGCTTCTCTATTGGAGCAGAATAATTATTTTCCACACTCCATCCCCAAACTCGTAGGCGATACGTGGCTAGCCTCTCGTTGATCTATTGCTACTACCCTGGAAAGTGCATGACCAAACTACATCTTCTGGTTTCACCAGGTTTCACCTTCACGGCTAGGATCCTTACATAATAGCAAACCACCCACATTCCCACCGTATTCAATCGGCGAGAAATAAGTCCCACTGAAACAGCTTCTTCCTCCGAACCACTGCCCTATGGAACAGACTCTTATCATCCCTTCCTATCCACATAAACTAACCCTTATCGCAAACTCCTACCTTGTGTGGTCCTTGTAAACGGGAAAACATACAGCAAAAAATGTCAGCGTTGGAAGTATTTATTTACATTGGAGCGGATCGGAATTTGCATCGAGATGCGTGTCATAGTGTTCTGGAAAGTTTGGAGGAAAAAGTGCAAAGTTAAGGACATTTTGTGCACTTACGAGATTAAAGTGTGTTAAACAAATGTAACAGCAATAATAGGTAACAGTAAAGTAGATACTTACTTTTACCGATCCCTCTCTCCCGATATATATATATATATATATATATATATATATATATATATATATATATATGCAAGTTTAATTAAATATAACAGACAAGGTGATTTGTTGATTAAATATTTTATATAATTTCTCATATGATCTTTGATTTTTTTTTCTTTTCGTAGATAAAAACAAAAACTCTCCAAATGTACTATTTTTCCAAGTGCATTTGCCTATACTTTTCACCATTATCTAGGATGAATTACATTTACAGTTAATTGGACATGGATTGTTGTATGTACTTATTTAACATTATAGAATGTTTTATTTTCAAAATATTAGGTTGGTGCAATAATGTCGTTTTTGACGAATTTTTTAACGCCAAAAACGATATTATTACGTCATTATTTTTGCACCAACCTAATACATATTGTGTCCATGTCCATAGTTGATATTATTGACTGTTGTTTTTCTGTTTTATTAATAAGGCTTCCCTTATTTTTAGACTTTTTTTTGCATCTAGACGTTGCTATTACATTTGTAAGATGAACAAATATGTTGATACAAAACTCTTTGTGTGTAATATTTAATGAAGCTTTCATAAAAGAGGATTGCTGCCTGAATACACTATATATATATATATATATATATATATACTTAAATAAACCAGACAATGAATGTCTTATATTTGGACATGAGCCGTTTAAAACTCTGTATATTTGCTTTTATTTCGGCTGAAAATAAATACAAAATTTTCTAACATTTGTATATATTTTATCAAGGTGTTCCTTTATCTAATGTTCCGGCTTAAACAAATATTTTCCCAATTAAAGAAGATATTCTGTTATGTTGATATAGATGATAGCTAATCAAGGATAATGGTCGTGAAATAGCAGACGCAGGGAGTTCATTCCTGACGCCTCATACCACGTGAGAGACTGAAATATTAACAACAGATTCATACATCTAGATGCAATGTTATGTGTTGGGATTAGTTTGAAATATAATTTTGTTTAGTGTTGGTTGCTTTGTTTTATATATGTGTATATATGTATGTGTGTGAACGTGTGTGTGGCCGTGCCTGTATGTGTGTAATTATTAGAAATCTATTATATATATATATATATATATATATATATTATATATATATATATGTATGCATAATTATGTGTGTGTGCGCGCGCATGCCTGTATGTGTGTAATTATTAGAAATCTAATTTACTATCGCAAGAATTCTATTTTGAATAAAGACAACACTAGACCCACAACTCACATTGCTAAGAGAATGTTTTATGGAATATATATAATAATAATAATAATAAATCAATTGTTATCAAATTTATAAGAAATAAATTTGTCACACTGGTGAACAGACAACAGACAAGCTCGATTACCACTGGTGTAAGGTAGCTGCCATCTATACATTATTTTATATATTTTTCTTTCGCCAACGATTTTTGTGAGTTTGTATTTTGCGGTTACAGTCCATTAAAACGTGTTTTGGATGTGAAATACTTTCCGGAGAAAACAGTTTGCCAATTTTAGTCCCCGACCTCGAATCACGCGTGTTTATACCAAAGCAACCCGCACATTTTTCCCCCTTAGTGCGGACGTGACAGTGGCAAGTTCTAGATAAAGGAATCGTTGGCGACGTTGTTGGCGGCTGTACCACTGTTTGAACCTGAAATTAAGCCACTCTTAGAAGAGAGTGAATGAGGCAATCAAGCGACGAAACGAGCAAACGGATGAGTGAATGCCAGACGGAACTGTACACTCGGAAAGATTTAGGGCCAGTGTTGTTCCTGGACGCTAGCCATATATCAGTGGCAAGCACTGAATGATCTTTTCTTCCCTTTTTATTTTCCTGCATTATTTTGGTTTTATTGTTCTTTGTTTTTTTTTATGTTCATTTCGAATGATGTTAGAAAAGTTTGAGTGGATACCAGAAAGAAAAAATCTGCGGAACAGAATATCTTAAGAGAAAATCATTTAAGAGAAATCAATTTGTATATTATCCTAAAATTTATAAATTTTACTACCTGATATTATTTCTCATTACTGTAAATATATTTAGCTAGTGCACTTGTTTAAGTAGATATCGCTTTTTTTTCTTTTTTTTTTTTTTATACAGCGTCATTGACGTCTGCTGGCCAATCTAACCGGAAGTCTTAAGAGCAACTGCCTTTTTCTTAGAAATCAAAACAACGTACCTTTGCTACGGGGAAAATCATGTTTAATGATTTTTTTTTTTTAAACCGTTATTAATATTTTAACCTTTCATAATTCTTCTTGTTCCTTTAATTACATTGCACGTAGGCCAGGCACTGTAATAGCTTGCTTATCTCTGCCAGCGGATTTATTTTCCCTGTCTCAGTTCACAAAATCTTCGTTTCGAAACAGCTGACAGAAGAAATCTATAACCATTTTTAAGCCTCTTTCAGAGATCTTTTGAAGTTGTGTATATGTACGAAAGAAGAAAAAAATAGAAAGCGAAGGTGGAAGGAATAATAACGCCCTCGTGTATTTAAGCTCTACTTCTGTAGCATGGTATTGTACTATTAAATATGGAAGCCTGGAATGATTATATACAGTAATAAAAAATAACAAAATAAGAATTTACAAGGGTTGCACTTGACATGATGAAAGAAAACACACTGACGAGTAAGACTATAGAGCGATTTACATAAAATGATTATGCACATTTATTTGATTACGAAGTTAAAACTGTTTATCGGTATGTTTTTAACAGTAATGCCTGTGGACCTCGAGGACTGGAAAATAATTTGCTGCATTTTATGATGCTCTGTAACAGGAGAATAGCAGATTTAAGCAGAAAAAGGCATTACAAATCTACTGACCTAATGGAAATCTAAGATGACATTTTCGTGATATGTACATTTCTAAGTAGGAATTGCTCCATCACTTGAATATGATTGAAAGGTGCCTTGTAAAGTAATTATAGTTTAAATTTAGCTTGCTAATACATTATCCTGCTATACACAGGTTTTGATGCATCGTGGGTACTCTATATTATTGTTTTAACGATAGAACTATTAGGCTACCCACAATGCATCACATTTGTATATAACTAGTGGATCAAAAACTTACCGCATACAGCCTGACGAAGCTTGAAAAAGACTGTAGAATCAAGATGGCCAATTACACACACGCACACATTATATATATATATATATATATATATATATATATATATATATATGCGCGCACACACACACACAAGTTACAAAGACATACTTTGGCTGACAGAAAATAATATTAACCTGTTCTTGTTATAACTGAATAACTCATAGGGTGTGTTACGGATTCTTACGACAAATGGTGTTAAGTTGGCTAAATATCTTATCTGAAAACCTGGAAAAAAGTAACTGAATTAGGTTAGTGTTCTTTCGGATATTAAACATTTCGTGGGATGGAAAATTATTACATGCTGTTACATGGGTTGAACAATTTTGCTGGTACACCCGTTACACACACACACACATATATATATATATATATATATATATATATATATATATATATATATATATAGATAGATAGATAGATAGATAGATAAGTGAACATTGAAGTCAACACTCAGAGGAAACAGGTTGTTTCATACTAGACGCAATCGTCAGGCCGCATGACGATTGCCTCTAGCAGGAAACAGCCTATTGCCTCTGTGTGTGTGCGTGTATATATATATATATATATATATATATATATATATATAAATCAGTTGTATTGATATGATTTTGTGTCTATACCACTGAATATTTTAGTTCTTCTATCTACATGCTACCCGTGTTTGGGTTGTTACCTCCTACCACCATTTCTTTTTTAAATTAACAGTTAATTTAATAATAACCGGCCAGCATTTAGCGGCCCCACTTAGGAAACTTTGTGTTGCCGATAGGAATCGAATCTACATCACTTTTTTCCCATGAAGGAAGACACCTTCCAACCCAAAGTTTGCCTCTACTAGGTCGGCCACAGAGCCTGATTGACAGGGTATGTTTTGTATAAGCGAATAAGCAGAGTATCTATCTTGTTGTCACTTCTACGGTTGTATACTGGTTAGCTTCAGTTTCGTACCCAAACTGAAATTAAAATTAATTTTCTGAAATGAAATTTTTAAAAACAGACATATTTTTATGACTATATAATTAATTTTAATGGGTAACCATACTAAAGTTTCTATCATTGTTCTCTATGTTAATCAATAGTGAATTTAATAACATGAGGACCAAAATGAGAGGTCCTATAATGAAACCCTGTCATCTATTAAACCCTGTCATCTCACTCCAGTATATGATCCGTCCAGGGTATCACGATAAACTACACCCGCGTCGTGTGTAAGACTATAAACTATGTCCATCAGCAAGGCCTACAATCAGGAAGTTTTGAGGACGGTGGAACCACCTCTTAATTGCTGGTTTTCCCTGGTCCACCCTGACCGGGGGTGGTAGCACCTTTTAGGGTGCCAGCTATGGGCAAATAGTTAACTGTTACCAGCAATACTTTTTTTAATATTACCGGCAATATTATATTAAAAAATATTATTACCAGTAATACTTTTTGAAGAAGATTATTACCAGCAATACATTTTTGAAGAAAAAACATTACCAGAAGCAGATTTTTGATAAAACAAAATATTACCAGCAATAAAAAATTTTGCCGGCAATAAATAACCCATTGAGGCTGATATGCCGTAAAACAAAATAAAACAAATCGACCAAGCAATATATGATAAAAGTATGATGGAAATCAAAATTTCAATTATGGGAGGTAGATTTTGTATATAAAACCTACTATAAAAAGTGTAAAAAATTATAACTATACGAAACCAGATTTATTTTTGTTTTTATCATAGAATTTCATGGATCATTATCGTATAAATAAAAGTTACTTTTTGAAAGATTATGGCTTCTTCATTAACCATGGTTCCACGTGTACCTGCAAATATCAGTGTGTGCATAAATTCTCTCCTTTCAAAACGTCCTTGTATTCGTCTGCAACATCACCACCAATACTTCCATACCAAAGCATTGCACGACGGAGGAGGAAGGAATATTCCAGTAGCCACCCAGCATTTGCTCGAAAGCCTCAAAGGGAAAACGGCATTTGTCAGTAAATGCGTGTAAAATCGCTATTCATGCATTCATTCAATTGCCCATTTCATACGATTTTTCTTATGGATATCTTTTAATGGAGGTGTCGATCTCTCATACCTATGTTCCCTCATTTGCTATAGAACCGGAAATATTATGCTTTTCACACTTTTTTGCTTTCACAACGCCTGAAAATTACATAGCCTAAAACAGCTGGAAGTTTTATAACATCTTTCTTGATAACTGCCACAGATCAGCGTGATAAATTTCTCAACATGCCATTATCCGACCAACATCGGACACGTCAGGAATTTTCAACAATTCTTCAGAGATCGAGGAAATTGTCGAATTCCTACTGAGAAGACATTTATTGCTATCATTCAGTAGATAATCGTTTAGATCCCAATAATTACAGTTTCATTTTTCGGTCATATTTGGAATGGGAAAAAAGTATTTATTACCAGAAAACATTAAAAAAAATTACTCGGATATTAATTTCTGGTTTTTGATAAATATAATAACTAACTTCAACTATCCACATTCTGAATTGTCTATTCCCTACGTTAAAAGCTTTTTATGAGTTTACGTTAGATTACAGGACGTAAAAACAGCAAACTCTACTGGAGTAGGAATGATACTTTGCATTATGTAGTAGCCATTTAAGTCTTTTTTTCTGAGAGCTGTGCATACATTATGAATAGAAAGTGTGTTTATGTGGCTTGTAGTTTGCTGGGAATTAAGAAAGTGAAACTTGTTTTGTCTCTAAGATATCCTGTGGCTGAGGGTAGATAAAAGAGACAAGGAACCTGTATCCGTTTCTTTTAAAGGCAGCTTTATACAAAACCACTTTTTCGGGAGAGTGTTGAAGACCCTGACTGACAAGATGGATTAATCTCAAAGTACCGTCAGAATTAATGTACATTTCCTTAGTTTTAAATATTTTTGTAATCGTTTATTTCATATAAGGCATGTAAACATCTTAACGTGATAATATTGCAATAGAATGGTCTGAATATAAAATAAATTATTTTCTAGTTTTCTAAATTAACGGTAATAAGCAAATAAAGTCATAAGAAAACATCGTAAATGGAATAATATTTTTAATTTATTCATAAAGAAAAATATGAAAAAAACTATTAGGTTGGTGCAAAAATAATGTCGTTTTCTCACATGTATTACTATGTGAGAAAACAACATTATTTTTTACACCAACCTAATATTTAGGAATTATACAAATTTCGTTGTTTTTTGTTTTTTTTTTAAGTTTTCAGCATTGCTTCTATCCCAGTATGCGTTGTTTGTCTCTCTTTACACAAAATCGGCATTTTAAATGCGACCATCGATATAATATGAAGAAGTATTCATAACTTCTTCATTGTATCATGATTTTAAAGAGATGAGTGTCTTATATCAGAACAACACCCAATCTCAGAAAATGAATATTTTAAAAAGTCTAAGCAATTTCAATATAATAGTAACAAAGATAATCCCTTTTTAAAAGTATCACCAAAGATCATATTATATTAAGTAAATGCAAATATATTATAATCTGCCTCTATTGCATTTGTGTTTCAAATTCTCCAGGCTTCCTTTCGTCATTATATGTCCAGCGTGACTGTAAGATCGCAGTGATATCAGCTTATATCCCAAGTGAAAAAGAATGTTTTATAAAAAGCGAAATTCTACAAAGGATTAAGTAAATTTTGCATTAAAAATCAATAAAAAAAAAACATTAAAAACAACAGAAAAGTGTACATTAATGTAGATTCTAATAGCATTTCAAATATATTTCAAATATTTTTAAACGTTACTTATTTGATGCTAAGACTTCGCAATTTGAAACGGAAAACCGAAACAGCAATGGAAAACTCTTGTTAAGATATTGGATTAGGCAGATCGTGACAGACATTAAAGTATACAACTCACATTTTTTTTAAAAAATCCTTTCGCCCCATGCAAGGCAGTACAGCCATTAAAACACAAGGGAGTACCCAGTGTTAAAAAAAAAAAATAAGAAAATGGAGAAACATTATTGAGCAGAGAGAACAATAAAAGTGTAATCAGAATGATAGTCGATAACGATTGACATTTACATTTATGAATATCAAGGTTGGCTGTGAAGCATGAAGCCGGAAGAGAGTTCCACAAGCGAGAACTCCGGGAAAAGAAATACTTAGCAGAAAATATACGGTTACACCTAGTCGAATCATTTCTGTATATAAGAGACCTAGCTGCTAATCTAGTACTGCGCTTATAATCACCAAGATTAGCGAAGAGTACATCGGAACAATTACCTTAATAGTAGTTGTAGTTAAAGCCCCCCCCCAAAAAAAAAAGAAAGAAAAAAACGATATTACGTCGGTAGGAATGTGATTGCAGACGAGACGCAATGTCATCTGATGAGAGATCACTTGGAACTCAAAAGACCACCCCACAATTTCGGTCACTTTTATTAACAGAAATCACGAAAAACACAGAGGTATAACAATCAAATTCTTAGAAGAATATAAAAATCAGTAAAATACTATCGTCAAAACTGATGTCAAAACTACATCGAGGGATCAAGTAGAATAGGAGTAGGGAAGGGGAAATATAAAACGCATAACAAAGAAAATAAGTAAGTAGTTATTTCTTTGAAATTGGATATTAGGTAACGTATTAATACGTGAACAAAAGCGAAAATAAAAATCAAAACTTACAAGCGTTTTGCTTGTAAGTTTTTATTTTTATACACAGAAATAATACACCGGTCTTAAAAATTACTCTTGGAATCCCCTTTCGACCGGGACCAGACTAAACTACATATGTCGACAGAAAGAGGACCCACCCAAAAGCCTATCCAATCATTACAAAATCCGTTGGCTAACAAACAATAATAAACGTACTGGTGAGAAAATTAAGAAATCTATTACAAAATAAGGAATAATAAAGCATCACTTTATAACATACCTTTCTCTATTTTACGGAAGAAGTCTAGAATCAGAAATGCAACCCCAAGCAGCTTGGTTTATCACGCATTAATGAACTGATGGAAACAGAGAGGTAGTCCTCATGAACCTCGTACATACACAAGTATATCAATTAGCGTAAAAACGTTGAAATTATGAAAGAACATTAACTAGGATCTCATCGTTTTATAAATGTCAACTCCGAATTACCCAGTTTAGGTTTTTCTTCTGATAAGGGAATTAATGATGCCATCTATGGGATCTAACAACTCCAGGAAATTGCCTCACTCTCTAGTCAGGAATTTCATACTTACTATGTGACCCTTACAGCAGTATCTGGCGATGTAAATAGAAAATTTTGTTCTCATTTATGAGAAACCGCATTCTAGTAATCGAATCCACTGAATGCATTAATCTAATCTTTACTGCTCAACAAAATGTTATAAGTATGGTGTGAACCCCAAGAGGGAAACATTCTAAACCTCATCAGGTGTTGGCCAGTGAATATATAAATGTGCTAGTGGTTTAAATCATTTCCAACACTAGGGCCTGTGTATTTTCAAACGCAAACGTGAAGAGTTGGATATTCATCATTTTAGTATTCCATAACAGATCCCAAGTGAGTCTGCAACTAGAAGACAACAATCCTGTATTCCCTGTACTTATTATGATGGGGGATATGCCGATGACATAGGTATTCATATTTGGAATGGTCTTGATCAGAAAATCAACACCCTCTAACGAATACTCTAAGAGAGTATTATATGGAATTAGAATGGAAGCTGTGATGGCACCTACCCTGAATTCGTTGTAAAAGAAAAAAAACAACAACAATGTGGAACTAGTAATTATTAAGCCCTTCAAATCCATCGGTCATAACAAATTTAGTATGAGAAATGAGAAAAAAGAAATCGCACATACAACAGCCTGCGCTAGATGTAGTTTCGCTCAAAATAGCAAATTGCTACAAACCAAATCATTAACATAATTACTCGATTTTTGTTATTAAGCAGCGCTGTCACATCGAAACTTTCATATGGATGTCATGCATGTCCCCAAGCCCGTTCAGAAATATCAAAGCTGACAGCTGTCTGCAACCGCTTTCTGAGATCAATGGTTAAAAATTGTTTTGAGCGAGTGAAGCCTTTGTGTTTTAGTGAAATCTACACTTTTTAACCTTCTCTTGTGTCGCAACAGAATCACAAATAAAGGGCTCTACCAAATAAAATAAAAAAAAATACACCATTTGAGGATATTCAACAGTAGAAACTGAAAGAATGGGTCTGACATGCAAGTCGAAGACAAAGACACAATCAACATGATGACGTTCTAAATTACTTCAAATAAAAGTTTAAGACACCATCAATACTGGAACCAGTGATAAAACCTACTGGACTTGAAACGCCTATTTTCCTGATAAAATATTTGAATAAAAAAGATTTTATAAATTTCAAACGAACGTAATACTGGCTGGTTAGTCCGTCACTCACCAATATTAAAGTATAAGGAAACGGCTAATATTAGAATGGCCATAAATATAAGAATTCTCTTTTTGTACTCTAAATACAAGTGTTATTTGCGTTTTCATTTCCTTTAAAAATTCCTCATTGCACACATGTTCCTTCTATGGTTGTTTAAGTGACTTTCTATAGAATCAATTCCGTTTCAAGTTTGGTTTGGTTTGTTTAACGGCATATCAACCTCAATGGGTTATTTAATGCCGACAATATTTTTACTGCTGGTAATATTTTTCTAAAAATCTATAGCTGGTAACTGATTTTTTTTCAAAAAATTATTGTTGGTAAAAAAATTTACACAGTATTTCTGGCATTAAAACCTATTTTGCACTTTCATAGTGTTTTGACCGCAATTTGGGTTTTACATATTTATCTATAGCTGGGACCCTAACAGGTGCTACCACCCCGAGTCAGGGTGGACCTGGAACTAGCAATTAACGTGTGGATTTACGCTCCTCAAAACCTCCTGATAAGAGGCCTTGCTGTCGGACATAATTTATCGTCTTACCGAGGGCGCGGGTGTAGTTTATAGTCTCACCCAGGACGCGGGCGTAGTTTATAGTCTCACCCAGGAAGCGAACCTAGTTCATCGTCTTACCCAGGAAACGAACCTAGTTCATCGACTTACCCAGGAAACGAACCTAGTTCATCGACTTACCCAGGAAACGAACCTAGTTCATCGTCTTACCCAGGAAACGAACCTAGTTCATCGTCTTACCCAGGAAGCGAACCTAGTTCATCGTCTTACCCAGGAAGCGAACCTAGTTCATCGTCTTACCCAGGAAACGAACCTAGTTCACCGTCTTACCCAGGAAACGAACCTAGTTCACCGTCTTACCCAGGAAGCTAACCTAGTTCATTGTCTTACCCAGGAAGCGAACCTAGTTCATCGTCTTACCCAGCAAGCAGTCTGTTTCAGGTCACCCCCAGGTGTGTTAAATATGTTTAATATTCTCTGTCACATACTAAGCAGCTCTGTACCTTTTCCTTTGATTTTAAAGAAATATTCTTTTCTCTTTATACATGTTATAGACTTTGGAATACATACATCTCTATCCAAATGAGCATTCGGATATTTTTGGTTTTAATTTCTGAGATGAGGAGAGAAATAACTCAACAGTAGTGAAGAAAATTAAGGACAAGATGATATCCCTAGAAGGAGAACAGTGTAACCCCATAGATTAATTAAAGAATCCAGTTCAAAATTACCCCGATTGATATCGATCTGAAGAAGAAGGCCGATGTACACATCTGCCGTATCATTGTGATAACAACATCGATGATGAGCACAATTTACTAATATGAATACTGTAAATTCTGATTTTTGTGCAACATTTCCTGTCGTGTCTTAAAACACTCCCCAGCTGTTTAAACTACTGTATTTGATTAATTCTGACTTCTCATATACGAAGCATCTATCTTGCTAACGAACATATATTATTCCTTACAGTTGATGGTTAATCTTTAGTTCCACTTTACGATATAATTTCGGTGTAAATACAGTTTTCTTTCTGTATCTGTCACAAACACAGTATACTCTATGTATTCTCTTTAGTTTGTGCATGCAAATAAATGCTAGTAGATGCGTTTTCTCACCAGAGGTTTTCAAACTTTATAGACAGCATCACCTAAGAGAACTAAGTGTCCTACGTAATCATATTTATTTTAAAATATTTTGTTAATAGTTATGTATTATTAAAATACATTATTCACAGATATAAAGGCATTTCTTTATTTGATTCATACTTTAAAGAATTTCCGAAGTATTACTGATACTCTAATAATATTAAAAAATCTTTTTAATAAACGTACATTTTTTTAAGCAAAAAATATCTAAATATGATTATATTTCTTTTGAAAAACACCTTTAAAATGTACATTCTTCAGTTTCGTACTATCTATAAAAATCCGTTTATTTGTCAAGTTTAAATATGTTATTTACATAGCCAGCAATATTTAAATGCATTTTATGGCTTATATATATATATATATATATATATATATATATATATATATATATATGGTATTCTTTCAATTTTAGTTATATTCTTTCTGCAAAAAGTTTGTAGCATCAATTGGTATGTTTGTGTCACTCAAACTCAGTTTTATGACGAAGAAAGATCGTGAGTGAACGTAGACAGTATGAAAGCATTGTATCATGATTTTAAAGAGATGAGTGGGAACACCTGCCATATATCAGAACCGTAGCCAAAAGGTATAATAAGCCCCAAGTAATGCCTTAAAAGATTTCGCCTATTGCTAAAGATGTGATTGTTTACTAAGGACAGGTGTTGACGGTTACTTCCATCGATTTATTTCTGAGCAATAACAGAAGAGAAAAATGCGCACAAAATTTCAAAATATATTTTTATTTAAATATTTTGAGAAATTTACTAGGATAAATACGCTATAATTTATAAATGTTGAATTTCTTTCTTTTTTTAAATTTTATATTAATGGTATTTGTCGAATGAATTTACAGTGTGGTATAATTTTGCATATGGATTATTTTCTTTAAATTTTCAAATTTAATTTTGAATAATACTTTTTATAATAATGTCAATACACTAGTGTAAATAAAGCGAACATGATTATAATTTTCTCTTTGACACAAGGCTGAATTGTGGTCAGGTAACCTATACGATAATTAAAATTCATTAGTTTAGCCAAAATTAAATCGATTTTCTCTATCAGTGTGAGAGGTGTCATTATATTGCAAATAAATTTTAGAAAAATTGAATCCATTCTTTTCATCTCATGTTTATCGTTCTCACAAGATGTCAGTCAATATATTCGACGATTCACTTGAAGTGTGCGGTACATAAAAAGATGACATTTTCTTTTATAATATTGCATAGATTGGTGTTCTTTTTACGGCATCTCAAAATACTGTATGCTATTGAAAGCCGAAATATATATTTGAATTGTAAGAATAATTATATTTTGCAAGAGAATATTGTATTCATAATATTTTGGAGATTGTCTGGTACAAGCCACACTATATAACCTATAACTTCGGAGCAGAATAGATGGATTCGTGCCTGTCGCAAGGGTATTTGTACGTAAATGAATGTAAGAAACTTGAGTAGAATTCAAAATAGGTTAAGTCGAATTGCCATCCATTACATAAACCGCACATCCAAGTTTACAGCACCCGGTTATCCAAAAACAGTGAAGGATGTATGTTAGTGACCAGGCTCAATGTTGTTCATCTTCAGCAACAGAACGTGAACTGGGGTTTCATCTTGGTATATCCGTAGGACATTTGCTCCGAGAGAAATTTTAGTTACAGAAGAAATATTGTAAAATATTTTATTCTCTTTCCAGTATTGTCGGTAAAATATGCAGAACAGAATATTACACAATTTTTAAGGTGGAATTCCTTGCAGTTCCTTTTTTTTTTTTTTTTTGTTTACTTAAAATGTCTTCTATTTCCTATCCCGGCTTAAATTAACAAGGATCTGGCTTAAGCATTTTTTTCCTAACTTTCTAAATTGATGTTGACATTCTTTTTGTAATATTTCGTCCTATTCTTATGGCACTCTTCTTCCATCAGAATAAATCCGCTAAACCAAGCGTTCTCGGTTCCTTGTATATTATGTTTTTAAATTTTACTCATGAAACGTTGAAAATACCGTTTTTAACCAACATTTTTGAATAAAGTTTTCTCATTTGCGATGCCAACACCAGTAAGAAAGTTACGAACGGATGTTTCCCTGGTTTCATAATATGAGTAAAATACTTTCCCATGGTAGTCTAACTGTCGAGATATATTTGATATATCTTGTTCTCGTTTTATGAAATCTCCTTTTGCGAAACAACATATGGACGGGTAATTAATACACTAGATATTTCTTCTTATGATTACTATTTATATAGTTTTATATAATTAAAGCTGATTAACTCTGCCCAGAGTTGAATACAATGAAATGACTTAACGCAAAAGTGTCTGTTCGAAAAAAAAAATTCAGTAACACTACTGTGTTGCTGTCTTTACCGAGGACTACCATTCGTGTCTCTTCAAAAAAGAAAGCCATTCTCTTTTTACACACTATACGGTATATATGGCCTATTTGGGTTCTTATGACCCAACAGGTATATATTTTTTATATTCCTGTCTCCCCAAGCAAGATGTTGCTGGATTGGTTTTCTTTTTCAAGTCGCATTTTATCGGGAATTATGTTGTTACCATAATCTTCAACTCATGCGGAGTTTTCATTATCCTAGCGGGGTTGCCAATTAAAGCTAGGAAATCCACACTCTTTTGCTATAAAACCGTAGTTGATTACCCTTCCAGGATTATTTGTGCGAAATCGACTGAAAAACTCGACAGGCTTACACTACTTTCATATCCCAGAAAGTAGCAAAGAGTAGTTATCTTATGTGTTACCCATGCACTATTATAAACTAGTCAACCCTATATCGAATACCAAAAGACGGATAATATATATTTGAATGTACGTACGTGGAAAAGCAATTGCTAGGCCATGTTACTCTGTGTGTGTGTATATATATATATATATATATATATATATATATATATATATATATATATATACGCACAATTAGGAAATGCTTACACACCCAGTATCATGGTTTGAACAATAAGGGTCTCATCAAGTGATAGATGTATTATTGGCTTATGTTATATGCGTGCAATAAAAAGAAAGTGCAAATATTTGAATTTCCTTAGAAAATAGGCAAATATTCATAGTCATCTACAATAGAACATATATCGTGCACTGGCAATTTCCATCCTGCACTTCCGCTTTTTAAACCACTCCTTCCGTTTTATAAACATCACCCAGTGGACATTTATTTTATCTCCACAGTTACACTTTTCCCCATGCACCACACTTTGCTGCACGCTGACCATGAAATTCTTAACATTCTGTCTTTTCATTGTAGTACACAAATTGCTAGTACAGCTGTAACTTAATTTTACTGTATTTCTATTAAACATCAGATATTACATACAACTCTTTGGGAAGTACTTATCAAGAAGTTAGATTTCTCATCTAAATAAAACGAGGTGGGGGGGTAAAGCAAATAATGTTTCTTTGTTGACTTCTGCTTTTATTCCCCGTTTATGGATTCATTTGAAATTTGAATTGCAATTTAATTTTATTCCTCTTCACTTTCAACGGTATTTCATGAACTACATATTTTTTCTTCAAAAATGGTTCCATAAAAGACATTTCTGAATAGCCGCACTCTATACCTTTAAGGATGTGCTTGATTACACTCGTCGTGTGGTTGGATCCAGCGTTCACATTCCTCAATTTTATTGTTGGGTTTTATGTATGTCGAGAAGCTGCCGGTGAGCCGATTAAATTCGACATCCAAATATTGAACTACGTTTTTTTCTTATCGACCTCAATTTCCAATTTATTGAAGAGTTTAAAAAGTTGTTTTCTAATTCTACCGTTTATTCTTCTACTGCATTAGACTCGCATCATCCCGCCGTCCCTATACAGACCGCGGTTGTCCATGTAGACTATTTCATTAATCTTATTTAGAATACACAGGCTAATTAATTCCGAAATCACAGCATCGTCGAATGAACCTCGTGGGACATCAAATACCCCTTTCCCTGATTTCTTAAACCATGCTTCTCCGTTGTTGAACAAAACAGATTTACGAAAATGCAAGGTTATCTCCACCAGTACAGGTGGCATATAAACAAAGCCATAAGCAACTTTGATGCCTCAAGCAATCCATTCTCAGATATGCATGAATAACAATCATTCATCTCATATTTCATGAATAAAAGCCTTTGATTATTTTCAATTACATAGAACTAACAAATACACACATATTTACCTTTCCATTGAATGGCCTGCGTAGCAGGTCTTAATAAATTACAGACTTTTGTAAGATTCCTTGGTTTATTGTACCTAATTCAGTGTTGGGCCAATTAAGCGAAATACACGATCATTCGGTAAGTCAACACTATTTTCTTTTAGGGCTAGAAATGCTAGTTTGTTGCATAATATCCGAACACTTCAACCTATACCCAGCCTGGCTGTGATGTTTTCGCCTACTTATTGATGTTTCAATGTATAAAGCCGGTACCTTTTTCCAAAACTTGGTGACTTTTTTCCTTCTTTTTCCGTAAGCCCCTGGGCTCATTTCATTTTTCCTGTTTAGTCGCATTTAACTAGAATGTTAAGTGTTTATTTTATTTATTTATTTAACATCGCTAGATAATTTTTTTATATAGTTGCTCTTAATCGTTCTAATTTTAAGTTTGTTTATCACTTCAAACATATTCTCAAACTAGGTGAGCTCTATACTGACATCTGTTATCTTCTGGTTTTGAATTACATTTTGCAATGTTTTTCTTGCACTTTACGTATCTATGTAATGAAAACTATGTTACGATCTCACTCTGGCAAAGGTTTTTTCTATTTTCTGCAATAAACTTAACATGTGAAGGTGCCTGATGGTTATAGGGATATTTTTCAAGAGTATAGTATTTTAAACTCTTGCTTTATTGCTCCACCTCCAACTCTTTAACTAATGTGCGTGTGAAAAGTACCAGGGAATCAATACGCAAAAGTACGTTCTTATGAACAATCAAGAGTGGTCTCTACTTATTTTGTCCCTCTCTCATGTGAGAGCGCTATTTCTGTTTAATGGTACTATAAAAAAACACTATAGGCGAACCTTGTATTCTCAGTTCAATAAAGCTTTCTTAAAGCCTACACCTGCGTACTTTTGTCATTACATACGTATAAGTTGTTAAAGTACACCAGATACTTAAATTTCTAAATACGCGTAGCAAAATACACCGAAAATAAATGGGCTGAACCGTAGAACACGGACAACTATTATATTTAACCGATAGCCGGTCAATGTTGTGTCCGACCAGGATTGGGGGGGTGTATTAAAATTCTCTATACACAATCCACAGAAGTGAACGTGCAGATATTGTTGCGTCAGAAAGTTTTCCTTGTCACGCCAGAAAGTTTTCTCGCCAGAGTCCATCCTTCAAATCAATAAATAAAACCTTAGATGGAATACTGCTGTCATATATGGTCTGGAGAAGCCCGCTGTTCTCCATAAAGTCCTCGACAAAATCCAGAGACGGATAGGCAATGCGGTTGGCCCTGAACTGGCATCTCGTTTACAGTCTCTTTCTCACAGATTTGCCGTCGGCTTTTCCTGACTTTTTTTTACAAATTCTTTCACGGCAATTGCGCCGACGAGCTACGTTTTCTAGTTCCCGAAGTGCATGAATTTAAACGTGATACTAGGTTGGCATCTGAGTCCCACCCTTTCACTGTCGAAACATTTAAATATAGCCTTCTCTTCTACTCCGATAGCTTCATGTCTCGCGCTTCCCGTCTGTTGAACTCCCTTCCTCTTACTTGCTTCCCTGATAGCTACAATATTCACCTATTCAAATGCAATGTCAATCGATATCTCCAGGGGCCTTGATGTATTCTCCGTCCTTCTTTTCATCCTTTTCTCTATCACGCCTCTTTACTCTGGCTCCCACTTTCTGTAACCATTGCGTGCTAATGGCACTCCCGCCTTTTTTCGGGTAAAAATCTTTAAAAAAAAAAAAATATTAAAATTTAGAAATCACTTACAGTCCCGATACCATGGTCTCAAGCATTAACTTCTCGTCGGGTGGTAGATGCATTTTTTTTCAATAGACCCGCCCCCTGGTAAACATCATATATATATATATATATATATATATA
This sequence comes from Acanthosepion lycidas, assembly GCA_963932145.1. Taxonomy (NCBI): domain Eukaryota; kingdom Metazoa; phylum Mollusca; class Cephalopoda; order Sepiida; family Sepiidae; genus Acanthosepion; species Acanthosepion lycidas. The sequence goes on along the minus strand of OZ010577.1, from coordinate 108,317,283 downwards.
TATATATATATATATATATATATATATATCGCTTCTAAGTTGAACATATTTAGTTCTTTCAATCAATTAATTTCTGAAACATTTCGTACTTCATCTCCCCGTATATATATATATATATATATATATGAAACAAGCTATCCTGTGCGCGTTTCTGAACATAGTACAAATTATGGTATAAGTATTGCTGTCTAAATATTTTGAAATTAGGCTTAAAATTTTCACTTTTTCTGCTTTTTTTTGCAGGTTTTATTATTTTATTTCTTTTTTATATCTTTGAAGTAACGAAATTGTGACCGTCAATTTCCATACGGTTAATATTGCAAAATAATCTATTCTGCTAAATTTCAGGGTATAGTGGGTCAGCAAATTTGTATTGGTTATAAATAGAAATAAAAACTGACTCTCTACAATTTTTACAATATCAAATGTAAGACAACAAGAGAAATAATCAGTAGAAGAAATAATGAATTTGTTCAACAATAAATATTTTTTTATAAACACAACAAATAAATAATATATAGTGCAAAAGTTGATAAACGCAATATAGTTCTTTCGTGTGTGTTGCTGAAAGAATTTGAGTTAGTGTACTGTATGTGTGAAAATGAGAAAGTGTAGTTAGCTATAATTGTTTTTATAGGAAAATGAAACAGTTATTTTTGTTTTTGTATTAAATAGAAAAAAGTATTGTTCTTGAGTCACTGATTGTTATAGAGTTATCGCTCATTAACCAGGGATTCTTCTTGTGGAATAGAATATTTTGTCGGAGTGAGTGTTAAGCCTGGAAATGGTTGACAAGGTTTGTTGTTGTATTGAAGATAAAGTTCGTCTCTTCTGCTGTGTTGATTTCCAATGAAGTCAAGTGAATTGGTTCAATATTTTAAGTGCCCACTGACCAAGTCGCGGAGGCTCGTGAACATGTTTACATTTTATGGCGTCAACTAGAGGTCAAAATTTGGGTCGGTACCTTCGGACGTAGTTGACGACACCTAATTAATATTTTACAACCAATCAAAATACATCAGTTGTTATATTTGGTTGCGAGCTTCTATGTGTTTAACTTTAACAAAATTTAAGATTTAAAAAAATGTAGGAATCTGATTCTATAAGGGAAAACATTACGAGAAAAAAACAAAAAAACAAACAAGACATAAACGTAAACGAAGAAAGTACTGTGTTCTGTCGTTCGAAAATCTCTTAAATTCTATCGAGATTTCTTGAAGCACATGTAAGTAACGTACGAAGGCAAAGTTTATGTATAATCAATATTTATGTTAAATATGAAAAAAAGAACATAGCGAAATATTTCAAAAGTTATATGCTGTGGACGATTCGTTGGAATGTTTGCACACACATGAAGCTATTATTAGAATATTCAGAAAAAAACATTAGAACATGAATTCTGAAGCAAGTAGCGTTATTAGTAGGAATCAAAATGACTGACATTTTGCTAGTGTCGTTAAATTTATAAACGTTAATTCATCCTTAAATACCAGTTAATATTAGCTTATTTATTTCGTATGCAAAATTATTTGTCATGGGATATATACATTTCAAACAACTCTCCTTTAGAGATCAAATAGTTCAACGCTAAGAAAACTTGCGAAAACCGGATGCTTTTGCTAAAAGAGTTACGATAGTCTGTGTTTGCGTGTGTTGGAATACAATATGAAACGAGTAACAATAAAAGCAAACACGGTATGCAAAACAACTGAAAATTACATTTTGGTAGGTAAAATATGTATAAAAATAATTGTAGCACAGGTTTGGCACCCCTATACATAATAAAGTATTATTTATATTTCCCTTCAAATTATTTCTAATGATATGTCTTTCAAGATATATGTGACACTACCCTCCCGTGATTCCATTTGTAGCATCATCAAAGAATTCTTCAGAAATATATTGGAAATGTTTCCAGTTGCCTTTTACCCCGTTTTAAATTCAAAGTTGTCTTCCTCGTGAATTATTTGACTAAAATATAAACCACATTTACCCTGCTGTATTTTCAGAAACTGAACATAATTTATGAATTCTGTGCTTTCCAAGACCAATAGTATAAACGCGAACTCCATAAACTCAAAAGGAAACGGAATTATATTTTTCACAACTTCTTCATTCCCCACTACAATAATCTATTTTATTTTATTTTTAGGGCGTTGAGCTTCGTCTTAGTTTCACGAATATAAACTTAAACTCCTTTTTTATTTAGTCAGTGTTTTTTTCACTTTGCTATAATGGTTCGATAAATAATAAAATGCTATTCCACGAATTAGCCTTCTCTTTTCAGCTTTCTGTTAAGAATGAAATAAAAAGCATCACCCTGTGTTATATATCGTTTTAAGTCAGACGGACACGCTTATCGAATTCGACTTTATAATATTCATTAAATTATACTTATTATTTTTTTGTTTTTATAGAATTTCAGCTACCTCAATATTTCAAACAGAGTTGAGACACACAGAAACTGACCTTAGGTGCTAAACTATGTAACAGGGTTTGCGAAAATTATTTTGAAACTTAATTCTTAGTTTTAATTTCAGAATCCCATATTTATTTTGTAAAATGTTCAAGTGTTTAGTTCCAAGAAGAGGAGATATTATTATTATTATTATTATTATTATTATTATTATTATTATTATTATTATTATTATATTTTTGCTTTCAGGGAGTATACACATTACTTTAAGTGTCCAACCAGATGCCTTATGTTAGAAATGGCATTGTATTATATTTACACTGATGAAAAAATTACTTCTGGTGTAAAACGAATTATCGTAAAAAGTACAGGCCACTTTCGTCGGTATTAGCTGATTTGTTATACATAATTATGCTTCAAAAGAGCTCCATCATTAACAACCTGGATAGCGCAAAACTATACTTAATTAAAGAATATCAAACACTTAAAGAAATATAGGTAACAATTTTATTTCATGAAAGCTCTAAAACAGAGCATCACTCAATCTTCAATTAGTTGAAGGTCTTGAAAATTATTTCAGAGAGGAGGTATTGTAATTATTTACACTATTTCAATTTCCTTTCTGCTGTGCTCCGCTTCGTTGCAAAATTTACAACGTCTCGGCTGTTTTACTCGTCAGCATTCGTCAGATGGTTGGAATTTCGAACTGAATCCTTTCATTAAGCCACCGTGTAGGTTGATTTAGTTCTAGTTAAAGAGAAATGGCACATGGAACTAGAAGAATCTACCCAGGTGGATGAAATAAACAGTTCCGCTTGTAATTCCTAACTCCTGAAGTAGGCCGGAGCGTACAAGGCCGAAACGTCGTGAATATGTCAACGAAGATGAAGAAAACAGTGCAAAAAATGTAAATAACTAAAGCAAGTAAGTTAATCTCACTCAGATTGATTACATTTTAAATCTGCTAATCGTCCTTAAATAAGACTTCAGAAAATATATTATATTTCTGAAATATTTTTAATAACGTATATTAAGTTGCACTCAGAGAATTGTAAATAGGAATAAAATCAGATATTTTTACCATTTGCAAGAGAAGAAAAATAATTCCAATTAGTTTAATTTTGTTTTGAAATACAGCAAAGCACTTTGTTTATTGAAAGTTTTAAATTGAATCTATTAGCTTGAAGAAAAATTGAAACAGAATTTTCAAGAAAGATGTTTCATTTTTAAATTAATTTTATACGTGTTATCATTTTTGTTTAGATGTATCTACGCACACACTCGTGCGCGCGCACACACACATATATATATATATATATATATATATATATATATATATATATATATATATATATATATGCAGAGAGAGATTTAAAAATCAACTTTATGCCTTTTACACGTGAATACATCTTTCCTGTATTATCTTTTCAGGTATTTTGTCAGCGAACGGAATCTCACCTGAGCGATTGTGAATAGTATTTAGTTGTACACACGCCCAAACACTTTTCCTAATAGAATGATAGGTGATCACACAAAGACGTAGCTAGAAATAAAGGATGCGGTTGAAAGCCTCCGTATATTTGTCAATAAAAATGGCTTCCATAAATCATGCACAATTAAGTAACTATTTTCATCGGCTCCCCACCCAGGACACACTTACTTATAATCAGTCAGTCAGTTAAGATGAAATATCACTGACGAACAAAGAGCATAAAAGCGAAGGTAAATGCAACGTGACGACTTACGTCAATATCTGTCTTACTCATTATGACGAATCGCTAAGGGTTTTTTTTTTCTTTTTTCATTCTATACAAAGCGTTATCTTTGTTTGTGGGATTACTTTTAAGATTTTGTCATAGAATTGTGATCGATTCATTTCGAATTGGAAACTACAAAGCACAGACACTGTCCGCTTCTTGAGACTTATTTGGCTTCGGGGTTTTAAAACAAAGAACAGAAAATGAATGTTTAATTTGTAAAGTTTTACTGTTATGTTCTCAGATCTGTCAAAAGTCATTGGATCATTTTTCTATTTTCTAATGTGAGGTTAATTTAGAAATTTGAACTTAGTGGAAAAATGCAAGCAGCCTATATTAAATATTATTCACAACTAGAGAAGCTATCTTGAAGTGGATATGATATATTTACATGTGCGCTCATAATTTATCAATATTATAAAAAAAATAATAAAGAAATAACATATATAGCATAAATAAATCGCATTCTTTTTGTGCGTCATCTTTACCAAATGCCGGTAGAGACATGACAGCACGCTAGACCATTTCAAAGGTCCAGCTTCCCAAAAATACAAGGATGCAGAGAAAGGAATTCTGACTACCACGTATACGCCACTTCAGTTCTTGATAATGACTGCAAAATTTGAAATATTTCAACAAAAAAATAACAAAATATGAACTTCGGAAAGTTTATCCACAAGCACAATATACAAAATCTTATTCACAAATAGTAAAAATACAATAAAATATTAAAGAGGCGGACATTATATATATATATATATATATATATATATATATATATATATATGTAAGCAAATATAAATGGATATAAATCCGACAGAATGAAGAAAAATATTTAGAAAAAAGCAAACAAAAATCCTTAAATGCAATTATGTTGTTTTAATATGAATGAAATGTCAACGTCTGACGTTTCGGTTTAATAAATCTTCTTCAGGACTATATTCCTTAAAATACAATTAACATAATCTTTGTCATGTTGAACTGATTATGTTAATTGTATTTTAAGGAATATTGTCCTGAAGAAGGTTTATTAAACCGAAACGTCAGACGTTGACATTTCATTCATATTAAAACAACATAATTACATTTAAGGATTTTTGTTTGTTTTTTCCTAATATTTTTCTTTATATATATATATATATATATATATATATATATATATATATATATATATATATATATGCGCGCGAGTGTGTGTTTGTGTCTAATATATATATATATATATATATATATATATATATATATGTGTGTGTGTGTATTTCCGCACATACAAAAAAACAGACCATTACAATAATCAGCAAACTAGTTCTATGTATGCAGAAGAAATGGCTGCTGGATATTAATGCTATTGTTCTGAAATAAATATTGAAATTTTGAGAAAAAATTAATATTTTCAAAATAGGCTACATTAGCAAAAACAACAAAAAAAAGTTCAATACAATTTTCAGAAAACAGAAGATGAACGCGCAAGATATAAAATAAATGGTAAAACAACCTTTCTGCTACCGTGGATTCTGCCAATCAGATATCATGTCAGGCCGTGAAATGTGTGTGTGTGTGTGTGTGTGCATTCGTGGAAATACTGTCAAATACAAACTGTGGACCTATTAATTATAATCGGGGAATGATTATACAAGTAAAGAAATTCAATTAATTTTATGTTTTTTATTGTACCAAATTTGTCGGCGATATGAACAGATTCTTAGGCTTCAAAACTAATTTTTCCAGTGTTTATTACGTCTCGCTTGACAATTTCCATAGCATTCTATTTTTAGCTACAAGGAAATAATCTCTCAATTTATCAGTCGTGTATTTACGCTAACGAAAAACATAGATACTCTAATACCTTACCTAAAAGAAAAACAGCCATTTACAGACTATAAACAAAAACAAATCACTGGAAAACATCGGGTGGAAAACGTTAAACGTTTCATATCAATATAAATTTATTTTAAATTTAATTTTAAAATTAAATAAAAGTTATATTCTGAAACACGAAGACTTTCAAATTATTGTATCGATATTTGTCAGCGATTTTTGTTAATCTGAACACAAAAGGGTCTAGTGCCATCTAACCAAGTACGACCTACAACATGGTTAGACTCTTCCACTTGGCTTTTCTGTTGTAAAGTTTGGCTAGACACCTCCAGCAAGATTAACAACAGTACCTGTCTAATATCGTATGAACCTTTTCGCTAGTTCAACAGCCATCGGTCAAAATGGGGTAAACTTGGCTCCATATCTATGGAAGCAGTCGATTCTTTTATGACACTGCATCGCTGGGTTTCCGAGAGTGAAGCCAACGGCCAAGGCAGATGGTTACTCCCGATTAAACCGACAGCCACCTGTCCGTGAACAAGGCAAGCATCAAGTAGGAGGATGTCGATTGTAGTTTAAACTGGAGAGGAGTGGGTTTTATCGAGTATACTTGCCCAAGACACGCTGCGGATGACTGAATATCTGGCTGGCTATCACGCCAGATATGTCTGGTAGGAATTGGTCAGGAACTCAGCTGCTCAGCGACCGGAAGATCACACTCGTCATCGGAATGATGATGATAATGATCGTTATAAGCTTTGCGCTAATGTTTCTTCAAATATGATAAAAACTTCAAAGTTGTGATACACATTTCATTTCTTTTATCACACTTTTCAATCTTAAATTAACAAAAAATAGGTATGTAGTAAATATTATCATTATGATGACAGTTATTGATGATTGGATACATTTCTCTATTATCTTAATTAGGACAAACTATAAGTAAGTCAGTTTACAGAGATATGATGATTTTTATTCTATGGGGAGTGATGTTTTAGGACATGAGCGATCATGGCTCTCCATAGTTTCCTGTCCATTGTAGCTCCTAAAAAGCCTAATGTTTTAGTATGTCTATTAATACCGAAACTGCCAGCCATTTACACCAGTTCGTTATGTAGATTACTCATTGCTTTCCTTTGTACTCATTAGGACATGCATGTGTCAAATTTACTAAAGTCTCTTTGCCCATTATGTAACCTAGAAATTTCAACACTCTCTGATTCTGTGTCCGTTTTCTTTCGCTGAAATTTGATTGTAGCTCACACATTCAAATCATGCTATTATCACAATCGTTATGTATAACTGCATTTCTGTTACCTCCGAGTCTATTCTTCATTTGAAATGAAAATGTTCAGTATTCTCTGGCATAAACGGTGAGTTATATAACATTTCGGTGACCTTTTTTATGTTCCGAACTAAATTTTCCTGTTTCTAAATATTTTTCTTAGACTTTTGGAAGGCAATATTCAAGATTCCAATGCGTACTATATCGCCAGTACCACCATCAGCTGTTCCGTAATTCTTCAGTCGTCGATATCAAAGGCTGGCAGTGAATATTCGGGAAAAACATGTCCGCCTTTATACATGTCGAATTGAATATTTTGAGCTTTCTCATTGGTTAACCCTTGCATTGGTGAACTATAAAATGAATCAGGTCATTTTGGTTGGCTCACTAGTATACCAGGGTATCCAAAAATTCCAACAGAGAATATCATGGAACGAACCATACTCGGAATCAGGAATTCGTAAATTTGGTGACATAGTAATTGTGAGTCCTATCACTGGTCCAAAAAGTGTGCACTTGGACTAAGTCGGAACAGGGCGAACAATAACTGAGCAGTACTAAAAATAAAAAGGAGACGAGATATCACTTGACATGAGAAGCCTAACTAGAAGAGTATATGCAAGAAGATTAAATAACTGTTCAGTTAGGAATTCTTTGTATTTTACCCGGATCGATATACAAATCATAAAACCTGGTTGGCACAGCAAGCGATCCGCTGAGATAACACCAAAAAAGATGTGGACAAGATTCCGCATTTAAATAGTGTAAGTAAACGATAAGATATTGTGGATGTCCATGAATGACAATGTCTTGAAGGAACACGGCAAAAAATGACAGTAGCATCTATATTTGGTTATTTGATTTTTTAAATCATTTTACCTCCAGCAAGGCAATAAAGCCAGTATGACGCGTGTTAGAGAATATGAGAATAAAAAATACTATTAATTAAAAAGGATGATAAATGAACAGGAATCAAGAAGACAGAAGATTAATATTGAGATTTTAATTTTTCAACATCAAAATTCACTGGGAAGTAAGAAGGCGGAAGATAGTTAAACAAGCGAGAAGTGCGATTAAATAAACTGTTAACATAAAACTTATGGTTACGGCTAGATATTTTAACTGTAAAATGATGACATTACCGAAAATCTAGTACCGCGAGGAAATAATTCTAGGAACTATAGCGGAAATTTTATCAGTATTTTCATAATTGATGCTGTGGCACCCTGCATTTTTAGAAAGACTAAAAAGAGATATTCATAGAAATATGATTTAATTTTTATTCGGTTTATTAACCAGTTGTTAGTTATTTAGAAACGAAGAATAATTGAGTTTTGAGAATAATTCTCTAACTGTATTTAGGCGATCCAAAGAGAAGAAGAAAAAAAATAATAAAAAGAAAGAGAAAGAGGAATAGATGATACAAAACCCGGTCATAAGTAAAACTAAGACAAGACAGGTGTCAAAATATATCAGGTCAAATTACCTGACCGAAATCCAGGGAAATAGAAATTGTTATATTTGGTTGAAGAAATAGAGTTTGGAGATGATAAAATAAAACAAAAAGAAGAGGAAAGACAGAAACATAATACGAGACCAGGTCGTAAGCGAAAACACACACGTACGACCAGCACCTAACAAGTGTCAAAATTATCAGGTCAAGCACTTGAACTAATTCCGTGTCCGCGTAGGATGGAAGTTTTGTTAAGGTTGGCTGAAACAATAAAGATTTTTTTGAACAATGAAAACGAAATTTTAATCGGAGGAAAGGTGTTTTTTGTGTTGAGGTGGTGACCGGTGGAACTGTATACAGATTCTGACCTGTTAAAAATTGGAACCCCACGATGATGAAGTGGAGACATTTTCAATTCAGATAATTAAGATTTTTGACTATCAGGTCTGACCAAAAACAAAGAAGGAAAGAAAACGATTGTCTCGGCTCACAGATAGCGCCAATATTCTTTCCTGAAGTCACATCTAATTAGCGGCAGGCTGTTTTGACAGAACCCAGGTGAGAAAAAGCCAAGATTATCATTTTTCGTACGTGTGAAAAAGGCCAAATTAGATTTTGTTTTTTTTAGAACAAGAACGATGTAAGCCACGCCCGATTGGAGACGGGAGGCGTCCCACCACAGTCTCATTAGCCGAAAGCGGTCACGTGATATGCGGAAAGAGGAGGGAGAATGCTCGATCAAGAACCATTGGTCGAAAACGGTCACCTGACATACGAGAGACCGGGAGAGATGGGTATGCGTCTTCCCCCCAGAGGCACTGTGAGGAAGTAGGGGTGAAAATAATAGCGATAATGGGACATCAGAACTAATGCGACTTTTGGGATTATCGAGAGAGCCCTGACGCCGACAGACCCACCCCGGTTTGCTGCGGCGTCAATAAAAGCAGGACCCCAATCGACAAAAGATGAGTTCAGCCCCGGACGGCAGCGAGAAGAGATCACCTCGGACGACAGAGGGTTGCGGCTGGGTTGCGGCGGGGGGTCCTTCCAGCCCAAGTCGAAAACAAGAAATCCTTCCGGCCCAAGTCAAAGACAAGAGAAGTTCTATCTAAGTCGACGAAGGAGAAGATTACTCGAAAGCCGCGGAGAAGTTGCAGCCAAGTCGAAGACAAGGCCAAAGAGTTAATGGACGGAAGAAGAAGAAGTTAAAATCAAGCCCAGCCGAGAACAGAATTCGACCCAACCAGATCGAAGTGAAGAAATACAACTCAAGTCGAAGAGAAGAATCAACTGCGAATGATTGATAGAAATTAGCCCCAGTGTCGAACTAAACCACACTCCGACATACACAATTCTAGAGAGTAGACAGTTCGAAATCGTTAAGTTGTATGATAGAAGCTTGGTGCCATAGTCCACAGAGCGGGTCGGGAATGAGAACAATTTTCTTTATGTAACGGACATTAGATATAAAAGGTTGTCACCCTTTTTTTATCAGTAATTTTTTGTGTCGTGAGTTTTTTTTTCTTTTACTTGTGTTTTGCCACCCCCGTCGGACTCAACTTGCATACGGCCCAATCCCTGCTGGTCCCGTCTGTCTAAGATCTAAACACAGCGTGGGTAGACAGACCGGAGATCAGTACAGTTGCTTTAGCAACCAGGTATTGGAAGCGGGTTGGGAAAGGCGAGGCTGGTGATCATCTAACCAAGAGGTTGGAGCGGCACGCTTGGAACCAGGAGGAGCGACCAGGAGGAGCGACGTCACAGTTGGCGCCGTAACCAAAGGATTCGACCCTGGGCCAGGTGTGTACCCGTCACAATGCTCCATTTGCATATCCATTTTTCGCAAGCATATTTTGATAATTTCCTTTGAAAACTAGAAAACCATAATTGTGCTCATACTATCTAATCAAGACAAACATATTTATAGGGCAATGAATTAATGTCTTTACAACGAAAAATGAAATTAAATAGAGATGTCATAATTTTTAAATAAATGATATAATTATTTTATTTCTTCGCTTATTGATTTGGATTTGCGCTTAAATTATCAGTATTTCAATGGTCAGGAGTTAATGAATGCTTTTCTAACTGAAGAGGACTATTATACGTAAACTATTTCACAAAAATCTGGGTCGACAAAAGTTTGAATTTTAATCTCCTAAGACTGGAAGTGAAAACGAGAAATATTTAGAAATTATGACGTTTCAATTTTCTATGCGAATGAAATGATATCACTCGAAAAATGATTTCCCTAAATATGGATTTAAATGAAAAGACAAAAAATGTACAAGTCAAAATTCATCTCGGAATCTTAAATGTTACAATGATTAATATGACTGCTTAAGAGCAGACAGGAAGACGGAGAAAACGCGGTGTTGCTGAGATTGATTGGAAACGCCGATAGCCATTTACAGATACAACACTAAGTTATGTTACTTCTTTGACTTTTTATTTTATTTTTCTTGCGCTACAGATACCAATGATGCTAGAAAAAGTGGAAAATGTTGAAGAATAAGAAAACGTAATGATGAAAAAGACAGGGAGAATATGAAACGAAGAGGAAATGTATCAGTCACGAAAAAAAGAGGTTGGAATTTTACGAGTAAGCGATGAGAAGTGTGAATATGAGGAAGACAGACTTGCGCAGGCGATTACAACAATGATGATGAATGGACAAATACTAATAGCTTAATGAAGATGTTCTGATCCTGATGTCTATAGGCATAATAAGAAACAGATTGAAATTGGTTTCTATTTGTAGACAAAGTCTAGTTAGTCAATGTGTCGAAAATAATATGATTCAATAGCTCTTGTTTTAGTTTTCTTTATAATGTGCAAACATATGCACATTTCAGAACATTCTACAGACTTGAATAGCTAAGAAAGGAACTGATTTGAAAACATATCACAAAATAAATGTAAATTAATTATAATTTAAAATTAGCAGAATCTGTGTACTTTTTGAGTAATACAATTAATGCATTTACATATATATATATATATATATATATATATATATATATATATATATACAGAACACACTATAGTTATATTTCTTTATATATAAAGAAATATAGCTTTAGGGTGTGGTATATTTATGGGATAAAGTGCTCAAGATCAGAGACAGAGCCTGTGCAAATATAAAAGTGAACATTGAAGTCAACATTTATACACGACGATTGCGTCTAGCATGAAACAGCCTGTCGCCTCTAAGTGTTGAATTCAATGTTCACTTTCATATTTACACACTCTATCTCTGATATTGAGCACTATCCCATAAATATAGCACATCTTAAGAGCATATTTCTTCATATTCATCTGCTGATAAATAGTAGAGCACTTTCGCTACATTTATAATACAGTGTATATATATATATATATATATATATATATGTGTGTGTGTGTTAAGGCAGCATTTGTCCATTGATGCAGGTTTCATTAAATAATATAGATATTTTTCTATTTATTTTATGTAAATTCTTTTCATATCGTCTGATAAGCTTAATAACATTATCATTAAAAGAAGAAAGAAAATCAGAATATTATACATATTTATTAATCCAAAGCTTTCAGCTTACATAATTCATTATCAAAAACGACAATTACATTACAATATATTAAACAATACACAGACAAATTAATAATGAGAGTCTGCTTATGTTTACATGGAAGATTTCCAAGCAACGACAAACTAGTGCAAAGATGACAATTACATATATAAACAATATACGGACAAGACAGTGATGATAGTCTCTCATTGTTTACATAGATGATTTCTAAGCAACGATAAACACGCGCATATAAGACGCTAGAAGCGAAAATCGCACCGCAGCTCATGACGTCACATATGACCACTCGAGAGTGAATTCGAGAAGTATTAAGAATGAGAAGCTGTTGGAATAACCCAATGGCTTCTGTTATGAATTATAGACATTTAAAAATATTTGTGGAGATTTCATAGTTTATTTTGATCAGGTTAGGTATCAACTGTTTTATGTATATAGCATGAAGCATTTTTAGTTTTTGTTTATTGTTTTCATGTTTAAATATGGTTGTGTTTTCAACGAGAATTTTCCGGAATTGCATATATATATATATATATATATATATATATATATATATATATATATATATATATATATATATATATAACGAGTTCTTTCCTATTTACTATATATTTTTCACACACACACACACATATATATATATATATTGATGAGCTGGATTTTTAATATATTTGAATGAAGGATTTTTCTTGAACGTTTTGTTAGAACATACCAACTGCAAATTCAACATACTTTTTAATATATATATATATATATATATATATATATATATATATTATCGGAAGTTATTCTACGAGAAACCTATGTTCCTTAGAGAATAACTGTCTCAAAGGCGAGGTGTAATGAGGAAAGAGTGTTTGGATAATGTAACACACTCAGGACATTAAATGCAAGTTATGCAGAGAGAAACCAACTCTCTAGCAGATCTCCCAATGCTCAACTTGCCAATCAGATCACATTTTGTTCCAGGAAAACATTTTCAGGAATAGTTTACGTGCTTAAGAACTGCAGGCACGCAAACTTCTACTTTCGCCAAATCAACGTCTTCTTACAGTGATTAATTCTTCCTTTCTTCCTGTTTTTCTTTAACGGCTTTGTCAAATAAGATGTACGTGGCGCGGAGCGTTATCGGTGCGGAAATTGTATTGGCATATCGAGTTCAAAATTTAGCCAAGGCTGATACGTTCACTTTCACACAAATAACGGTGAGAAATCAGGAATCCATTTTCTCCTACCAGCTCATGCATAACAGCATAATTGTTTCTCTAGCTTTAATTGAACCCTATCTAGAAGAAAGCCAGGCCTTAATTCAAAACAGGTTGAACATGTAGTAGAAACTGTAATCCATATAAGCACCTAGAATTTTGAGGCTTTTTCTCAGTACTCCAACAGAAGAGAATAGCGGATTAACGTCCAAACTTACAGACATTCTAGTTTTTTTTTTTTCAGTCTGCCATCATCACGCTTTTTATTCTCAGTAGATGTCATGGATTATTTGAATATATTTCCTTTGTGAATTAAACGGATGTAACATTTCAAGGTATACTCCGTATCTTACATTATATAGTATTTTTTGTAACCTTGAGACACAGTTTTTGATATTTTGCAAGCGTATTGGCCAGAGAGATGTTTAAAAAAAAATAAAGATGGCATTCTTCGTTACGATAGCTAGAAATACGTTGTAGGCATCCTGTAATACACCCTGTCTATTTCGGCTTCGCGTTCTACCTATTAATTTTTTAATGATTAGTTTACTTGCATGAATCATTAGTAAGACTATGAGGTTTTTTGGTGTCTCACTTTATTGTTTATCTTTTCGCCAACCTCAGTAATCCCCGTAAAATCTAAAATTCAGTGTCTCTATTAGTATATGGAATTTTCCTGTTATTTTCCGCTTCAGCTTGTTCGGTAGTTACCAAACCGCATATTACGGGTCCTCCCAATTTTTTATCTAACAAAACTTTATCGGTTAAGTTTTCATGTAATATTTCTCGTAAACATTCATTCTGTATTCGTTGTATCTAACGGCATCATAATACCTTATAATTTTCCTTTACAATAATTACCCCTTTTGATTATATAGAACATATTTGTCTCTGTTTGTATTATTATACATACCAGTCATCGAAGTTCATACATAATAACTAATATTTTAATTTCTACTTATCGGCATTCGCATATAGAACCCAATGTTAATTACATATTTTTGTCGTACGTACCCCCCACACACATTTTATATTAGGTTGGTGCAAAAATAATGACGTAATAATGTCGTTTTTGACGTTAAAAAATACGTCAAAAAACGACAATAATAAAAAAACACGACATTATTACGTCATTATTGCACCAACCTAATATATATATATATATATATATATATATATATATATATATATATATATATATGTGTGTGTGTGTGTTTGAATAATCTGGACATATTATGCCTACTTATTTTTATTGTAATCCTCTCGAATTCTCCGATCGACTTCTTAATATTAATAATTAAATTTATTAAGGAAAGCGCCGACGAATTTGTTTTTTCATCTATTTTCATTTCCTCAAATACTTTCAATCTAATACGATATCATCTTCCGGAGTAAATTGTCAAGATTAAAAATTACCTGATAGGTGTGTTTTTTTTTTTTTGTAAACATACATGAAGCATCTTCTGTGACAGTAATTTTAAACGGGCCTGAACGCGCTTTATTAAAATTAATTGTTAAAGATTTGACTATTTGTTTCATGATTTTTAGGTAAATGAGGTAACTTTAAGTTGTATAATAAATTTATACGTATTAAAAACATTGCTATTTAAAACATTTTAGAATATCGTTGTTATGCACATTAACTAATATTATTTAGTTTTGGACCTCGAGAATTTGATGTTTTTTTTTATTTTAATGCTGGAGTATACTCGTATTAAACAGTATTTCATTATTTTGTGAAGGGGAAAACGAAAACAATTGTAAATTTTGTGCGATAGAGCTTGTATGTGACATATGTAGTTTAAGCCGTCTTGATAATGTCGTTTTGAAACAAACATATATTTACTTTTTTGAGAGAGATGTAATCACTCAAATGACATTTATGTTTCATATACAATGTTTTTCTTTTGAAAAACACTAGCTGACAGACAAGAGGTATTGTGGATGATTATGTTGACTATATTAAATTTGGTATGGTATATAAATAGTTTTATTTCTAGCTGGGATCAGTGGGGAATATATTAGTGATTAAGAGATTTTTGGGATTTTTTCACATTGTTTGGAGTCAGAGTGCATTTTACTTCGGTATAGTAGGTTGATATGTTTAGGGTTAATTGAGGAAGCATTATGTAATTTTGCATTAATGCTAATATTTCTAATAGTGCATCTAATTTGTTCATCAGCAATGTAGTTAGGAATGCCATTATTAATCAAGGGTTGTTTAAAGTTTTTCAACTCAATGTAAAATTTTTTTTGAAGAGTTCAATATTTTACGGATTATTAAATTTTTCTACCGAACTCAACACCAATTGGCGAAATCCTGTTTTATGCTTGAACGAAATTTTCAGGACTGAAGTTTGCATTGTTTGAAGAAGACGGTCGAAATTCTGTTTTGAACAGTGTCCACAATATATATATATATATATATATACTAGTAATTTTCTAGTAATAATGTTAATTTTAAATCTATATGCATAATATTTAGATTACTGTCATTAAAAGATATAGCAATACCTCTTACTCTGCCTAAACAATACCGTAGTTTTTTCAGCTGTTTTGTATTACATTTCACAACTGAATGATCTTTATTTATACATTTTAATGAGTACAGTTTGCTTTCATATATATATATATATATATATATATATATATATATATATAATTCAGCTCATTTAAACAAAAAGTAATAGTAGAAAATGCGCAGATTTCTGACACGGGAAAAGTATTCTGCAATTTAAAAATGTCATTCATTTGAAATATTTATTTTATTTTTTTCAAATTCGCGAAAATATAGTAAACGACAATAAATCGATGTGCAGAAAGACGGAAATCAATTAAGGTTGAGCTTGTTTTAGGAAGTTCAGATTGCAGCTGGATGTTATCCAAAATCTTGAAATCTTCGAAATTGTTACTACTAATTCTTCAGAGTTTCAAAGTATTTATTTAATGCCAAACGATCCTCTAATAAAACAGGAAATTCACCTTGGTAAAAACGTCTAAAACATCAGTATAAATGGTACATTCAAATGTAAATGTGAAGACTGAATATTATAATTAATTTTAATGAATGAACTCAGCAAGAAATAAATAACTAATCATAATATCGGCATTATAATTTATCTCCACTTGCTTAAAAATATGGTATTTGTTAGTAATTTTACAATTCATTCCATAATTCATTAGGAAATTTAACAAAACCACACCTGGCGTTTTTTAAATCCGCAAAAACAATTAATTTACTAACATGAAATATTCAAATTACATGCAAACAATTTTATAATATCAAATTCAAGAATCCATTTGAATTTCTGGGGAATTTGAACTGCTTGATTTGCGATATATAATATAAAAAATATATATAAAGTTTATGATATATTAGAATAATCCAGAATATTTTCTATGCTTGATCACTTTGTTTACCGATAGTAAATGAATTGAGCAAATACACATAATCAGAAGAGGGCGTAGAACAAGTATGCGTCATCTAACCGAATTTGTTCAACCTATAGCTCTAGGTGAATCTAAGTGAACTAGAAAACCTGTGGCCGAAACAATTCTAAGAACATAATATCCGCAGATTACACGCTGCTGATTGTAGAAACAGAAAAGAAACATCGGGAACTAGCTAGAATAGCAAAGAATAGCGAGAATAATGTTTGCCTTGCACTTATGCAAACTGAAAGATTTTTAACGGGTGGAAAAGCCGAAGATGCTCGCTATGAATTGGAGACGTATATATCAAGAATATACAGAAGTATATATCAGATAACGGAATATGTAATCAAGAAAAATAAAGCGATTTAGAATAGTGAAATATAACTTCTAAAGGTTAAACAAAGTATTATGAATCAGAAGCGTTTATTCATAAATAAAAAAAAAAATGTGTGCTGAACTACGCAGTAATAACAATATTAGGTTGGTGCAAAAATAATGACGTAATAATGTCGTTTTTTGACGGATTTTTAACGTCAAAAAACGGCATTATTACGTCATTATTTTTGCACCAACCTAATACATTGTTATGTCGGTGAATGCTGGCTAAATTTCCCCACAGATGAGATTTGTGGCAACAGAATTGTCGTTCACCCAAAGACTGCTGTGAATACAGTGTCAACGAGGAATTTTAAGGGAACAGAGAAAAGAACGTTAGATATTAGAAAAAAAAAAACAGTTGGACTTAGTCGGGAAAGTGGGCTTGGCGAATTGGCATCGCATACATCGAAACTATAAGAGACAGATTGAAACATCATGAAAATTATCTGACGTGTTTATTTACATGGCTGGCAAATCCGGGTGTTGCAATGAGGACAAGTGACGAATATTGTTTACAGAAGAAATGATAGGGAATTGTAGGCAGCCGTGATGAAACAGGTTCTGAATAACATGGTGCATTTATAAAAGAGTCAATCATTGTTAGATATTTTCTGAATTATACTATGTTTCTGATATCGATACTGCTGCTCTCAGCCTGTCCAAATTTATATACACATGGTATATTAAAATACTTTTACAAAAATTGGTGCGAGTTCCGGCCACCAACAGAAGGTAAAAGATCTATATAAATATATATTGAAAGGGCCATCATTGTATCTCAACAAAGAAACAGACGAAAAAAAAATGATCAAATAGCCTCCGCTTACTTTTAGACAAGCATGCATCCGGCAGACCAATGACTAGCGAACACATTTCCATACGGTGTCAAAAGGTTTCGTTAACCCTCATGCCATGTTGACGTGACATCTCTGCTTTATTAATTTCTGCTACAAAAATAAATTATTGCAGGTGGCCCCAGATAAAAATTCAAAGAATTGAAGTCGGGAGAACGTGCAGATTATGTAACAGGTCCTATCATATCTTTCATGATAGATATCAGCAAGTGCATCGCGAAAAATGTGACTAAAATGTGCTGAACTTCCATCATGCATGAAACATATGCGTCTTCGTATTAGCAGGGATACATCCTCTAGCAAGTCTGGACGTATTTTCAAAATAAATCCCTGTAGGCCGCTCATGTAAGACGTGCTGGGGAAAACATATGCACCTACAATTCTAGCCCACACATTAATCGTAGACTGATTCCTGTGTCTAGCCTTGATTGTTGAAGGTTGGTGCAAAAATAATGACGTATTAATGTCGTTTTTTGACGTTAAAAATACGTCAAAAAACGACGTTATTACGTCATTATTTTTGCACGAACCTAATACCATGGTGATTCCGACCCTTTTGTTGTCTATATTTGTTATTCTATCACTTCAAATTTTGCCTCATCCCTAAAGAAGACTTAGGAGACAAACAACGGATCGGCAGTTTGGTCTATAAATCAACATCAAATGTTCTCCCTTGGGCGTGATGAAAAGGCACATGTACCTGAACACGTTGCAAATGACACTGATACAGGAGTGAGTGTGGTCGTTGTAGTTAGGCGTACGATTGGATCTCGGTCTTTCTCGATCCATAGTTTGTGGTGTCACGGATCCTGTCTGTTCAACGCGATGATAAACAGCGCCAAAGTCTCTACGACCCGGCAGCCTTCCATCTGAAAATCCAATGTCGTACATCCATGCTGCCTCGCGCCCATTACCATTCGCGTGGCCGTATGAAAAACAATCATATCAGCCTGATAGCGATATGAATATCCAGCCAATTTTAAACAGAACACTTCTCAGTTAACTCACTACTGCACAGGTCAATCGTTGAAGAGAGAATAACCATAAATGTACACGTATGATAAATGGAAGTTAGTCTATATAGCAATCCTCTTCATATACCATAAATATTATTTGAAATTAATACCTCAAAAGGGAGGGATTTGTGCATATATATTTACATTGTTTTTTGTCTTTGTGTTGGTGTGAGAAACCCGCCACTAAATTTTGTAAATGTATTTTTCATATACACAATATTCTCTCTCTCATTATATATATATATATATATATATTGTGTGTATTTAGGCAGCATCTTTTCATTGATACATGTTTTATTAAATAGTACAGACAGGTGTTGTCTATTTTATGTAAAATCTTTTCGTAACATCTGATAAGTTAAACACTATCGCTGAACGAAGAAAGAAATTCACAATATTAATCCATATTTTATTTATTTTAATACAATCAAATCTTTCGGCTTCCATAAGACATTATCAAAGATGTCAAATTACAACATATTAAACGATATACGGACACGACAGTGATGATAGTCTGTCATTGTTTGCATAGATGATTTCTATGCAACGATAAACACGCGCATATAAGACGCTAGAAGCGAAAATTGCAACGCATCTCATGACGTCACACATGACCACACGAGAGTGAATTGGAGAAGTATGAAGTATGGAAAGCCGTTGGTATAAACCAATGGCTTCTGTTACCAATTATAGACATTTAAGAATATTTATAGAGATGCCATAATTGGTTTTGTTTAGGTTGTCTTTCAACTGTTTGATGTATAATGCTTCAAGGATTTTTAGTTTTTGTCTATTGTTTTCATGTCGAAGTGTATATATATATATATATATATATATATATATATATATATATATATATAGAGAGAGAGAGAGAGAGAGAGAGGCAGGCAGGCAGCTAGGAACAAACTACAATGATATAGGGTATATATAAACGAGTTAAGGTAAATAACAATGATAGATAACAGATAGATACATAGATATATTACAGATTGAGATAAATAGATGAAAGAGTGATAGATATCATCAGACAGTGATAGGGCGATAGATTACATCACAGGGTGATAGATTGATAGATGAAATCAGAGTGTCAAAGACAGAATCACACTGATAAAAAAGGTTATAATAATAAAGAAAAAACCATAAGAAATGACATCTCTAAACAGTCGTTGTTCGATATGATAGGCTACGATAAGAATAGACATACATAAACAGGCATTTATATTTATCATACGGAAGTAATTATACAAAGAATTAGAAATATTAATGTGATTAATTTCAATCACTTCGCTAACAAGACATGATGAGACATTAACTTACTATCAATTCCTTGAATAACACGATCCTTATATTTGAATTGTTGTCAGATAGAACTCATGAGCCTGGTCTGAATACTTTCAACACTTTCAAATTGTCATTTCCAGGGCCTAACATTTCCATTTGCAGGTAGACACCGGTGTGAAATAAATGTAGTGTAGACCGAAATATGTATTTGAAATAGGCTATTTATTGATGGTTATATATAAAGAAGAAATTATAAAAAGAATTAGTTAGCAATGTTATTGTGATTAATGGCGAAATCATACATACTGCACAATTTAATATATTTAGGAAAATTAGATCCGCAGTGCATTCAGAAACTAAAATGATGTAGGAAAATAATCTACTAAGAAATTTTACTCTATTAATTTGACTATACTTTATGCCATGTCACTTTAAATGAAAAACAGATACAACAATAAAAAAAATCGTGGATTTATCACATTATTAAATTCAAACAAAATTTTAAATTGAATAGTTTGAACAAGAACTCCAGAATGATATAACTATCAATAAATATCATATCTTAAAGACATCTTTCGATCTCCACTACATTTATTTCGTCTTGGTGTTCACCTGTAAATTAAAATATTACGCCCAGAAGAAGACACTTGGAAACTACCGAAAGTACTCTGCCCAGTATCATTAATTCTGTCTGTCAACAATTCAAATATTAGCATCGCGTTATTCAAGGAATTGATAAGTTAATATCACATTAATCCTGTTAGCGAAGTGATTTCGACATTAATCACATTAACATTGCGAATTACTTCTTTGCATAATTACTTCTTTATGATATAAAATATTTACTGCACAATTATGTATATATATATATATATATATAATATTATAAATTAATTGATTTAAAATACGGTTTTTCCGCTACATAGTTCTAACAATGTTCTTTCTTTATATATAATTTGAGATAATTATGAATACTAAATAGAAACATTCATATCTGTTGCTATCATTATTTATTCAGTTAATATTGTAGTGAAAGATCTGGTATATGAATAATATCTTTGTTCCATAAAATCGTTTATATCCACAATGCATGATAATGCGGTTATACCAACAATCTAAATTTATTGGGTAAAATTTGGTGAGTTACTAATGTTCTCTTTACTAAATACATAACCCAACGCATCTTCTCCAGTAAGTCGAAATAAACTCTGACATGTTTCTAACCTCTAAATTTTGCATTAATTGCTTCGTTATCCTCTGTGTATAATCCCTGACAATTTGTTCAGTTTAACAAACCGTCTTCGCCGGAAATATAAATGACTCAAAATATTGCAAATTGTTTCTTATTACTTACATTGTTTCAGTTGATATAAATGTACATTGGCACTCACCTGAAATATTGAAATAAAAAGAAATATCAGTAAAATAAAAACAGAGTTGAAAGTTTAAAGGCATACATGGATTTTTAGTGAACAATATTGGAAAATGTACATGTTAGACGGGAGTTGAATTAAGCAAAATTTGCACAACGCGCTTAATATGACATTAACAAAGATTAATCTCTATTATTTTGTTATAAATTGTATTCATAACATAGATAAATATAATAAATATAGAATTTATATTGATGGGTTACTTATTATAAAATAACTATCTGAATAATTAAAATTCAATGTAAACTGTTCAGCAAATGAAACAATGCAAATTTCAAAAGAAATCTATTTTAGTAAAGACATTTTGGTGCCAAAATTTAAAAAAAAAATATCAAGTTACATCTTGAAGAAATTTTGAATTCATATAGAAATGTTTACATTATTGCTCCCCATATAGATGAAATTATATATATATATATATTAGTCCCCTTCAAAAGTATTGGAACCGCAAAAACAAATTATTTGTTCTTGTTGTTGTTCAGTGAAGGCATTTTGTTTTAGCATCAAATGATGAACATGAGAGAAACGTTAAAAACTTCAGCTTTTATTTTCTGGTATTTACATTTTGACGTATTAGTCAGATAAGGAGATTCTACCTTTTGTATCAGATCACCTCATTTTTAAGTGAGCGGAATTAAAGGAACATGTAGTATTAAAGTAAATAATATTTAATATGTGGTTGCATAACCCTTGCTTTCAATAAATACCTCAAGCCTGCGACCCTTTTAGATCACGAAACTTTTTCCTTCTTTATTTGCTATGCTTTTCCAGAATTTTAACGCAGCCTTTCTCAGTTCTTGTTTGTTTCTGGGATTTCTTTCTTCAGTTTCCACTTAAGGATATGAAGTCCATGCTCTATTTAGTTAAGATACGGCGATTGACTTGGCCAGTCTAAAAGAGTACACTCTCTAAACTTTGGCAGTATGATTTGAGTCATTGTTCTGCTGCATGATAAACCTTCTACAGATTAATTTAGAGAAATTTCCCGGAACATTGGTAGACAAAATAGATCTGTTGAATTCCAAATTCATTTTGTTGCTACTATCTGAAATAACATCACCAATAAATATGAACGAACCTGTTCCAGAAGTAGCCATGCAAGCCCAAATCAGGGCATTGCTGTAATAGTGTCGTTTTTTGACGTTAAAAATACGTCAAAAAACGACATTATTACGTCATTATTTTTGCACCAACCTAATATATATAAGATAGAGGTGGACAGAGATAACTGACATGGCGCAACCTCTCCTTAAACAAAAAGAACAACAGTAATCCATGAAACTTATTCCACTTTTAGTCCTACGCAACAATACTTTTCCACTTGTTAAAAGCTATACCAACATATTTTCTTCACTTTGTAGAGAGATAGACACAGCAATAGACGCGTAAATGTAAAATATTGGCTAAATTAACAATTTTCAAAATATGTACACACATATTGTATTTAAAAACACTGGCACGCACACACAGGTAATTCAACAATTCTTATTGGAGCTCGACACGGAATTTCGAAATTCGTTACTAGTCTACCGCAGACAAGAAAGAGTATATTATTATCATTATTATTTATATTATTATATATTTATATTCTTTTTATACGAATGAAGTCTAATTCAAATTTTCCAATTTTAAATACTTAACACACGATAGTGCCCTTATTAAAGGCACAAAGTTTCAATTTAGAACAAATTTTATATGATTTCTTCATTATTGCAAAATTCTAATCATGGTATAATTTGTAATATAAAAATTTAACGACCTTTTTCATCACTCGATTGATTATTGGTTTAATATAAATGTTTCCGCAAATATGAAACATAATTTTTACATTAAATTGCGACTATATTTATATAAAACATATACTGGATCTCGAATTACTCAAGTAATTTTAAAATAATAAATTATCAATACATTTGTATAATATGAATTGCAAAATACTTAAGATTTTCTATTACGATTAAGCTACACACACACACACATATATATGAAATAATTGGTTCTAAATTTAAACCTTGTGATGTTACTAACGAATCTCTAGCGTGGTAAGCATTTCAAATTTGAAAGTTAAATATTAGTATAACCGTGCGTTTGCCCAGAAAGAGGATACATATGGATTCTGAGAATAGGTTTGATTCTATTTATCAAATATATTATATTACGCTGATGAGTGATTCTATACTAAAACTTGTAGTCAGTTAGCCAGAAAACTGACTTGAACTTTTCGTAATTTAATGAATATAATGTGTATGTGTGTTTGTGTAGATAGACAGATAGATAGGTATATTGTGTATTTAGGCAGCATACCCTCATTTGTACATGTTTCATTACAGACGACAGACAAAGTAGAGCGATTAAGAATTTAATTGAATTCTATGGTGTTTGGACAAGTGTTTCTTTTCTGGTCACCGAGTGTATAGAAACTGCCAAAATTGCCCAAATGCTCTGTAATTCCAAACGCTTTCGGCTGTACATTTAGCCATCATCAAGTAGGTTTTTATGTTTACATTTTAACTGGAGGGATGCGTTGTTTGTGTATCTAGAGTTATAGTGGTGTTTTATTTTCCGAACACATTTGTTAATACTGTTAAACGTTGGCTTTTTCTATTTTATTATTAATGTTTCGATCATTAATAATATTATTTTACATGTGGGTGAGGTTATTATGCTTTCATTTTCTACTAGTATGTTTCGGAAAAAGACTAGTGAGCGTGCGTGTGTATGCGTTTGAAAGGGTTCTGGCAACATTTCCTTAAATAGGGTTCTGGTACCTTTTCTTTAGAGGACTCAACAATGCAAAACAGACGCTACTTAACTATGGTTTTCCGAACCACCTCATCAACGATCAGATTAAAATATTGCTTTTCCAAAGTAAATAAAAACGATACTGAACACAGAAAAAAAAAAACAACAAATATTTTATACAAAAGCCTTACTCTGAAGATCCATTTAGGTGAAACCTAAATAGGTAGTTCCTCGTTCTTTATGATTTATGTTATTTACCTTTACTCTGCTTAGCGCATTGAGCCTCTCCGTTTTATCTTAGTTACAGGCTTGTTTTTTTTGGGGGGGGGGCTGGACGATGTTTTGCGACCTATTCAGAAGTTTTCAGTTATTTCTTTTTTTTCTAATTTTTCCTCGAATACCAATTTGTTTTGATATAATGGCAAATTGTGACATCAGTTTTTTTAAACAACCGAGTATAATTACTAGTGTATATATATATATATATATATATATATATATATATATATATATATAAATATATATATATACACACACACACACTAGTAATTATACTCAGTTGTGTGTGTGTATGTATATATATATATATATATATATATATATGTGTGTGTGTGTGTATATATATATATATACTAGTAATTATACTCGGTTGTATATATATATATATATATATATGTGTGTGTGTGTGTGTAAACATATATAGAAAATAGGAAAGAAAACGTTAGGTAAATAATCGAATGTTCTTTAGTATTTTTGTTATTATTTAAAAAAAAAACAGTGCTCGATACAAAAGTAGAGGCCGAATATAATTATTTATTTAAATATATGATTCTATCGCTACATAAGAGTTCTCCTGTTTCAAAACAAGAGCCGAAAACTTCAATACAATTATTTGAATTAATCTGAATTAAAGCACCAAGCTCTGTTCAATCTTCAAGCGATTTTTTTTTAAACTAATTTCTGAAATTTACACGTTTTATAAGCATATTCATTATTAAAATTAAAATTACTATGGTAACGGCCAGAGGAATTATTTTAAAAAGAGGCGTAAGGGTTAATAATTTGTATCAGTATCTCAGTTACATTCAAAGAGGTCAAGTCAGGGTAAGGTTGGGGTGTCTAAATTCAAAGCGGAAGATGACATCGTCTAGTCTGGAGAATTATTATTTTTTTTTTTTCCTGAAAGGGTTTTGTTCATATAAAAAAAATCTGTCATAATTCGCTAAGATTTGTTTTTTTGATGACTTCATGAAGTATTTTTTTTTTTTTTATTATTGGGTAGGGCAGTTAAACTATTTATTTAGACTATGGCGTTTAAAATTTGTATTTATTATTTTTTTTGTTTGTTTGTTTGTTTTTTTAAGCTAATTATTCAATGCGAAAATTTGATGTCGGCAAAAATCCGTTAACTCATGTCTATTGTTTAATAATTTTTATTATTTAGAAACTATATATATTATGATGAAGAACGAGTATAAAACAGATCTCAGTCTTAAATGTTTCACTTTATTATATTTTCATCGGGGATGAAGATAGAAAATTCAAAATTCTTTAAGATGTCATTATATATATATATATATATATATATATAGAGAGAGAGAGAGAGAGAGAGAATTAGTATATATTTGTTTAGGCCTTCTGTTTAATGATTAATCCTATAAAAATAGAGCATAGTTTTTGTATTACAGTAGATTTGGAAGTTTTACGTCAATAAAACTTTTGTTTGTTTTCCCTTACATGATATTGCATCCGTATAGTAGTCTGGAAAAGTTTTGTCTGACATGAAATTGTATGTAAGCTATAGATACGTTATTACATTTCTTCAGGCGAAAACATGCTAATGCAAGCAACCACAAGACATGCTAAAAATATTTTACTTCCGAATATATTTTTTTTCATTTCATTTCATCTGTAGTGTATGGCATTTGCAATTTTTTCAGAAATGTTGCTTTGAAAAACAGAACCATATCATTATCAAGGATACAATTTGTAATCATCCTGAGAGACGTCAACTGTTAAGCGGTGAAACGGAACCAATTATTTCCCTTCACTTCAAACTTATTCCTTATATACTTATCTTTATTTCGATAAAACTTTTGTCTGCTTTTATCATGCAAAATGTAAGTGCATCCAAACGACAAGCATTAAAAGTCTGATATTGCTTCTCGCCTAAGTAAACATTATTTTGAAGAAAGAATCATTAATGAAATTAGTAGTCGACATATGTTTGCGGTAATTATATGTTTATTCGAATTTGCAGTTTTTCCACGCAGAAGAATAAAACACGTACTACATAGGTAGATCCATATTTTTTCAAATCTTAGATTTGCACGTTGTTATGTAGGAATAAAGTGTCACTCTCGACACTGGAGTTTGAACACAAATCACCAGAGAGCAAACACAGGCGATCCTATTTTGAATAATATGATGATAAAGGAAATGTATATATGGGAATTAATGTAGCGTCTAGTTGGTCACTATTTCTACACTATCCTCTATTACCATACGAATCACTATTCGGATCACTTTACCATTAAAAAGAGAAAGAAACAGCAGCCAAGTGAGCGAATATAGGCACGGTGGAATAATAGACAGCGGCTCGGATTGAGGAATGGGAGAGCAGAGTTCGAATTCCACTTGAATCCATTTTATTTCCTTATATATGGACTATTACCCTTGGGAAAGGTATGAATACTCTTCTTCCATAAGTTATGGGTAAATAGTAGGGTAGACCCGGTTCTATAGACTTGGATGGCAACTGGTCTAACGAAGAAAGAAATGGTAACAAACTGCAGGAAAAAATATGCCTCGTCAGTCATGTATCGAGTGCTACATAATCGTCTAAGCGTGCATCACGCATGGCACATAACTGAGTGATACAGTTTACTATTTGGACCACTATACGGATTACTATTCTTTGGTTAATATTGAAGCGAGTATTATCGAGCAAGTACTATTAGCGTGAGGGTTATTCAAACGCGTCTGGCACCAGTAGTGTTCAACGGCGTCAATATAGTTGTATCTGTGATTAAAAAGCCTCTACTACAACGATCGTTACGAAATTGACAGCGAGTATGCGTTGACATTACAGAATTGGCCACGAGTTTTTGGTGATATTACAAAAGTGGCAACGAGTGTTCGTTGACATCACAAAACACGTATATGAAACAAAATGTAATAAAATTAAATTATAATATATTGTAGCGCAGTAAATCATATATACTTTAACAATATATCACAATGGTTAAAAAGAAACAAATTGTGTGGTTATGTAATATCGACATAATCACATTACTAGCCTTGGTAGCATTTAATCAATGAGAACCGAGGGTAGATTTAAATCTAGTTTATGTATAGGAGTTGTAACATCTTGATAATATTAACCTGGGTGAACGATCCCAGAGTGTGGTTGAGATGAGAAAAACAGCAAGAACATACCACATGCCATGAGAGTTTAATTGGTTGACGCAGTTACTTTGAAGCCGTGGATATTTGGACGACCACAACGCGAATATATCGTGGCGGAAAGTTTGACAGTACTGGTCTTGTAACATTTGATCAAGCCGTATTATGTAGACTCTTGGAAAAAGTAACTTCGGTTCAGTATAAAACAAAGTTTGATGTCTATTTGAGATGTACACAAATTTTGTAATGTTAACTACAAAGGCAAATATTGGTGTCATTAACTTAGATGAAGGAGCTGGTATCCATAGTATATTATTAAAATTTAACACGATGTTATTTAATGCAACTGGATTGGATTTTATAGAAACTAACAGAGGGCGCAACCACAATTAATTGGTAAGTAAACTTTTTTACCAGTGACAAAAGTAAGTGCAACAAGCAAGCTTACAAGAAAAAAAAAAAAAAAAAAATATATATATATATATATATATATATATATATATATATATATATATATATATATATATAGATAGATAAATAGACAGATATGTATGTGTGTGTAAGGAAGCTAGTTGGTTAGAGGCTCGGATTGAGGAATCAGGAGCAGAGTTATAATTCATTACATTCACTTACATGCTAATGCACATAAGAATGGTATGAAACAGAAATTCTTACAAATTAAAATATTGTCTGGCTTTAAATAACGTGCAAACTATTGACAATATGAAATAAACAACTTTTATTATATGTATATATATATATATATATATATATATATATATATATGAAGTTTTAATTTTTGCTCTATTTCTGGATCAAATATACTCAATAATCGGCATATAACCTGTGTAAATATAATATTCAGGACTGTTCAGATGCTGTTCAGAGTTTTTATCTCAATGCACGCACGAACACACACACACACATATATATATATATATATATATATATATATATGTCTATATATATATATATATATATATACAACACATATATATAATATTATATATAATATATATATATATATATATAATATAT
>OZ010577.1:108198830-108283830 GCA_963932145.1 Acanthosepion lycidas | reverse complement strand
CGTTCGAGTTCAAGTTCGCAGTTGGCGTTAGAGACAGAGAGGCAAGCAGTTGCAGTGAGCTGAGAGCTCTGAAGACCCGCCTCGAAGAAGCTGACTAAGATTCGCCAAATTCCGAACTCAACTTCTAGCCAAGAACAATTTATTTTTGAAGAACGACTTAGACTCACACCACCGAAACAAGTTTTACGAATATCGCCTGAAGATACACCAATAACCAGTTTCTTAAAGAACAAACAACTTAGGATGTTAAGACTCGCCTAACAAACACAAAGTGTCACAAATCCATATAGCGGTTTGGGAAGTAGACGCAGTTCTGTATTCAGCAACCATATATAAAATATTGTTATCCTTTTTTAACACATTTGAACTTTTCGAGTTATTTTCTTTTCTTTTTCATATACTTGTGCGATATCGCCCTTATTCGAACTCGGCTTGAATTACATCCCGGCGACTGATTGATTTCGTCTGCCTAAGATCAAATCACAACGTGGGTAGGTTAGACTGGAAATCAAAGCAGTTAC
Source organism: Acanthosepion lycidas (assembly GCA_963932145.1). Lineage (NCBI taxonomy): Eukaryota > Metazoa > Mollusca > Cephalopoda > Sepiida > Sepiidae > Acanthosepion > Acanthosepion lycidas. Next base: position 108,283,309 of record OZ010577.1, on the reverse strand, counting down.
TTCGGTAACCAGACGTTGGAAGCGACCTGGGAACGACAAGGCTGTACCGAATCTAACCAGATTCCCATCCGAATCACCAAAAGGTTAGAACGTCACATTTGGTGCCGTGACCAATACCAAGCCAGTTGGTCGTCACAGGACAGGATAGCACGACGGACGCGGCCAGGCAGACGTCACATTTGGCGCAGCGACACCGGGGGGACGTCACATAATTTCTAATCATTGTTTCCAAATGTATGTAATAAAAGAAATTAGAATTAGCAAACACTTCATCGCACATCACAGAGCATTGAATTCATAAAAGAAATAAGAAAAACAAAAACCATTAATATTTCGAAAAGATTTCTCCTGAAGTTAAAAGTAAACGATTCTCTATCGAAAACATCATAAGATTATTTGAAAGAAAAAATTGGTAAAACCTTTTTATAGCAAAAATCAGTTAAACCAAATGTGATCTCATTTCTAAAAATACATTCATTAGAAAGCTATCATTTATATATACAGTGTAACCCGGATATAAGAGAGTTGTCGTGACCGGAGAAGAAGTCTCTTATATCCGGGTTTCTCTTATATATACATTAACACAGGCTCTAATTTGGGACCAGAGAAAATCTCTCTTATATCCGGGTTACACTGTATGAACAACGTGTCTACCACTTAAGAGACAATTTGAAATTTTACCTTCACAATAAGAGACAATTTCATTTCCCTGTTGAAAACCGGTTAAAGATTATTAGTACCCACATAGAAAAAGGCCGTAACGATACTTTTCCAGTCTCTAAAGCTTACATGCGTGGCACAAAAACACATTTCGTTAAATTGTCATTAGAACGCGACACAGCAATATAAATAATAATGGAAACAAAATCTATGGAACCCAAACAGTACAAACAATTAGAGTTTCACGTTTTGAAAGACAAGATTATGAGGTGGAATTTATTACAGTTAAGATAAAACTTAATTTGAAAATAGTTAAATATATCTGCAGCTAGTTCCTCTGAGAGGAGGGCACGATCACGTGTCCCGTAGCTCATTAGGGTCGTTAAGGCAGTTGTAATTTTTTCAGCAACATAGCCAGGTCCTCTCCAGTTTGATTTGCATTCACTTTTCCTATATGACCCAGTCTATCTTGCCACGTAACCACAGCTGGAGGTAGAGGAGAAGAGTTCGTGCATTTTTGAAGGATATCAGTACATAAGTGAATGTAATAAATTTGACTGGGGATCGAACTCGGCTCTCAGATTTCTTCAATACGAGACGCCACCCACTATGTTTACATACGAGATTATATATATCTATAATAAATGCATTTATCGCCATTGTTTTAATTTTTTGTTGTTGAACAGATTTATTTTCTAATTTATGCAACACCCGATCGAAGAGCAAATCTAAGGTACATCCGATGAATATTTAATTCGACATTTAGAAACTCAATAAAAATCGTACAGTTTAAAATATATGTCGAATAATGAAGAATATCTTACAATTATTTTTCCTATTTTGTTAATTCAGCCAATGCAACGAGATAAGCTCGTGACGAAAATCACACGACCAACAAGGTCAGCAGGTTCATATATATATATATATATATATATATATATATATATATATATATAAGCATTTCACCCCAAGTAAGGTGGGAAGCCACTAGCACGCAAGGAGTTACAGAGAGTTGGAGCAAGAGCAAAGAGGAGTGATAGAGGAAAGGATGTAGAGAAGGATAGATGATAGATCAAGACATCTGGAGACGTCGATTGACATTACATTTGAATAGTTGGAGAATATTGCTATAAGGGAAACAAGAAATGGGGAGGGAGTTCCACAGGCTTGAAGTGCGATACATGAAGCTATTGGAGTAGAAGAGACGGCTAAATTTAACAGTTTCAACGGGGAAAGGCGAGAGCGAGATACGAACCTAGTTGAACGCTTAAATTCATGAAGTCTGGGAACCAGCGAAAGCAGCTCATCGGAGCAGTTACTGTGTAAGTACTTGTAAAAAAGACAGAGGAAGGCGACGTCACGTCTGTGAGAGAGTGACTGTAGACGAGATGCCAGATCAGGGCAGATTACATTGCGTATCCGTCTCTGGAGTTTATCAAGGACCTTGAGAGAAACAGAAGGGGCTCCAGACCCTATATGGCAGCAATACTCATGCAAGGGCGAATGGCTGATTTGTAGATTTGAAGGATCGACTCCAGCGAGAAAAATTTCCTGGCGCGGCAAACTTTCCTTTCGGTGGACGAAGCTATTGATTCAATGTATTTTCTACACCTCAGGTCAGCAGACAATGTGGCATGGAACAGTTGCAAAGAGGTGCTCTCGTGGATTTGAGCGTCAGACTTTCTAATGTGAGGCAGGGATAGTTCTCCCTGGTAAGTAATAGAGAGCAGTTTTTTATATATATATTTTTTTATTTTGAGGCATTAAAGTTAACCTGCCAATTCGTATCCCAGTCCACAGCCGATTGGAGGTCCTTTTCGAGACAAACGGTCAGTTTAGTTTTGTCAGCGACACTAAATTTGTTTTTGAGGCAGAAGTAAATAATAATGTCGTCCGCAGAGATGCCTACTTGGGAACATACGACATCAGGTAGATCGTTAATGAAGATAAGAAATAGTGTAGGGCTTTGGGGAGCGAGAAAAGAAACTTTCAACAAGATTTTTTCTAACTTTTTCGACGTAATTGTTCAGTCTTTTGCAAGAGCATATATCGTCTGGCTTATAGGCGAGAAAGTGAGAATGGCGTACCATATTCAGATTTCAGCGTTTGTGTTTGATTTCGGACAAATACTGTTGGGACGGTATGAATGTCCGCTTTTTTTCCCACTTACAAGAAGAGGTTAATAAGAGGGTACACTTAACGTTGCACCTTTGGGTTACAACAAGTCTAGGAAAAAGAAACTATGAATTCAAAGCAAATTTGGAAAGAGAAAATTTTCCTTAAAGCTACGTTTTCGTAGACACACCATTTCTGGTATGGCTACAGTACACTTGATGCGTTTATGATCTAAAAGAGTTGCGAAACTAATGACGTTATGTTAAAAAATTGAAAAAAAGGAATACCTGTTTCTTTCTCTAGTCTACATTGAAATATAGCCAAAATTGCTATCAAATACACAAAAGCAAATGGGTTTATCTATGATGAATCATAACACCATGAACTCATTAGCCTTTTTACAACTTGTTTATATTATGCTTGGTGCTTGTATATCTAAATTTTATACTTTATTATAGAAAGCAAAAAATGCGAATACAGAAGCAGAAAAATAAGTGGAGACGATAACGAAGAGAACAAATGGTAGATGAAAAAATTAAGAATACTACAATAACAAAATAGAAAAAAATATTCTTTAATGACAGCCGAGAGCCAATTAGGCTAGCTTTTTCTTATATTCATAAAGTCGTGGCGTAATTGGATATCACCAATAAAAATACGTGCAAAATCAATTTATAAAAGACGTAATTGCTTGTGAAGTTAATTTTACAGTCCCTCGTTCTCGGTAAGGCTACACATCTCACAGAATTTAGACTATCTGATTCCAAGCAATTATGTCTCTCGTCTCCTTTAGCAAAGAGTGATCCTGAATCGATTTATCGATGCTAAAAATAAAGAATTCCCAGCAATTACATGATATTAAACATTCTCAGTTATTTCCTGTGATGTCTGTAGTTTGAATGACCGAATTGCTGTTAGCATTAATACTTGGAAATAGAAATGTTTACCAGTACACATTAAGTAATACAAATAAACTCTGTGTTATTACTGAATATAAATTGTCTTATCCTTTCATACGGCGGTTATAATTCAGGTTAAGACGCGGATTTGTAATTTGATATCAGGCAATTATACTTAAATTTATTATTATTTCCAAACCTACTGAGGGGTAACAATAACACAGTGTGAACCCTATTAAATATATTTAAACTTTTGAAGTTTTATGAATTATTATGAAATATTTTCTTATATATATTTGTACGGAAAACAGAACAACGTATTGTAACATACCTATATTCTTTCAAACATTTTAAAGATATCACTGAAATGTTAAAATGAATGTAAAATATAATCTCAACTAGAATACTTCCTATCAAGTGGAAGAACCCTAGAAGGGAACTACGAATTGGAAATGAAAAATGAAGCAAGTACGAAAATTTAAGTTTTGGGGAAATGATTACACAGAGGAAGGTTATTGTGACAATGAAATACGAAGCAGCATCTGTATAAAGTAGAAACACCTTCCATTTGGTAAGCGGAGAATTTAGAATCAGGAAAATACTTTTAGAAGCAAAGAAATGAGAACTGAAATATCATGTAATATTATAGCAGTGTATACTGGACAGTCGTCTTACGGATGTAGAAAAGAGACTTAAGGAAACAGAAATATGGTTTAATAGAATATCAGGAACTAAACACGTAAAATAATGAGGTTGTTTTGCGGAAAATGGAAACGAAAATACATTAAATGCTTAGAATCGCAAATATCGACTTGAAATGCCTGGGATAAATTACGAAGAAATACTGTTTGGATAATGTGACACTCAGAGAACATAATGAATGCAAGAAGGGCAGCGTTAAGCATCGACTAACCTAACAAGCTTGTAAAAATGGATGGAAAACAGACACGTGGAAGGATGGTGAAATGGTAAATATTAGTAAGTGCTAGAACAGGTAGGTAGTTGTAGCGAATCCCGATCGCCAACGTCCGCAAGGGACACGACACAGCAAACAAAGAGGATTGCCATAAATATTTAAGTTACAACTTTCAATGATGTTAGATATTTTTTCTACTGATATTAGGTTGGTGCAAAAATATTGTCGGTTTTGACGTATTTTTAACGTCAAAAAGCGAGAATATTTTTGCACCAACCTAATAATATACTTTGTTTTTGCGAAATTAGTTGTAAAAACTGTAAATAATTCTTGCAATAAAGTTATTACTGAGATTTTATTTTAGATGGTGAACAATAAAAACGGTACTCATTATGTGTATCGAACAAGAGTATAGATGTTTTGAAGGGAACATATACATTGATGATTAATGTTTATTTCAGAGAGAGAGAGTTAGATAATTGAGATAGCAAAGTTAGTGGAAAATTACATTAGGAGGCAACTTTTCATAAGCAACTCGTATTGAGAGTAACATATCAAAGCGATTTTCAATAATTTAAAAGTAATGCTTCTAAAAATCTAAACGTATTATTTTAATAATAAAAAAAGAAAATAACTGAAAAATAGAAGGAAGAATACAACCGGAAGTAGCAGCGAAGTAACAATAAATAAAACCCGAATCATATCGTAACTAAAATAGGAATCGCTGTATGTATATCAATTATTTATTTATAAAGATTGTTTTTTTTTTTTTTGTATATCTTAGATTTTTTGCTTTGTTTATTTTTTTGCAGAGTATATGCAGAGATATACAGAAAGGCGCCTGAGGCAATAGCATTGTTTGCTCCATCATCCCCTTATAAATAGTGTAAGAATTGAGAGTAAATCAGGAACATAATGTTTCTTGTTGATTATTATTTTCCATGCCAATATTCCAAGAGGTAAATAGCGTTGCAATGAGAAGATGAATAATAGAGAAATGTGTCCTTCATGTCTCGCGAATTCCGGTTTCATGACTTAAGCGTTTAATCATAAGATGCGAAGCATCATTTTCTTTTTTCATATCAGAAAACTAAGGTAATATCACCAAATGAAAAGGTGGAAATTATGCCTTAAAGAAAAATACTTATCCATAACATAGAAGAATATCGGAAGCTGATATAAAATAATAAATAATTATTTGTTTATTTCAGAAAAATAGCTATCGGTGCTTTCTTTTCTACGGATTATTATTGTTGGCATTTATATGTTTTTAAAATAACAAAAAAAAAAAAATCAGCAAGAAGCATGAAAAACAATACGTCAGCAAACGCCGCACAACTAGCTTCATACATACGTTTCTTTTTTTAAATACACTTGTTTGCAGATGAACACGTTTACAAACATACATGCGCATATACAAAATATCTATAAAAATGTTTATATCTTTTGACAAGTTAACTTCACATGCCCAGTCATTTTTGCAATACCAATGCAGTATCGATAAAAAATAGTAGTAAAAGAATTTCAATTTGCAATCGGTTCTAAAATGCTATTGTACCAGTATCCCTGCTTATTTTTCATGTGTCGTTTTTTTGTAAATATGAAACAAATACATAGAAATATATTTTGTCTTCTCTGTATTGGAAAAAATATCTACAGTAGAATTTTATGAACTTCACAACATATCCAGTCATTTTGCAATATTAACACAGAATCTAAAAAATATAGTTGTAAAACATTTTGCATTGGGTTCGAAAATGCCATTGTATCAGTCCCACAGAATATGCTTATTTTTTTATCGTTTCTTTTTTTGAAAATATGAAAAAAAATTTTTAAAAATATTGTTTTCTGTATATTGGAGGAAAATATTTACAGCAGAATATTAGCTGTTTCTTCATCTTAAAATATACAGATTCTAAAATTAGAAATTATATTTTGTGATTTTGTGATTATTTTTCTGGCTATCCAAATTGAAAAATCTCAGATAGGAGAAAAAAAACTCGGTGTGAAACCTTCACCGATATACGAAATCAGTTATTTTTTTTTCCAGTTTATGAATTTATATTTGAATTAAAAGTCAAATATGCATCAAATAATGCAGTGGCATGCACTTGTATCGTAGTCAGTTGAAAAAAAAATACCATTTAGTAAAGAAGACATAAAAAAGAGGAAATCATCTTTGGAAATCAAAGTTAACAATTAATCGACTTTATCGGAAACTTTTGTGATTTGTAATGTGTAGAGCATTAAGAGCCTTTGTCATATCCTACATAACTTTCCTTCTCTATCTAAATAATGACTGCCGTTTAACGAAGACATTCATTTGCTAAGTGCGTCTCGGCAGAAACAATAATAAAATATTTCAAAGCATTTAGTATTTCAAAAGAGAAATTAATCCAACAGATGCCCATTTTATTAAAATCGATAAATCCATGAGTGCCATTGCGTCCATAGTTCTGGTTCGTTTGTTTGAGGGAATATTAAAATATTCGTGATATCTATGAAGTGTACATAAAATGCCTTGTGTTTGATCACTACGACGTGCTGTAGCTTGTCTTGCTAATCACGACTGTGTTGTGAGTTCTATCACTAGGTTCTCCACATTTTCACGCTTGCCACATCTACGCTACGCCGAGAAAATGTGTTTTGGGCTCTTCGACGTGGTGTAATGGTTAGAAAACTCAACTTCATAAATCACTTGCGACTGGACAGTGAGTTAGACCCTCATTTGGTGTTCCAGATTTTCGGCATTGTGGCATATCAGGAAAATCATCACCGTAGGTATATTTTCGGCGAAACGATTTAAAAATTCAATACCTGTGTCGAGTAAAACTGTTAATCTATTTTCAGTAGAATAAAATAATCAGCATTAATTTCAGTTCATTTTAAAGAAAGAAAATATATTGCATATAAACATTTAAGCGAAAAATTGTCCTTATTTTTTAATATTGTTTGTATGCTCATCATATATATATATATATATATATATATATATATATATAGAGAGAGAGAGAGAGAGAGAGATAGAGAGAAGGAAAAGTTTTAGAAAGTTAATGACAAGACTGAAAGAGAAAGAATGTGATGATAGATAGACAAATTATGAAGAGACTAAGATAGATTGTGACGAGACCGAGACGCACAGATTGTGACGAGACCGAGACGCACAGGTCGTGACGAGGCCGAGACGCGCAGATTGTGACGAGGCCGAGACACGCTGATTGTGACGAGGCCGAGACACGCTGATTGTGACGAGGCCGAGACACGCTGATTGTGACGAGGCCGAGACACGCAGAGTGTGACGAGGCCGAGACACGCAGATTGTAACGAGGCCGATCACGCAGATTGCGACGAGACCGAGACACACAGATTGTGACGAGACTGATGTAGATGTTTAACCCTGTTTATGTGAAAATTTATAGTCTTTCTTCTCATATAATTAAAAAATATTACTTATTAATAAAACAATATTTTCGATTTGACAACAAGTGAGGATGTATTCCTTTTCCATAAATGAATCTTCTTTTAAAATCAGTGTTTTTTGCGGTCACTTTTTATTTAAATAATTCTTAATGACTAATAATTTAATTTAGATTGCATTAGTGCTGAGATTTATGTATTTTGAAGAAAATTCTATGATTTTATCTTCAGATCGAATGTTTTGTTAGTCATTTTGCTATAAAAATGTATTGCATGAATTTTACGGTACAAATGTATTTCTGGTTCTTTTTACTACAAAAATCTACTCCTACACATTCATGGTGTTGTTTCTGCGTGTAGTTTCACTATCTGTCCATAGCCCGGAACCTACCAACCCAAGTCAGAATTGACCTAAGAACAGCAGCAATTTAGAAGTCGTTCCATGCTATTTTAAAACTTCAATTTTGTAATCAGAGGCTTTGCTGCCGGATATAGTTTATCGTCGTACCCGGGAATAAAATTTAATATATGACTAGAAGTAATGGTTACAGACAAAGAAACGCGTGCTGGAACGCTATTCATATATTTTATCCTGTATACCAGTGAATCGTAGATAATTTCTTTATAGATGAAGAAGAGACTGACAGAAAAATTGTTCTACCGAAGAAAATCAAGGACTAGAAAATTTAGCAACATGAAAGTTTTAAAGAAAATGGCAACTAAAAAGATAGCCAATCTTAAAGACTCAGGAAAATATATTTGAAATTGACAAGAAGAAAAAACGGCTTGAGATATTGAATACTCATAGGATTTTTTTTATATACTTACCTGGCACAGGGCTCCGTCCATGGGCTGGTGGTATCACGGCTACGACTAGCATGGACCGCCTCTGACGAGTTTGGACCAGCTATGACAAGCCAGCACCAAATATGTATCTTAGACAAGCTATGACCAGCTAAGACCAGCTTAGACCAGCGGCCCGAGTGAAAACACTCGGGTCCTCATATTAAAAACTGACCTTGTGTCACAACCTGACTCAGTGGGGGGGGGGTCAAGTAAATATCTACTCATAGGATTTTTTCAGCAAAGAAGAAGTAGATGGAAACAGCGATTACGTTATTTAATGGAGTTGTTCGAACGGATGGTAAAAGAGTGACATATAAATATCAGATGTTGTTTTAATCTACAAATACAGGAAGCCGTAGTGAGTTATGATCACCCACGTCCTGAAAGGACAAGGCCTGTAACTAATGACCATAATTAGTAAAAAAAATATTGCCAATCCCTATAGACTTATTGTCCTGTTTTACCACTCCCTTACGCTTTGTTCTAATCATAGTCTATAATACGATTATCATTGCTTCGGGGAGAGCGACGAAAAAAAATATATCAATCCGATTATCACTTCCGTTGATGTGAGGAAGCCTATAAACACGTACAGAACTCTCTTTTTTTTTTCATGTTTTCGTATAATATGCTTTCAAGTTGCACTTTTAAGTCTTTACAAACTTATGTTGCCTGTTGTCGACGCACATATGTTTTGGACACCGTAACATATCTGTCCTCGGCGTTAGTGTTATATACTAACAAATACATTATGCTATTTTGAAGCCACCGTAGATATATATATTAGCATAAATAATAAACTATTGTTTATTAGTTTGTGCTTTTAGTGGATCGTTTAACTTATTCACTAAGACAGACTAAACAAAACAACAGAATCCTCGAAAAAGCGACGCACGCGGTTTTATATATATATATATATATATATATATATATATATATATATAAAGTATTTCCAGTAAATAGCACTATTTTTATTGGTTTGCAAAATGAACCAGCACACCCAAGCTACAATTCTATAAAAATTCAGGAGAAAAATAATCTAAGTAGCGATGCTAATTTATTATTTAACTTAAATTATCTTTAAAGACTTTCGAGATTGTTTCTCCGAGTCTGGAATAACATCAGTAACAAAACTAAATATTTTTAAGGAAACCATTAAATATATTAAACTTCTAAACAGTAATTATTATATCTAACACACACTTTTTCAAATATTATTGTTTGACTATAAATTATGCCTTTACATACATAGAATGACAAGCAAAAATATATCAAGTATCTAAAAGAAATCATCTTTTAGTTTTATCCCAAATGCATAATTTTAAACAAATTGCACTATCGTCAGGGATTGACCACAGATAACTTTACTAAAAATATATTGCCGTATAATTAAATCATCTTATGCAAATTATACAAATTTATTCACCTTCCAGTGTTTTTCTCTTTAAATTTTAGTACACTGAATATGGAAAAGGCTGATTGCTTACATATTGACGTGAAAGTAAAAACGTATCTGCTAAAATAGTATCGTACGTGATGTTAACTTAGAAAACAATGCAATTATCTATTTCACATATATGAAAAGTAATAACGAACTCATCAATTGAGGCTATCTTTTGATTCTTTTTAAGTTGCTTTTAATCAAATAAATAATCGAGATTTCTTTGTGTTACTCATTTAATCTATACTCAATAAACTCTTCACACAAAAATCCACAAATAATAACTTCTTTTTTATCATCATTCAGGTTGAGTCCGATTTTACTTAGCGTTAGTTAATGAAATATTTATTTTGTTTGGGTTTCATTTATGTCTGTAAATATATCATGTATGAAGGGCAATGCATTCATAGAATACACGCACGCCGAAGAAGTAAGCGCAGCATGATTAATTGATTTCCTTGTTAGAAACATTCTATCATTATTAACAAACGTGGTTCTTGCATAGAAAAAATGCCTAGATCTCGTTACAATATAAGATAAAATGTATACAAACAGCAGCAGAGTAAATCTAATATACGATCATTTATAATATCAATCACGTTATATGTATGTGTGTGTCAAAATTTACATTCCTCTCTGCCGTGCGACGATAGCCAAGGTAGTATATATGACTGTCACCAAATCGGTCGGGTTTCGATTCCGACTTGAAACAATCGGACATCTAGGTACACTCTGTCTCTGGATAACTAATATATATCTATCTATCTATATATATATATATATATATATATATATATATATATATATATATATATATTAATACATACAATAAAAATACAGTTTATGTTATACTCTATGCGTTAAAGTTTTCAATATCAAGGATAGAGACAATGTAAATATAATATGGGTATTGAGCACAAAGAGCCTGGGGCAAAAGTCAGTTTCATGCGTAGACATAACCTTCAGGCAATGGGTATTGTGCATTTGCTCGAATGTTTATATATGGTGGCCAGTGGGGTATCATGGGTAGACGGTCTATTGTATTAGTCTAACGGTTATTGAGCGTGTGTTAACGATTATTATTTGATATTATTGTAGAGTATATTGCGCATTAATAATTGTGAATCTGAATTCAATTAATTGTAGTTATTTGTATAGCTCAATAAATTGCATATGTTTGTTTGTAGATTCATCGATGATTAATATCCACAAATTTAAAATTATATATATATATATATGTGTGTGTGTGTGTGTGTGTATGTATGTATGTATGTATATATTATAAAAAATTATTTAAAAAAAATATGATTCCATCGCGACGCAGAAAATTTCCATGTTTCAAAACTGAAACTAGTTTATAAATTTAATTATAAAAATTAAATTTAAAATCCATAGTGTCGATCCATTGTAAAGCGATCCTAGTAATAAATTTCTAAGAAATATACTTAATTTATAAGCGCATACAATATTAATATTACCAGTTGTTGACGCTAAGGAAACTAATCAAATCTATTTTAATTCAATGGTGTTTGGGTTTTAATTTCCCTATATAGTTTATGTAGCCAATATGCTACTTACAAATTCAGGTTAGGTTTAGTTGGGAGGGTGAATAATGGACTAAAAATTCTGATGACCACTTCGACATCACAATGGGATCATTGAACTATGCAGAGTCTTCTAACCTTCTAGTTTTTTTATATTATATAATCTTACTACTTATCTTGAAATTAGTATGAATGACATTGGATTGTACAGAGTTGATGGGCTTGTGTTCGTAAGGAATTCTACAAACTTTAAAATTAATAGAATTAGAAAACTATTACATAGAGAATTTAAATGCCTAAACTTGAAAATTATTGTAAATACTAAAAAGAAAAAGTTCACTTCCTTAATATAACACTAGGTTTAATGAACAATATATACCTACCGTACAAAATGCTCAGTACAAATAATTTGTATATACACCCCATGTCTAATCATACTCTATCAATAATTAAGCTTATACGTTCAGCTGTTGAAAAAAGAATAAATGAGAAGATATTCTATGAACATAGTAATTTCTATAATAAAGCTCAAAAGAAAATGCTATAAATGCCCAAAACTCAATCATAATAAAAAATGAATATGGCACCATAGAAGAAATAGAAAAATCATTTGTTAAACACCCATACAACCAAATGTTAAGAAATAAGTTAGGACAAATATCCCTTGTATTAATTGATAAATATTTTCCTAGCGATAATAAACTCAGGGAATTCTTCTTAAAAATTGTACTAACATTAAGGTAAAGTTGTGCTGAATACATAGAAATGATTATTAAGAAACATAATTCTAATATCTTGACTAAAGACTTAACCCAAAATAAAAAAAAACAAAACATTTCTATCCTAAAATATAAAGAAATGAAGATAAAGAAACATTATGCATCAGTAGAAATCCACAAAACTTTCCCCTTAAAAATAAATGGCATACTGAATCAGTAACTTTGGATGCACATCGAATGAATTGCAAAGAAGTTGAAACAAACATCGAACGTCCTTTCATTATAATAAATACCGAAATCAAACGTCCCTAAAGAAATATTTCTGTTAAAAGAAACTAACACCGGCAGAAGAATTGAAATTAATAAGAAAAGCTAGAGTATATAGGTCATTAAATGGCAACTGTCTTTTGTGCATACATGAAAAATTATACATTATTAAATTTCTAAAAAAAATATATAATAAATCAAAGAAATGAAATACATATGTTTTGTGGACAATGTCAAATATTTTCCTTAAGTAATAGTTAATTATAAAAAAGAAGAGAGAGTAAACAGAGATTTTAAATATGATCATTAATTACTAATGAACGTCTAATATAATTTTTCGTAAAAATACATTATTATTAGTCAATAGCAGAACAAATGGTAATTTAAATCTGTAAGAATAAAATTTAAATATTGAAAATATGACATACACATATGTAAATGACCGTTTTAGAAAATTTTTGTGTATAAAAATATAAATTATGCGGATGAATAAAAATGCAAAATTCTGTTTGAGTCATTGAAAACCAAGGCGACACGCTGAATAACGGAAATATACGTTTGTTAGCAAGCCCCCCCACACATCTAATCTTAACCTTAGTGTAACTAACATATATTGGATATATAAGCTCTCTAGGGAAATTAAAACCCAACTACCACTAAATTAATATAGTTTGATTTTTTCTTAAACTTAACAACTAATAATATTAATGTTTTCTGCGCTTATAAATTAAATAAATTTCTTAGAAAGTTATTGCTAGCATCGCTTGACAATGGAACGAGACTATGAATTTTAAGTTTAATCTTTATAATTAAATTTATGAATTTATTTTCAGTTTTGAAACATGGAAATTTTCTGCGTCGCGTTGGAATCATGCTAAGAACATCGGATTATAAATCATTGTTGTTTCTCTTTATATATATATATATATATATATATATATCAATTATATATATATATATATATATATATATATATATATATATATATATATCAATTATATATATATATATATATATATATATATATATCAATTATATATATATATATATATATATATATATATATATCAATTATATATATATATATCAATTATATATATATATATATAAATATATATATATATATATATCAATTATATATATAAATATAAATATATATATATATATCAATTATATATATAAATATAAATATATATATATATATATATATATATATATATATATATATAAATTATATATATATATATATATATATATCAATTATATATTTATATAAGTCATGGTGGTGTAATGGATAGCGGCTCAGATATATGTATGTGTAAGAGCAGAACAGACTAATTAGGTTCTATAGACTTGGGTGGCAACTGGTCTAGTGTAAGTACAAATCTGAATTCAGACTCTGTGGAGTAACGTTTAGAGGCCTTGTGGCACATGGTGCATCAGGGTTTTGTATTCGCCTCTTGAAAATGTGTGGGTGGTTCTGCACAAAAAACACCACTATAATCAAAACATATGTGCAGGTTATCTGGCTGTCGGTTCCTAAAAAAACAGCGTAGATCAACAACAGGTGATGTTGATGAAAATATGCACTGCAAACGTGAATGTTCAGTACTAGAAGATTCCAGTCTACGCAGAATCTGTTGCCGTTCTTTCTTTTTTGCAAGGTTTCATTGATGGTGAAACAATATGAAAGAAAGTGCCGATGATATGAATTAGTTTAAGGTGGTTTTCCAATTGTCAGGAAGCGACCCACACTCTTAATTTTACGACATTCCTTTGCGCCATACACAGATACACACACATATAGGAAACATTTTTTTGTGTTACTCCAATATGAAGAGATGCTCTGTTTATTAGATTTTATTGTATCTATCGGCCTGCGTACTTGAGAATAGTTCAACAAAACATAGTAAGAATCAATGTTAACTTATTCTTGCTTTTACTGCATGGTTATGGAGGGGGAACTTGAAAATAAATCAATATTGTAAAAAATATATTAATCTAATATGGCTTTAGTATATATATATATATATATATATATATATATATATATATATATATATATATATATATATATATATATATATATGTATAGACAGAGAAAATATAAAAACAAATAAAAATCGACAATTATGAGATTTGAGTCCGGGTCTTATATTCAGAAAGGGAATGATCTAATCTCCCGGGGCGTGGCCATCTAATTCTTGGTATAAAACTTAAATCTTTTCCTGCTTTTTACTAATACAATAAAGAATCTAACACTAAAACATGTTCTCTTTTATGACTTGCTTTGTGTTATTACTAATATAATTACTAATCGATTAATCTATCTCTAAATATAATCAAGTTATCCTCATAACTTTATAAATGGTGCATAACTAAATATCTCAATTAGCTCTAATACATAGTCTATTGTACGCTGTGGCTTGCTTTATGACTACTTAGGCCGTGATATATATAATAATATATAATCTCATGATAATGAAAGCCTAACTAGTGTAAGTAGTATTATTAATTATCTGAATTCTTGGTATTTAATCAAATGCCTAATCTATATTTATCCACTGGATTTATTTATTGCTAAATTCATGAATAACATATTGTCAAACGTTCTGATTAATCTATATGTTTAACCTAACCTGACTATTGGCAAACACTACGATTAATTCAATGATTCATCTAACATTAATCATTAGCCTGCTGTAAGTATAGATTGATGCATAGCAAACGCTTGTTCAATCACCAGGCACATATTCAATATATTAATAGATGGCTTATGTTAGAACTAATATAACGAATAATATATCTCGGAATCATGACGGGATTTATGGCAAATTATTGGATAATCTCGCCTTAAAATGAGACTTGCATTTCAAAAAAATGCAAAGATTATTACGTGTTTAACAATTTATATAGTTTATTCTTAATCTCATGTCTAGTCTAACCTGAAAACCTAGCTTGCGTTACGGATTATATATCCAAAGCCCATTAATTATTTCATTGCAAATATTATGCCTACTCTACCATTAACACTGATTAGTACTGATCTGCTGTTTCATATATCCCTAATACTGGGTTTTGATTTTGATGCAATGGAATAACCTGTCAGCCTCATGAGTGACTACACTATGGGTAGTAACTTCTTATAAGTATCTGTAAGTCAACGGGCTACAGAGTATAGCTGCGACCTGTTCCAGTTAAACAGTCGAACTCTCTGCCTTCGGGCAAAGAAGAACCTGGACGAGGTTCCTCCGAAGAGCAGAGTCTCGTTTGGGGAGGTAGACTGCCTCTGAACCCGTTCATACAGGGAATATTTTTAGCCGAGCCTACGGGCTAGGATAACACACGTTAAACCGGTCTTGTGCCACATACATCCCTCGTGGTGGGGGTAGCTCAATATACTAGCTGGAATCTGTTGAGTACGACTTACGCGAAAACTCCCGACATTCCAAATAGTAGCACTCACCAATGTACTGGCGTGCGACGACCTTGTGCATAACTGTTGCCTTTATTCTTATTGTATTGGATTTTAATTAAATATTTTCTTATTTTGTCCAGCGTGTTGGTCAAGTATATATTCCTATTAACACGGAATATAACAGAATTTAACTAAACTAACGTGAAACGTCTCTTATATTCCAAATTATCTAATGATTAACATGCCGAAAATTTATTGTATTTGATGATTAATTTGGTCTCACAGCTAACTTAAGTCCATAGGAAGCTTAGTGACTAATCTAACATATCCTTAGTACATAAACTTTTATTGTATTAATACAATGCTTTTTCCACGTCGTTTGCTTTACGACTATAATAAAGATGTCTATATCCCAAACACTAGATTGGAATGATGGCTTAATTCAATGTTTAAAATACATTAAATTATCACTTTCTTTACAACTAATCAATAACTTATTTCTAGTATTTGACCTACATTATGACTAGTCTTACATCTAAAATATTGTTAAAAATTGGCTTGCATTATGACTAATCAAATGCATAATATATACCTAAAACTTAATTAGCAACTAATTTGGTCATAACTATCTAAGATTTCTGCCTTTATTTGACTAATCTAATGAATTAACTTATTATCCCCTTTCTTTGTCTTATATTAAGTGAGTAACCGTAATAATTTTCCCGTTTTCTAAGCAAGCTAATGACAGTTAAGTTCAAAATTGTTGCCAGCTTTATGATTAATAATAATTTAATTGACATTATTTAAACTGGGAAAGTTGAAAAACATGTTAAAACCAGAGATTATGAACGCAGCTTTTCATGGCTAACCACGAAGCAGTTCTTCATTTTAATCTGATTGGCAGTGCACATCTGTCCTCTTACTACGTAGCGCTGAACCGGACTAAGCTCAGCGTAGTAAATATCAATAACCAAAGCTGACACATTTGGTCTGAGGAACCTTGGAGTCCAATATTGATTAATGCTTCTTCAGGAAGCCATAAAATAGTGATTAGAGCCATTACAGAGTAAATGTGTTTCCGGGAAAGTAAGAGGTCTATAGGAAGTTGTTATATCCAGCGAAGTGCCAATGTCTGGGAAGGATGTTTATGTTAATATTATTAATAATGATCAGAGATTTTATATATGTTTTATCAGCGAGTATCGTGTATTTTCAAATGTTGGAATGTAAGTTCTACAATGAAAATTGCGTTATTCTTTCAAGTAATGAAGCTAGATTTTAACCGTTTTCCTTTTAGCTATTAAGGTACCAATATGCAAATATAGATAATTTATCAAAGAGTATCGTGCATTGTCAAATGTTAGAATGTAAGTTCTACAATGAAAATTGTGTTAATCTTTCAAGGAATAAAGTTAGATTTAAACCGTTTTCCTTTTAGCTATGAAGATACGAAAATACAAAAGTAGATAATTTATCAGGGAATATGGTGTTTTTTTTTAAATGTTAGAATGTAAGTTCTACAATGAAAATTGCGTTAATATTTCAAGTAATGAAGCTTGATTTAAACCGTTTTCCTTTTAGCTATGAAGATACCAATATGCAAAAGCAGATAATTTATCAGGGTGTATCGTATATTTTCAAATGTTAGAATGTAAGTTCTACAATGAAAATGGCATTAATCTTTCAAGTAATGACGCTAGATTTAAACCGTTTTCCTCTTAGCTATGAAGATACCAAAATGCAAAAATAGATACTTGTGTATTTTTATAGACTTGTTCACAATACCAGACGTACAGGCCGCTAACGTTAGAGAGGTATTGGATAAAGTTGTTGAAAGAACGTAGACGATGGAATTATGAAGTATATGTTATGAGATAAAGCCTGGATATAAATAACTTAAGATGCTTATTTTCGTGGAAGCATCCTCCTTGGAGTCGGTTGCATAAGTAGATGTCATTTGGAATATTTTTCCTGATTGATACACATTGTTAGTAATTGAAAGCGAAGTGGGTAATGATGGTGTGTTGACCTTGTGTACGTGGGAAGACGAATCCTAAATCTCTCGGTCAGGACTGTTGGAACTACCGAATGCAGTTCTACTGAACATGCAAGGAAAATAACAATTTAAGCAAACATATCAAAATTTGGCAAAATTGCAAGAGACTAGCAACTTTTCCAAAGGCCTTTAACAGGGTATTCTACAAATGTTTGTTACCCAAGCTCTCCAGCTATGCTATGACTGGAAGGATCTTCTCGATTATCAAATCCTTCCTGACAGGTAAATCTCTGTATGTGATTGTCAACTGGTAGTCATCCAAGCCCCCAGCACTCGACGCAGACGTCACCCAGAGGTCAGTTATCGGCCCAATCTTCTTTCTGATTTACATAGATGAGTTTCTTAAGAATATACTCAGATCATATGTAAATATCTATGCTCATGATACGACGATATAAAAATCTCGACAGTCAGATATTGGCAGCTGACCTCTCTTCCGATCTCAAACTAACTTCCAAGAGTGGAAAAGACAGTCTTGTTACATTCAATGTCCCGAAAACAAAACAAGATCCATTCCACCATCGCCGTTCTGACATCGATCTAACGTCAGTCACGTTAAGCGGATTTCACCTCAAGGACACACCATACTAGAATATTAGGCCTCAAAATCACACTTGCCCTCAAGTAGAACTCGGGAATACGATCTATCGCTAAACATACGCGAAAAATGCTCGGCTCTCTGTACCGCTCGAGTAAGTACCCGACTGCTCATTCTATCCTCTAACTTTACAAGAGGCAGATAATCCTGAAAATGGATTATTGTTGTCATATTTGAGCCGGAGCTGACCAGTCCTCACTTCGGATATAATAGAGTTCAACAGGTCCCCAAATACTTGTCGCTGACGAATTATTTTCCACCCTCCAACTTTTCTCTCACAGGTGCGATGTGGCGAGCTTGTCAGTGCTCTATCACAGCTTCATGGAAAGTGCTCGAACGAACGACATTTCTTGGCTCCGTCAGTTATAAAATCCACGGCTATGACCCACAATGCCACTTAATTTGCAGCAAACCACCCACATTCTCTCACTATCTCGTCGCTGAGACGCGACTTTCTCTCGATCACCTTCGCCCGAGCCATTTATCCAATCTCTAATATCTTAACTTCTTCAAGTCTAGAGATAACAATTATCTTAGCCTTCTATCCGTATAAACTATCCATTATCCTAACCCTCTACCATGAGTAGCTCCCCGGCCTTGTACAGCGTTAACATTACTGTAAAACAATGTGATTGTTTTTTTATTGTTTTGATTTACGGCTTATAAACTCCTGATGGGCCTAGTAAAATGTTAGTAGCCAGCATGGGGTCATGAATCCCATAGCCTCACTTAAGTGGGGTGTACGTTGCAAAGTAAACTTACTGTAGACATAGATTAGAATTCAACATATAACTACAACTAATACTTGACTAAAATTTAGGTAAGAGAATTAGGTATGTTTGCTTGAGTTGTCAATGTTCAGTACATATTGAGAATTACATTTTATATTACTTATTACTAAATACTCATTCTAATGTTTGCGCACACTCATAAACGCATACATGTATGTAAGGTTTTCATTCACCTATTGATGTAACTCTTGATGTTATATTTATTCTAATAACGTATAATTTTACATGTATTTTAATTTTGGTTTCTAATATCACAACAAATATCTGAAGACAATAATCTATTTTAGTTTCAAATTCCAGATCATTTAATGTCACTGTATCTGATATTGATTTTTATTAGGTGACATGTTTGCGATTAGATTGATTTTTTTTTTGGAAATTAAGAGTATCATCCCGAAAGAATGTCGCGAATTTCATTATATTGGCATGTGAGATCAAAAGGGTATTTGGGTTTCATGTAATTAAATGTTGAATGCTCTCGTTAATAACACAAAGTATTTTTTTCTTGTTGGGGACAGGAGGTGAATGGCTTCTTGCAATAAGCCGTATGTCTGGTGGATATCTGTTGCGATATTTCTCGGAGCAGTAAAAACAGAAATTGAGATGATTGCTGTATGATTTATTCGAAACCAAACAATGGATGTGAGCAGAGTTATGCGCTTTAGCAAAGGCTACAACGATGTGCGTAACGAGACATATTTTAATTACTCTCACTCAACTGCCAGTTATAAAATGATGAGCGTCAAGATGATGCATATTCAATGGTGGAGCCTATGTTGAAAAATATTTTTAATATTTATCGAATAGTTTATTTGTGCACCCAAATTTTACTTTTATTTTCTCTGGACATAATTAGTCGACCTCTCGAACAATGGAAGAGTTGATATTATTAGGATGGCGCAAAAATAATGACGTAATAATGTCGTTTTTTGACATTAAAAATACGTCAAAAAACGACATTATTACGTCATTATTTTTGCACCAATCTAATATCAAAGATACAATCAGTCATTGTTTTTAGTGACGGCATGTCGAAGTTGAAACGGTTCCCATTCCAATCAAGAAATCCTTGAAAATAACTGATTTTTTTTTTTTTGTTATTTGATCAGATTTTTGGATGTGGCCGGTCTGATAGCGATATGTCGAACGACTCCGTTTTTATATTTCCAGGTTTTGTTAAGGCAAGTAAATGATTGTTGCTATTGCTTTTGTTTACACTTGAATAAATATTACTTGTCTATTCCATATGAACTCAAGACAGCGTTCAATCAGACTACTGAGGTTTTTCAGATCGAGACATAGATAAGATGATATAGGATCTCTTGTACGTATATTTCAGTTCCAATTACCTATTAGAGACTAAAAGGCGACGTTATCACTCTCTTTGTATTTTAATTTTTTTGCGATAAACAAAACGGAAACTCATATATGACGAATAATGATCTGAAATGATGGCATCACCATTGTTATTTATTATAACGTTACGGTCATCTTATTTGTTTTGACATTCCTTAGAGACATGTTATATTAGGTTGGTCCCAAAATAATGTCGTTTTCTCACATAGTAACATATGTGAAAAACGACATTATTTTTGCACCAACCTAATATTTTGGGACGTCAAAACCTATTACACAAGTTTCATAATATTATAAATATCATGACCTGTACTTCTCTCTGCAAAGTAGTCCCCAGTTAACACAAATATTGATTCATGGACTAGAAATAAAGGTAATGAATTTCAGAAAAAAAAAACAGTTTTAGAGGACTTAAGAAAATTCAGACATTTTTTTTTTAACCAAGAATTCGTTATTCGTTTAATACTTTTCCGTTTATTAAAACCAAATTAAATAATTTGACGATTCCAAATCACTTTTTAGATTTGTGACAGTTCAAAATAGTTTTATGTGGCTTTGTAGGCTATTAACACTTCCACTGCTAACTACGCAGATCTTCGTTTTTCTTATCTTGCTTCAGCTGGCTAAGTACGGAAACCTACGTTTTTGCATACCGCTGTTATGAGTGTCCCGTTGCGCCATCTATCGTAAAATCACAAAGGACAATGCTTCAAAAGATATCATGTGCATACCCATTACTGATCTGGTATGTCATTCCTAGGTATATCCATGAAAATGGAATGTTGTAAAACACACTGGTGCCTGTTTTCTGTGTAATAAAATATGTAGGTTGAAATTTGGCATTTTAAAAATGGCTGGCCGGATGGGGGCGGCACTGGGTAGCAGTGAAAGTGTTAACTATTTTCAACCCAAAAGCACTTTTCCCCAGACGACACGTTGCAGACCTATTGTACATTTATCACTATTTCTAAGGAAAATGATCAGTCAGGTTAGCTTCGTTTCTTTCAGCAGTTATGGCCGTCACAATGAGGACCAGCCATACAATATACTCGTGGACGAATCACCATCATCCCATCCGTATTCTGTTGGTAAGAAGGACATCCAACGAATACTTCTTTCTAAGAACCGATACTGTGTGGAACAATCTCCCAAGACGCTTCTTCGATCAGTAAAATATTAAACTCTTCAAGTCTATGGTAAGCGGTCATCTATCCTACATATTCACATTTTTTGTACTTAAATGTCCTCTTATACAGCAATCTCATTCCCTGACCCTCTATATTGAGTGGCTCTCAAGCCTTGTATTTTGAAGGGTTTTTTTGTTTTGTTTTTTAAACTGATTAATAAACGGTCTTGTTAGTGTAAAACATTTTAATATATATCTATGATTCTCAAAATCTGTGTGTATGTTTGTGTGTGTGATCGGATGTTTATGCATTTCCACAGTTTTCATCCGAATTCGATGATTATTTTTTGATTAATAATTCTTCTGTATCGGTTTTGAGTCCAAATTGTTGGCGACAATGGCTCTCCACTACTTCTTGTCCATTATAACTCTCAGAAACGTTTTACTATTTGTTCTTGGGTATATATCTTTCACAAAATTACAATAATATTATCTTCTATATCTAAAATTCTCAAAAAATGATGATCAAAGGACTCAATGGATGAAGAGAAACGCCTCTTCAACTGCTGCTGCAAGTGAGGCTGAAACAAGATTGAGAACAGAAAGAAAACGACCATTTTCAGGGCCAACCACTATTCCAATTGTTAACTCCATATTTAGGGACGTGCCTCATTTGCACACAATTGTTGTTACTAATATTGATTATCGGGTGGGCTGACTTTAAACTTAAACTGTTCCAACTGAACGGCTAAAATTCCCAGGGATGAAAGATCCAGTCGAAGAAAGGTTATACTGCTAGTATATTTAAAATAAAGTATTTACTAATACATCTCTGCCTTTAATTTTTCATCTTTTACGCAACACGCCTAGTCATAACGTAGGCGATCATCGATCTCCAAGGGATCATATCCCTTTTAGCACTACGTAATGTGTGTCTCTTGATAAATGCCATCCATTTACACAAGCTCCTAAGTTAACTTACTCATTGTTTCCTCAGTTTTTTTGCTTTCGATATATTGTTTGTCAAATTCTTCAACTCCAGAAATTTCAATTGTCACTTTCTGAATCTATAAAACATATTCTAAAATGTAGATATTGAACTCATAGATTGATTGGGATTAATTTGGCAGTTTTGATATATCAGAACAGAGAACCTCAATTATTTATTTTTTTCAAATTTGTATCTAAGATCTAATGTGCGTTGATTAAATTCACTTCATCTGAGATGGAAAAAATAATGAGAGACAGTTTTACATTGGAAGAAGTGCAAAAGAGAATAAACACCAATGTAATTTTATAAATATATTCCAACATTAAAAAGAATATATATATATATATATATATATATAATGCAAATCGTGACAAAAACAGAACCAGCTGAAGTAGTAGCGTCATGACATTAAGATTCCTTGCTGTCTGTACTTAAAAAAATGCTTCCTAGATATGTTTGCACGATATGTCCTCATTTATTTATTTACAAAAGCGCTAATGCTGTAGACGAAAAGGAAAGTAATGAGCCAATTTTGTCAATTTACTCTATTGCTGAATTTATAATATTTTCTCCAAATATCTTAAGAGACAACTTTGAAATATTTGTCCTGCACATTGTATTTGCGGAGGAAAAGGGCATTGACATGTGATTAAAGTAGTCCTTATATCATAAAATATAACCGAGTTTTATTATACTATGTTAGGAAAAAACTATTCAAGTACAACTAATAAACTTTTCTAAATGCACGCAAACACAAATATCGTACGACTCATACAGCAATCGCTATCAATTGACTTAAAATATTTTGCCCTTTCTCGCCTTTAAACGAGTGCCCTTTGCCATGCTGATGTTGCTACATGCCTTACTTCTTGACTATCTCACACTGCGAACTTTTTCTAAGCTCTATACTAAACATCAAATCTGTTACGAAAAAAGAACTAAACAAAATGAACAGAAAACGATCAGCTTTAAAAAAGGACTCGTAACTTGAAAAAGCGAATGAAAAAAGAATGTTAACAAAAAATACTTTTTCACACCCAACCCAGTCCTGCGGAATCAGAATCAACGTTGAGTTTAAGCAAGCGAATGAGCCAATTGGTGTAAAGTGCCATGCAGATATAAATTTGTCCCACTTGTGATGAATGCAGCTATCAATATATTTTGCATGCTAGCATGCTAGTTAACATTCGTGTCACTCAGCTAGCCAATAGAATCTTCCTGCCTATTCATGGTAGCGATCTATAGGTTCTCACTATGGCTTCTACAAAATGGCCGCAAACTACATAAAAACTGCCGTAGAAGCATCAAAAAATGTATTATTTCCTCTATCGATGGGAGTTGGGAAATGCAAAGACGGTTTTGGCCTTCCCGCTAAATTGGAGTATTTGCATGTAAATTTTGGTGCAAATCTGTCGAAAATTTCGGCCGTGCATTCGTTACACACACACATACATCCTGCCTTATATATATATATATATATATATATATATATATTATAATATTTTTTGTTTAAAAACATGTTTCCTTCGCTACATAAGAGTTCCCATGTTTCAAAAAAGAGATCCGAAACCATCCAAATAATTATTAAAATTAAGCTGAATTAAGGTGTTTAGTCTCGTTTCATCTTCAAGCGAAATTTTAGGAATAAGCTATCTCTTGGTTTACGTGTGTTTTTTCGCATGGTTCGTTATAACATTCGTTATTGTGGGAGTGGCTAGGTGATTTATCTTCGTTCAGTGATCAGAGAGTTAATTCTTATCTATAAATTCATCATCTTCTGAGAGGTCTTGCTCAGGTTGGATAGGGTATCTATTTCAAGGCTAATTTTGGCGGTGATCCTCTAGTTAGTGCCCAGTGAGGGATATTTTTATGGCGCGCCTACAGAAGATGATGAATTTCTGGGTATTATAAACCTAAATTCTCCAGCAACTATTTTTACCAGTGCTCATATTGCAATTTTTGCTGTTATCACTGCATGTTTGCAGAAATTCAAACCCAGATGTCACAGTGGATAAAGGCGTTGGTTAGATCCAGTGACAGGACCCAAACATGTGAGTTCAATACCCGGTTTAGGCAGTGGAGAACTTTCAGAGGGAAATTACCAGGTGATAACTGATAACTGACATCCATCAAACATGGCACGTGGAACTAGAACAGTCTACCCTAGTGAGCGAAATAAAGGGTTCAGTTCGAAATTCCAACCACCTGAAGAAAGCCGGAGCGTACAACGGCCGAAACGTTGTGATAAATATGGCGACAAAGATGAGGACAATAGTCCGAATAATGTAAATAATGAAATCACCACATTTAAATTTTAATCCACAAAACACTTCCGTTGATTACAGAATTAGTAGTGATAACCCCAACATAATACATGCAATTCAGCTCTGGAATTTTTATAGTAAACCAAAAATAACATTCCCAATTACTACTAGAAATACCGCTACAGTTTTACCTATTGAAACACAATGCTATCTCCTATCTCCATCTTTCCTTCCCTACGTCTCACTCTTATGAGATGACGTGCCTAAACTTTTGACCGGTGTTTATCGGCAACAAATCTCCACAGTCCAGTCAACATTAACACCCAATCCATTCTTCACCAAACTCCTATCAACAAGCACTATTCTTTCACTCCGTCCCCATTATTTATGTATATTTTTCTTCTCAAACAAATGGAAAAAAGAAAGTGATGTTTCACATACGGTTTGCCTATAACCAGGATTGTTCATAACCATTTTCGTTTCTCACCCATCGAAATGCAGTTGAAATGAACTGAAGCGAAGTTGCATCTTTGTAAGTTAGTAAAATGGTTTTGGCTATATAATTATAATATATTATATATATATATATATATATATATATATATATATATATGGTTGGATAGATGTGAGCTTGTGACCCTGGGTTTCACGCTTTAGCGATCGTATGTTAGCTCTATCTCTGATAGTGAGTGCTTTCTAATAAGTACCGCGCATATAATATATAAATAATTATACACATATATACATATTTATTTATATTTATATACACACACTTTTCACACACACACACATATATATATATATATATATATATATATATATATATATATATATATATATATATTGCAGCCACGACTGGTCTGATGCTTCTGCTATGTATTTCGAGATTCTTGAAGACATGCAAAGAACAATCTAATGTTAAGCTGACATGTCGGCTTCTGTCATTTTCCTAACGCCATAACGTAGCTGCACTATGTATTTTCTATAAATACTTCCAAGATAATTTTTCTGATGTACATTCCTATATAGTGCCTATAATTTATGAATTAGAGTGCAATACTAGATTTCCGGAAAATTCTCATCATTTTACAGCTCAATTGTCTAGATGTAACCGTAACTCCTGTGATAATAATTTCTTCTCTTGCATTCCTGCTTGTGGATATCTCTTCCGGATTCTTTTTCCCAGTCATATTTGATCTTCAAAAATTGAAATGAAATGTCAAGATTTTTCTTCTCTCTTAATTCATGCTATTTTATTTTACTCCTTTTTAATTGTTTTTTTCTTCTCATATTCTCAAACACTCAGTAACCTCTTGCGTCTTATTTTCTTTATTGACTTGCTTGGGGTGAAATTATTAAGAAACAAACTCAGAAATATTTTAATTATAAATCACAAGTTATAACATGTCTAATGTCTAAACTCTATAATATTTGAGAAATGCTTTGACTCGTAGCTGTTCTTGGTTGAAACTCTCTAGGTGCTGTAGGCAGAGTTGCAGAAGCTTTTCCTTTTGATACTAATATCCCAAGTTCCGAGAATCAACCCGATATTCTGTCAAAATCAACCTTTAAGCTGATTTACAGACGCACTCGTGGATTATTTCCCGGCATCTGGCGCTAGGAAGATTTTCGTCCGACTTGTAGAAACTTCCCATTTACTTTACGTCCGTTGATTCATCTCAGATGAAGATAATGCAAAGTCACTTTAGGCGTCTGTCTGACACGTGCAGGCGGATGTTTAGCAGCCGACGTCATTAAAGACCGATATGACAGACCCGAGTATTTCGAAATGGAAATGGACGTATGAAAGTATCACTTAAATGAATTTGTCCTCTACTAATAGGTATTAATATATATGATGCGTGTCCATCAAGAGTA
Organism: Acanthosepion lycidas; assembly: GCA_963932145.1. Taxonomy (NCBI): domain Eukaryota; kingdom Metazoa; phylum Mollusca; class Cephalopoda; order Sepiida; family Sepiidae; genus Acanthosepion; species Acanthosepion lycidas. The sequence continues at coordinate 108,256,007 of OZ010577.1, read as the reverse complement.
GACCCATTAAATATTAACCTATATTGTCTGCCCAGCGAAATGTCGCCATAGTCCACTTCAAACTTCTCTTCATAAACACCTATATTAATGACGCTCCCACTTTCTAGAACACTCTAAATAAATCTTTCAAGATCGAAAATTAAAATTTTGCTTCGAACCAGAAAGAAAGATGATATTTCTACAATATCTAAGGAAGAAATTTTTTATGAAGAATTTTGCATACGGAGGCTAGATTTTAAGTTACGCTCTTCTATGCCGAAAGATATTTGATATTTTTCTCTTTTAGATATTAATGTTTTTTTTTACTTTCTATAAGTGTTGTATAGTATTATTGTATTATCTACTAATATCTTACTCATGTCAATAACCTACTTTACATTGTTTGTGATATGACAATCGAGATGTGCACGAATTGCATAATACACCACAAAAAGTGAGGAAAACAAACAAGAGTATTATTACGTTGTCTGAGTGATTGCACTTAAAAATTTTAAATAATAAATTCGTATACAAATTTAAGAGCGTAAAACATATTCTACATACGCACGAAATAACATTTATAAATACTTGTCACACGTTTTTAAGGTGAAGACTAAATCGATTTAGGTGTTAGACATGAGGACAGACTAAAAGTTGAGAACTGCAAAAAATGACAGGATTTCGTCCATACAATCTGGTATACCACACTGACAATGACCATTTCATAATAACGACTGACACGGCTGGAATTGCGTCAAGATACTTAAAAAAAACAAAAATAAAACATGAACGTCGGGATGTTTATCACAAGTTCGATCCCATATTCGGAAATTGGAAAAATTCCATGAAAATTAAAGTCTGATATTTTCGGTTGTAATTAAGAAAACTTGATTGGTTGTATTCTTGTTATCTAGATATATGTTATACATATGTAAATTAAAACACAGATGGTGTTTTTATATGTGAACTATTCGATAAACGAGATAAACTGTCATTTTTTATTTGGAAATTCGTCTATCAATCTGTCATATCTCAATTTTTCTCATATAATTTCCGACGCTGATTTATGCAGATGCTACTAGTGTTTTCAAAATCGATTAATAAAGAAAATTGTATAATTAATATTCTTATGATATATATATGATTATCACACACACACACACATATATATATATATATATATATATATATCGGATATTTTGGAAGCATGTTTTCATTAAGACACGACTCATTAAATAATGTAGACACGTTTTGTTTACTTTGGATAGGACCTTCTCTTATGCACGGAAATTCTACATAGTATCCTTAATAAAGGAAGAGAGAAAATTACCGTGTTGATACATATTCAATTATTACGAGTACTTTCGATATTAGCACAATGTCATCCTCAGGGTGGTGTTTTCCTAAGACAAAATTGCTGTGTTCATCTAATGTGTTCATTTAATTTTTCTTATCTGTGAAGTGAAAAAGCTACTAGAACGTTGCCACGACGTTTGAATTTTCATTTAAATGATGCATCAGACATATCAATAGATTTAGAACAGCATGTTCACATTCACTATTCATGAAAACTCTTGTTGAAAATACATTTATATTGTTCATGAAAATAAGAAGCTGTCTATATTAAAAAATCAAAACTTAATAAATTAATTATGAATGCTGCACAAATGTTTTGAAATGTTTAAAGTATATAATTTTAAATATGTAAATTTTAACAAATCGTTTCATTTAAAAAAAAACACATGCACATTTGAAAGCTTAATTAGCTGCCCTAACGTTTTGCATCGATAAATTTAAATCGTACAATACTTTTACTTTACAGTGAAAAGAAAAATGAACTTTCAAATGAACACGACAATTTTCTGATGATGGCATTGTACTAATGCCGAAAATACTGAGAATAAATAAATATGTATTAAAATGGTAATTTTATCTCTTCAATTTCCTCTTCGTCAATAAGGATATTAAAAAGGTTGTCAGTGAATGTGAGAGGATCCTGTTAAAAACAAATAAACAAAACTTGTCTAAACTATTCAATGAGACATGTCTTTTAATATATATATATATATATATATATATATATATATATATATATATATATATATATATAATCAATTCCATATAAAAATAAAACTGGTGTGACATTAATATTTATTTATTTTTGAAGAATCAGAAGTATCTATTGATAAAATTAGTTGCGTCGATGGGTCGATATAATTCAGCTTAGTACAGTTTGCAGTGGCAAGTGAACTACTTTACTGCCACAGGAAAATGTTTGATTGCTTTGCAGGCTGATAGAGAAGTTGTGTTAGAAATTTTATTAGTGGATGTACATAATACTGATTTCTCAATTACAAAACTATTTTTAAAATGTAATTAATCAAATACTAAATCTGTTATTAGGTTGGTGCAAAACAAATGTCGTTTTCTCACATATGTTAATATGTGAGAAAACGACATTATGTTTGCACCAACCTAATAAAAAATTCTAAAGGTTGTGCATGCGACATTAAAATTCGAAATATATAGATTAAAACTTAATTCCAGGTAATGTCACATTGAAAATCACGAAATAAGAGCCAGTCAGCTCGTAAAGAACACAAATATATCCTATCAATAGCGAATTCTTGCTCAAAAGATGAGTGAAAAGAAAGGTCTACAGACACTAGGTGCCTAAAACATCGAGCATTAAACATATTCTGTAGTCTGACTCAAGATTCAATTTGGTAGGGAAAGTGGGCGATCTGTAATTTTTGTAGATGTGTTCGGAATGTCGTGCTTCAAACACAAATCTACAAATTCAAATAATTGAAATTATTGAGTATAAGAATAATCTTTGTTTACTTTTAAGTTGAAAGGAACAAGTTGCAATGTCTCTTTCAAACAAAGTTCAAATAAAAGTTCGTTGCTTGACTTTTTACAATAGAAAATAAATATATTGTGCTTGCATCTGCTTAAAGATGTATAAATTCGTAATATGAATGTCCACGATTTCCATTATATTAATGTATGTGTAGTGAATCGAAGTTAGCCACCAGGAAATTTGTCAGCTGAATAAATGCTTTACTATTTATACTACTACCATAACGCCTTGTTTATATATCACGCTCCTGTATTACTGTAATATAACTGTGCATTATTAAAATGCTTTAAAACGAGAAATAATTTGCAAGGAACTTAGTACTCAATTAATCAATTTAAGTATGCGATCATTTTAGAATTCAGCATTGTTTATCATCCAGCCATCTATTGATACGGAAGACTGTTTATTTAATGTTACGCTACGTTTAAGAACAAAAAAAAAACGGATCACAGGGGTTTAAACTTATATCAACTTAACCCGGAAGTTTGATTCATTAATAAATATATTTGCAAATTGTTAAACATATTTTTTTCAGTTGGGATCCATCAATTTTTTAGAAAACGATAAGAATGATCATTTACTTTTTCAAACTTTAAATGACGTCTGAGATAACGTAGCTGATTGTTTAATAAATTTTAATTTGTAAATTGTAATTTGAATTTCGTGTGATCCTGTATTTGCAACAAATTGAGGTTATCTCTGTTGAACCTACATTTGAATAGAATTGAGATTTTAGGGAAGCTATTTATATCTATTTAACTTTTTTACAATTTTTGACGGGCTTCCACACGCGCACACACACACACATATATATATATATATATATATATATATATATATATATATATATATATATATATATATATATAAAGGCAGGATATGTGTGTGTGTGTAACGAATGCACGGCCATCATTTTCGACGTATTTGCACCAAAATGTACATGCACATGCTCCATGTTAGCGTGAAGGCCAAGACCGACTTTGCATTTCCCAACTGCCATCGATAGTGGAGATAATCGATTTCTTCATGCTTCTACGGCAGTTTCATGTAGTTTGCGGCCATTTTCTACTGGCCAGAATGATAGCCTATAGCTGGCTGCCACGAATAGGAGGGAAGATTCTTTGGGCCATCATGAGAGCCAATAGCTGACTGACACGTATGTTAACTAGCATGCAAAAAAAGTCGATAGCTGCATTCGTCACAAGTGGGAAAAATTTAAATCTGCATGGCACTTTACTCCAATTGGCTCATTCGCTTGCTTAAACTCAACGTCGATTCCGATTCTGCAGAACTGGGTTGGGTGTGAAAAAGTATTTTTTGTTAACATTCTTTTTTCATTCGGTTTTTCTAGTTACAAGTCCTTGTTTACAGCTGATCGTTTTGTGTTCATTTTGTTTAGTTCTTTTTTTCGTAACAGATTTAATGTTTAGTATAGGGCTTAGAAAAAATTCGCAGTGTGAGATAGGCAAGAATTAAGGCATGTAGCAACATCAGCACTGCAGAGGGCACTCCTTTAAAGACAAGGAAGGGGAAAAATATTTTAAGTCAAGTGAGCGATTGCTGTATGAGTCGTACGATTTTTGAATCAAGCGCGGGCAACGCCGGGCCATGCTGCTAGTGTATATATATATATATATATATATATATATATATATATATATATATATATATATATATATATATATATATAAGGAAAAATTCTGACAATATGGGAGAAGACTTTACTGTGAGGCGCTTCGTCCTCTCGGACATTATCGAATGAAAGTGATCTTTACATGAAGAGGCAGGCCCTGAAATTTTACTCTTACAAATTATTTCTTCTTTGTTTGGACATATATTCTAGTCATTCTTTTTCCCTTTATATCACATTTAGCATTAAGTATCTCGTACTATATATATATATATATATATATATATATATATATATATATATATATATATATATATATATATATATATATATGTGTGTGTGTGTGTGTTTGCGGTCTTCAACCACAGATCTCATAGGCTTTATTAACTGATTATCCCGCTGTCGACACTGTATTCATAAACGCCCAATCTTCAATACTCTACCTCATATTTTTTAACAATATACCTTTTTCACGCGAAGATATTTCAAGATAGATGTCCATATAAATCTCAGATGCTGTGATACATGACATTTATTAAACGGAACAACAGTTTTTTTTTTGTTTTTTTTTTATTCATCAGGTACAGGAGCTTGATTGGCATCAGGTCTATCTGTCATATTCACGATACTGCTGAGTGTCATTCTTTCTGAGCCTGCGGACACTGTAATATATCTGTTTCTGCGTCATACATATATATTCAAAATTGTTGAAGGAATTATTTACTAGATAAATTCTCGTCAAAGAAGGTTATCTTCTACATTTCGTTTGTAATACATTGCAAGCCTACCGGATCTCTTACCTTTTTTTTCAGTGCTAAATACAGTGGCAATATTGAGAAGTTTCCTTCCCCGCTTCTCGCACTCTTTGAGAATATCCGTGAAATAAAAGATTTCTAGTAGGCATCGAAAGTGAAGATATATGACCCCAGATTCAGCATCACTGGATAAATTGGTCAAATTATTCTACATGACATTCCGCAACCGGTTCAAAGTTGTATCACAACAATATTAATATTAGGATCAACAAATGTATACATTCAGACTATGGGAAATTTTAAGATATTTCTCTCATAATTGTAAGTAAATTACTATAAAATATATGTTTGTTTGGTGTTATTATTAAATTGGTTCTATCATTTCCGTTTCTGGGAAGAAAAATTCATTAGGTATGTATCTTTTTTAATACTTATAATAGGTAGATGCTAAAAAAATAAATTCCCTTTACATGTATTTATCTTAGTTTTTGCAAGTCAATGAAAGCGTACATAGCAGATTAACGAAAATATTTTATTCTTCTTGACAGATATAGCCTAAATACAACAGAAAATAATGAAATGTAATTGCTCTGTTTTCGCCATATATTTCTAACCTTGTACCAACAAATTACATTTTTCTATCAGTGTAAAATGCTGTAACGATGAAAACAGTGTCTATCAAAACGTTGTTTTTTTATTCAAAATCTTATGGAATTTTACTCAAAAGAATAAAGGATAACATATGGCAAAATATTAATGAAAATATATTTGAGTGGAACATAACTGAACTTTATTTATTGAAAAATAAATTTGTAAACAAAAACAGGAATTATTTATGACACAATATAATATTTCAAATTTCTAGAGACTTGCTTTGCCAATTGTGATACATAAAATCTCATAGTGACAAGAACTTTTCTTATACGCTTAGATGGATATATCATAAACTGTAGCACTATACAAATAAGTATTATATAACAAATCAGAAATGAAATAATATAAGACATTTCTTTTAAATAAATTGATATTTTTCACTCTATTGAAAGATCGGATTGACATTGGACAATGATAATAAAAGCTACTTCTAACAGATTGGAATCAGATTAAGGAAGACCCAAGCTTTGTCTACTATTTTTTTGAAATTTGATTAAATTTTGCAATGTGCAGAAAACAGATAATTTCGTAGTCTTATCAGCAAATCCACACACACACATGGATGAAATATATATATATATATATATATATATATATATATATATATATATATATATATATATACTCATGAGATAGGAAAATAAATGCAATATACGTGTGTCTGTTCACAAGATGTTATCAGTGTAAGTTGCATTTTTGGCAAATTAAATCTATCTTGAAGTCGATAAATTCTACAAAATATGATGTTTTCACTTGTGCTTCCTTTGAAAGGTGTTTTTTCGCATTAACCCCTTTAACAATTGTTAGCCTTCTCGTAGAAAAAGAAAGGTTATTTTATTCTTGCCGAATTCAGATTTTTTAAATAGGTATTCTAAGAGGTAAGCTTTTTAATACCTTGCGTACGATAATAACTGTCACTTTAAAATATAAATCATATGTATCAGAATCAACTCTCTTCTCTAATTCATCAAACTAAAATTATATCCTACTCTTTCGGATGCGTGTTTTAAAATCCTAACTTCTGAATGAACCCAATTCTACTTTTGACACAGAAAAAAATCATTATATATATATACGGGAAGTTAATACTGTTTATTTTATTAAAAAAACGTGTCGTACAAAGAAACTAATCACCTAGATGTTAATATATTTACCTTAATTAAGACTATGAAACACAAATTATTAGACACTTTTTTTCAGGATTAGTGTCTATGGTCGTATCTGTATGGAATTACAGTCATGAAATGCTAAATGTTCTGACACTATTTGGCGATAGTAACTGGCTAACTAATTAAGCATGGAAATTAAAAACGAGAAATACTTAAGGCCAGAAAGAGCTATAACAAAAGACATACCAAGCGACATTATTTTTTTTTTAACAAAAGAAAAATGGGTAAAGATTTTATTTTCATTTACGAAGAAAGATATTTTTTCTCAGAAGGCTGAATATTCGTAAGAGAAGCGGGTTTCGGATCCTGTCAGAATTAATTAATGTCATGACGCGACAAGGAAAACAGAATTCTTGAAGATAAACAAAACTGGGCCAAGCATGCGACCGAGAAAGAATTTCAGTGTGACCACCCGAAAAGATTAGCCACTAATTGTCTTTCGGAGATATTTGGTTTTGGTTCTTGCGTCCAGCAAAGAGACCCATCTGTTGTATGTCCGGATCTTGTCATGATAAAGAGAGTGAAGTACAAAGGGAAACAGAATACAGATAAAGAATAACAATCTGCCAAACGCCTAGCAATAATAAAAATTTCAATTTGGCCAGCTGCATAAAAGCAGATTTAATCGGAATTCAGTTATCTTAACAAAAACCGACGAAGAAAGCCATTATTACTACCTGTTCAAACTGTTAACGACATACTTTCTGTCACCGCGAACGTGCATCTAGGAATGTGATAATATTGCAACGAGAAAGACAAAGTGATTTAGTCTCCAAATGGAGACGACCACCCAGTTAATTGTTGACTAGCGAATTCCGCTAATGAATGCTAGGTGACCCCAAGTTAAGATAAGAATTTAATGGTCACAATATGCGATTCATAAGAATTCTGGCCGATAGAAAAGAAAGAAAGAAAAGGGAAGATAATTTTTTCTTTGGGCGACAATTGTAAACTGAGGTCAGTCTAGCCACACTCACACTGCCGAGCGCTCATTGGCTGAGTGGTGGCGTGAGTGACGGGCGAAGGTGAACATATGAGAACGAAGGGAAAGCTGTTGACGCCCACTGAAGGGATTGATATGAGATATCAATATGAGAAAGGAAGAGTTTAGGAGAATAATTCTCCTCCGACCCCTCCCCACAGAGAGGGGAGAACCCCTCGAAAACAGAAAGTAATTGACTTCCAAAAATAGGAAGTGATAAATTTTCCTGTCCAAAGACAAAGAGAATCTTATTGGGGATTTGGAATTATCGAAGAACCCAAACCACGACAGGACCCAACCCGGTTTTGGTCGGCGTCCATATAAACGAACGACCCCAGAGAGTGAGACAGTTTCCGACACATTTTCAGAAAGTGTCCCAGAGAACTGTTGAGCTCGGAGACCAACCTCGCAGGAGTTGACCGAAAGATTTTCACGCATTACGACTTAGACTTCTGACCAAAAACAATTTTTTTTATGAGGAACGACTTAGACTTACACCACCAAAGCAAGTTTTAACGAATATCACCTGAAGATACCAAAAAGCAATTTATTGAAAAACAACTTAAGATATCAAGACTAGCTTAAGAAATGCAAGAGTGTCACGAATCCATAGAAGAGGGTTGGGAGAAAGACGCAGTCCTGTATTCAGCAGACATATATAAAGATACTTGTTATTTTTTCAACACATCTGTACCTCTTGAATTTATTTCATTATTTTTCTTTTACATACACTTCTGCGGAATCACTTTTGCCTCGGATTCAGCTTGCACTACGGCTCGACGCCTTATTGATTTCGTCTACCTAAGATCAAAATACAACGGGGGTAGGTTAAACTAGAGATCAAAGCAGTTACTTCGGTAACCAGACGTTGCGCCTCCAACGTCTGGTTACCGAAGCTGGGAACGACAAAGCTGATATTGAATCTAACCAGACATCGACCGCGACCAAAGCAACCAGAGGGGTTAGTGCCACACATGGTTCCGTGGTAAACCAGATTTCCATCCGAACCAGCCAAGGGTTAGATCCTCACAGATGGTGCTGCAATCAGCCCAGGGTTAGAGTGGGTCACAATGTCGTATTCCTTTGAGCATAGCATTTTGGGAGAGAGTTGCAGAGCCAACAATAATCTGCAGAAAAAAAAACTTTGAGAGATTATACGGTGTCTCATTCTTTCAGCAAATAGTAAATTTTCCACTTTGAAAACAGGATTGCTCACATTACGAGTGGTGACAAAGAGACGTCTGTTATAATCGAACCTGTAGCATTGGTATGGCCGGAAGGAATTTTTCCCGTGGCCTCTACTGGATAAATAGGCATAAAATAACCAGGAGATTGTTGTTTCACGTGGTATTTGTAGACTGGTAGGAAGGCTTCGATGTCGTCTTTTAAGAGGGAAGAGAACACACAAGCTTATTTCTCAACAGGATGATTTAACATAAAATTCCAAGAGGCGACGCGAAGAAAATCACGAGACTTTTCCTAATCAGTGAGTTGATAACAGAAAGATGGTCTATTGTGGGTTTTGGTCTGATGGGAGATCAGAAAGAGATATCTATATACACTACCGTGTGATCGAAAGGGCCAAAAGAACAGAGCTGAAGAGATCAACATGAGTCTGGGTAGAACGTAAGGAAGTATGTGACATCATAATTTTTCATTCCAATTCCAAATCATTTTTTTTTTCTGTTTTGGAAGGTTTGAAACCAGTTTCTTAGCATACTTGATAGAACTGTTGATTTTTTACATCATTTTATCCCAACTATGAATATATGCCATCATTATAGCCAACACCACATCATCATCAGAAAATTGGCCTCAGGAGAGAAAGCAGGACCGCTGTTTTCTATTAGTTGATTCTTTTGAGTTGTGCTATGGAAGCAGACGAAAAAAGATTTTAAGAATGTATATAAGATTGTTAGTTTAATAACTGTACTTGTGAGGAAATACCTTATGAAACTTAATCCTCATGTTTAGCTGAGTAGCCATTATCCGAAAGTGTTAGGAATACATAATATTTTTTTTCATTTAACCTAAGACAAGCTACTAAGACCTAAGAGATTCCTGAGTGTTAATGAATATTAGAAAATGCTATTAAGGAGAGAGGACAATAAAAGAATAAGAATTCACAAGACAAAAGATAGCAACTGATATTGCAATACATTTGTTGAAGATCAATGTTAACTAGGAATCACGAAGGAGAAGTACGATATAAAAAAAAATAACTTGTTAGCATAGAAAGTAAAGTTACATCTACCATTTCATCTCTGAACTGATGTGATTGGATCGCTAATCTAGTACTGCACTTAAATATATATGGTCTAGGTACCAGTGAGGAAAGTTCATTAGAATAATTCGCATGAAACTATTTATAGAAGAGACAGATAGATGATACATTAAAACGCACTGAGACCTAGAAGCCAGGTTAGAACCAATAACCTTACCGATTCTTATTTCATCAGGAATCTCTAAATATCTATTAGGAGTTAGAGACCAGATATGTTAGCAAAAGTCAAAGCAAGCCTCAGTGAAGAAATTCGGGAGATGAAGAGAAAGTTAACAAATTTATCAACATGATTATAGAAATGTTCTAACGATATAAAGGAGAAAAGAAACAAAACAAAAGAAAAACAACAACAAAAAAATTCATGATTTCTTTAACATCCATTAAATTTAAAACAATGTACACAGAAAATATTTGTTTCAAGAATATATCTGATGGGCGAAGTATAGTTGCTTTATTCTTTTACTCATTGGTTTATGGATACGATTAGTTCAGTATAAACTAATCTTAAAAGTTAACGGCCTAACGATTTGCCGAGGGCTTGTTACATTAATAGTCATTCAAAGTCACTAATGAAATGTTAAGTTACACAACTATACATGAAATGAAACATCTTTCTCGTAGGACTTTAGTCAAAATGCTGACGCCCAACAAACAGGAGTTATGTGGATTCATGAGATAATATAAAATATCCCCTTTGGTCTTCTTTCTAATATTCATACATTTTGGTGAATGGCAGACGCTTCGTTTTACTATCCACGGTCAATCTTTGAATTTTGGCAGGTTTCACACTGCATCAATATTGTTAACAAATTTTCCTGAAAAACTCTTTGATATGAGTTCCAATAATGGGAGAAAAACAAACATTAGTTGGTCAAATGATGCTGGCAATCTACGCTATAGTTTTGTGTAGAAGGACGTGAAGATGCAATATCAAATATGAATTTAAAAAAAACAAAAACTATATCGACATGTACAATGATGCGATTTTGTCTCTTATCCTAAGTTGCCTGGCCGAAAGAAGGGCATCTGTTCAAGTCTACTAGTGCAGGCGGAAGAATACCTGAATTACTTAAAGAATAGCAAACAAAGAAATCAATGCGAATGCTACAGATAATATATAATCTATATATTCATGTTGGCCGTATCTATATTAGCCACCGTTAATGAGTTCGATTTACGTGATTTCGCAAACTGAATTATCTTCATGTCACTAACTGTAACATATCATTTAATCACGCAATTTCGAAGAATTGTTTGGTCACTTAACTTAGGCAAATATGTGAAGCTAGACTATCGCGTTTCTCATCATTTTATATTTAACTTAATCCTCAGGGTTGACGGGATGAATTAACAATAAATTTTCTAGGCGTTTATTTATATTATTCATACTGTTATCATTATCTTCATTACTATATTAGCAACGTTTCAGCCGTTGTACGCTCTGGCCCTCGTCAGGTGATTGGAAGTTCGAACTGAACCCGTTATTTCCTCCAACGGGGTAGATTGTTCTAGTTCCACGTGCCATGCCTTTTCTGGGTGTCTCAGTTATTTCCTTTTAACTCATCACTCTAAGCCCAGTGGATAAAGATGTTGGTTAGATCCAGTGACAAGTCACAAAGAGTTGTGAGTTCTATACCAGGCTACAGCAGTGGTGAACCGAAAACCTCGGAGATTGAAGAAAGGGAAATAACCGAGATATCCGGAAGAGGCATGGCACGAGGAACTAGAAAAATATACGCCGGCGAGCGAAATCAAGTTTTCGGTTCGAAATAATAAACACCTAAAACACCTTTAGGCATACAACGGACTAAACGTTGTCAATAATCAATGAAAATGAGGATAACGGCCCGAATAATGTAAAATATCATAATACATCATCTCGGAGATATAGACAGATATTTATAGGTGTTTTCGTCATTATCTTATCCTAATATAATAGTAGTATTAGCCATTTCCAAACTGTCAACATCTATTAACAGACCAGCCAGTGCTGCTCTCGGTTGAAAATTATAAACTATTTTTCTTAAAACAGTTTACTTTTCAAGTAAATCGGGCTCTCAAGTCCAGTAATGGTTATTTCCATCACTGATGGGGGCATCCTTCATAACCTTTTGTTTTGATGTAGTGGTGAAATTCAACATGTTAATTAGGCCTTTCTTTTTCTCTGTGAAATGCATGTTCTATCCATTTCAGTTGCTGCTGGCGTTTACTCTCAGTGGTGTTGTTCGTGTTATTTGTTACAGACTTTTATTTGTGATTCTATAGCGCCACTCTGCAACATTTGAAAAAAAGTATTAGCTTGTTAGACCTTTCTCGATCTACATCTTGTAACGACTTTTAATTGTACTGAACTGTTATGTGATATCTGTCCTCCTGTATGTCAGTGAATGCTGGACAATTTCATCAAAGATGAAGGAGAGACTTACAGAAACAGAAAAGTGGCGCGACAGAAAGATGTTGAAGATGCCTTGGACCGAACATGTGAACAACGACGAGATTTTTAGAGAAAATGGAATCAAAAATGAAATTTATACTAAATATCAAAGGACAGTTGACGCACATAATGAGGAAGGAAAGCTTCGAAAATCTGATACTTATAGGACAGATTGAAAGCAAATATGGCAGAGGAAAACAAAACATAACATAGAAGACTAGCTTGAGAAAATTGATGAAGGAACAGTTTTTACGAACAACAAAATGACATAATTTAGCTAAAGTTACAAGTAACAGTTAAATTGTAGAGATCGTACACGCTCTGAAGGGAAACCATCACATAAAAAAAGAATCATTTACTTGATCCTTAATGTGAGCGTGTCATCCAACAAAAACAGATATTCGGTATTTTCTTTATTCACTGTTAATTTATCCTTCCCCTTCAAATATTTAATGCTGATTCCAGTATATTACTGTAACGTGAGACCGCGTTGAAGGTCATATGTTTAATAGTACAATTTTTCGCATCTATTGTGAGTTTTTGGTTACGCGCAAATAAGGAAAATAATCGCCGAGCATGTGGTAATACAGGAATGGGAAGACGGCCAACGTTTATTGCGAAAATGAAAATAAAAGCTATTCCATACATAATCACAATGCTAAGAATGTGTGGCAATTTCCTTCGTGAACGTACATTTTTCATTGTAGCTCAAACTTTAAAGTATTTTCGAATTTAATTTAGGATCAAATCGTAGACTTTCACTTGGTGTGATTGAAAACATGGAAATGGTAATAATGATGAGCTTTTGCATACAGAAAATATTCGGCATTGGCGAGGGAAGAATTAATAATACATTATGTTCAAATGTATGAAATCCTTTTATTAAAACAATCATTCAGATAACTGAATAAGTTTACTAAATGTTATAGCGCCTCCTAATATCGCCAGGTGATTTCCTTCCAAGACTTGTTTTTGAAACATTATTTACATTATTCGGACTATTGTCCTCATTTTTGTCGCCATATTTGTCACAACGTTTCGGCCATTGTACGCTCCCGTCTTATTCAGTTGGTTGGAGTGTGCCATGTTTAATGGATGTCAGTTATCAGTTGTCAAAGTGGATAAATGCGTTTTTTTTAGATCCAATGATAGGACCCAATGAGTTCAGTAGCCGCTTAAGACAACGGAGAACTTGGAGAGGGTAATTAACAGGAGATACCTGATAACTGACATCCATTAAACATGTCACGTGGAACTACAACAGTATACCCCAGAGAGCGAAATAAAGGATTCAGTCCGACATTCCAACCGCCTGAAGAAGGCCGGAGCGTACAACGACCGAAACTTTGTAATAAATGTAGCGACAAAGATGAGGACAATAGTCCGAATGATGTACATAATACTTCATCTCAGAAATACAAAGAAATATAGTTTTGAAAGTATTGGAAGGTATCATTTTAATTTTATGATTATTTTCAATTCTAGTTATATTGGATACACGTTTCCATTGTTGATGTTGCACTTGACAGCGGTGAATGATACGTTTCTGCAAATTTGGTAAACTCGTATGATATTGATTTTATAGCGTCAGTCTCTAGAGATTGGTGAACTATCGTTTGAAAAGGAATTATCTTTTTAATTTCATTTATAATCATTGATCTCAGAAAACGGGCCTATAACGATGATATTTTAAAGATTTGTCAAAAGTTGGACACCATGTACCTTATACATAACAGATTAATTTATCATTAATTATTCATACAACGAAATACGTGATTTGTTTATAATTTATCAATTATATATTTTGAACCTATTAAATATACATATGCATATTGTAAGTGGCCATATATTTTTGAATTTACACATTAGTAGGCATAGCTTTAAACGATTTTTCAAAGTTTGCGAAGTTAATAAAAACATTTTAAATGTTAATTTAATTACCGTAGGAAGAGATTAATTAATTTGGCAATCAACCTAGGGGTACAAAACAGTTAATTAGTCAAAATTATATTAGAATTTGCTCGATGAGGAACTGTTTCGTATATTTTCTCTTCCAGTGATTAGATTAATCATCAAATTAAAATTCCCAAAATAAATGGAAATTGGTCAATCCCTAGGAGTTGATGAAATATGTACAATAGTCAAAAGAAAACATTTTCCTATGTCCTTATCTTCCTATTTGCATTATTCATATCTAGTTTACTATTTTCTAAATCTGTATCACGCCATGCAAGGCAGTAAAGTCACTAAGACAGAGGTGAGTATATTTCTGTGGATACCCTGCCTATATATATGACTTTTTGATGTCTTGATATTTTTTCTCGTCTTCCAGACCCTGTGCGCCATAATAATGGCAAGAGTCTAAGTTTTGAAGAAAGGACATTTGAGATAATTTTTTCTAGACGCAAGAAAACATCAAAGTACTTGCAAAGACAACTGAATTCTCTTTGCTTTACCCAGACTAGATTCCGATGAACTTCTTTTTATGGGAGCAACTAAAAGCTGATAATACCCTTGTAAGGCATTTGAAAACGTTTGGATACCTGGATATCTGAAATGCTTGGGTGCATCACGATTGAATGAAAAAAAAATAATGGACTGCACTTACATCTGTGATTAATTGTTCAGGAGCATTAAAAAGCAGCATGTTATAATAGATCTATACAAGGTAATATAAAATGAAATATTTATAACGATGTAATGGAACAATTGGAAAGGAAAGGCTGGTCTGCACCCGAAGAAGTTAATTGTACGTTTTCAATAGAATTGATGTGTATTACGAAAAACGGCTGCAAAATCAGATGTTGAATTCAGTTAAATAGTGATTCTAACTGGACTGATTAAAAGCGGAAATGCTGAAAAGCGTCCGGAATTAACCAATCGAATGGCCAAGAACAGATCATAGGCTGCTTTGAAAACCCAGCATAAACTGGTACAGCGTAGCTGAGATGTCCTACAGGACCGAGAGAACTCGCCGTATAATTCGCCTTACTTCGATCACAGCAGAATTATGTTAATAGAAAGAACCTCAAATCTATAGGAGCAGGTATAGAATACTTGAACTATTTCCTCACCCAGATAATGTCAAATTGTGGGAGAACAGATTTACAATGCTTTCTCAAAGATGGCGCGATATACAGTGGAACAAAATGGCAAGTAAATACTTGAATATGTCTATGAACTGATATTTTATTTGATAGTCACTTAAAAAACGCGATAATTTTTTTATTTCGTCTCTCTTATATATATATATATATATATATATATATATATATCTCAGATTTTATATTTTACTTAAAAAAGTAATGTTTGATTCTAAGCTACCAATCCATTAGTACTTCTTTATGCGAAAGAACTTATATAATACTTTATGAATGAGATTATATCGTAAAAGGAACCATTATTTTTTGGAATTACGTAAGAATATGTGACGCTATAGTATAGTATGACGCTTGTAGTTTCATATTAGGATTAAAAGGTTTCATGTTAAAACCCCGTATGGGAATTGAAAAAATTTGAAAAGGTAAAATAACGTTTTAATCTTTAAAGTGAAAACATTATTTGAAATATGCAGCAAAGGAGAAAAAAAAAAGATAAACTTTTTTTTTCCTGATAAACTGGGAGGGAAACAGAATTTTTATTAATCCTCAAAGCCGAAATGGAAGACGTCTAAAATATGACCTGAAAAATGAGGAAGGTAAAAATTCTTTGACATCAGAAAAATAGAAATAATTTTTAAATACAAAAGTTTATTATCGGAAAATTATTGTTGCCAGATAATCTATTGTTTTGAATAAATGACTGCTTTGTTTGAAGGTCGTTGTCATTTCTTCAAGGTAGCAGAAAATAGTTAATTGACATGAATATTGATGAAATGTGAGGTGCGTTAGGAGTAGGGATAAATACATATAAAGATAACACTTATTTGCAGTCATCAGGTACAACGAGAACAGAGACGAGTCAGCAGCGGACGAGGCAGCTGATGAACGCCATGTGACCTGCTGCTGACAGATTTCCCAACCGACCATATGTAATGTTGTTTTAAACCAGCTTCAATTTTATAAGAGATGAAGTGTAACAACAGAAAGTTTAACAGGAATGGTTATTTTTTTGTATCAGCTACTATATAAATCAATTGAAAATGAACCCAGCGACATTCACCGTTTTAACCGGTGGTAGTATTGATCCGTGTTGGAAGGATGAAGGATCGCGCCGGGTCGGCCGGTTTATAGATAGACAATTCTCAAGAAATGGATATGTTAAATTTTTTAATTGACCTCAGCATGTCCTTAATCCCTAAAATGTTCACAGGCAACCTGAGAGGATGGAATTAGATAAAGGATATCGCTTGTCCTATACCGAGAAAAAATTAATCGCTAAAATATAATCACAGGTTCATTGCTTGTTTATATCTAGATAGATTTTTGTTTGTTATTTTCCAGAACTCGGGGGAACAAAGCCATTTTCTTATAACATTGATTTTAACGGACGAGGAATATTTGCTCTTTGCATTTTACAGAAGATTTATTTGATGGTCATTTTTTAATATTTCTTATAATTTGACACTAAATGTACATTATAAAGCAAGTAAATATTTAACAAAAGTAATAATTATTCGAACTAACACCAGGAAACCCAGAAATATTAGCAGATTGTGTTCTGTTCTTTGGTACCTGGCGATTTCATTGGGCATAAAACCCCGACTTCTACTGTTGGCGTAGGGTATTATGTCTATTTATTAATATGTACTTAACGGGTATTCTATTTTGCATTGAACACACTTCTATTTACACTAAAGGAAATATATATATATATATATATATATATATATATATATATATATATATATATATATATATATGTATGTATGTATGTATGTGTGTGTATACTTCCACGTACATTTATTTATATATACTATATATCTAACTAGCTCAATTTTAAATTCATGAAATCTCACTGACAGTATAGTATAGCGTTTGAATTCATACAGTCTAGGAGCATCTCCGGAAAAAATACCAGGAAAATTACTTTCCTGGGGGGACAGCATTAGCCATGTTGATTGAAAGCAACGGGGGTCTCTCAGATGATTAATTGAGAGAAGTTTAATTTTAGATGCGTTAAAAAAGAGAAGCCAAATTTTACCCTAGTTAAGGACGGTCTTGACTTCGTTTTGTCTATCAACTTCCATGTTGACACTGTCGGACTGATCAGCCTTAATATCGAGGAAGGGGTAAATGATAGCGTCGTTACCTTAAACACCAAGTTTAAAGCTGATGTCATCGGGAATGTCGTTAATGAAGATTAAAACTGCCTAGAAGCACCCACGTCAGTACGATATGTTGTAGACGTATAACCGTTCAGGATTTAATAGGAACGACTCTATCAGCTCAAAAATGTGCCTAAAGAAGCAACACGTTTTCAGCTTGTGGAGAAAAACTGAATTCCAGAACCAGTTAAAAGCTTTTGTGATGTCCAGTATTACAACCTGTGCTTCACCGTTTTTATCTACATCATAGCAAACTCTTTCCGGAATTATCTTTAGTACTTTTGCAGTTAACCTTGAAAATCGAAAGGCTTATTTCTTGTCTGAGAATAGACCCTGCGATGAGAGATAACAAGTTCAGCAATGATTAGGGCTTCTAGGAGTTTCCCAAAAAGAGGTAGAATGATAATAGGTCGATAGTTGGATGGGTCGGAATGTTCACTAAGAATACTTAAAAACTGGGACATCAGACGAAGAGTTCCAGTAGGCAGGATAGCATGCGGCAGCGAAGCATTATTATACAGTTTATAGAAAACAATAGCCAGTTCGATAGCACATTTCTTAATTACTATTACAGGGATAGCATCGGTTCCACATACTTTGTATGGATCCAGGTTAGAGGTGGCCACAGAGACAATGGAAAGTTCTATATGCATATCACTCAACAGAGAATCACTTATAAGTGGGAAGTTAGGTAGGGCTATTCCACATGAGCCAAGAGTAGAGTTTGAGGAGAATTTACGGGCAAAGCATTCAGATTTATCCGTGTAGGATAACACCACAAATTGATTGAAGAATTGAAGAAAAAAAAGACTTTGTAGTTATTTAGTACCCTATTACAGAGACGCCAATAATGATGAGAGCCAAATCTTAGAAGTTATGCGGTGTTTTATTCTTTCGACAAAAAGAAGGATTTAGCTCCTTCCACGACTCGCTTACATTTGTTACTAGCTGGATCAAATTGGACCCTGATTTTGGTGAAAGCTGTGACGCAGGTATAGGTGAAAATCGTGGTGATTACGTGTTATGGTGGCCGAGCATGCTGGTGTGAACGATGGAGAGAATTGCTGTTTCACCTGTTATTACTGAAACGGAATCAATGCGTCCACGCCAGCTTTCAGCGTAGGGCAAATCACAGTGGCGCAATATACATTTGGGAGTTTGAAGATACCATTCCAATATGCATCACGAAGAAAATCTTGAATTGAGTCCAAGTCAGCATGAAGATAACGGAAAGAAGTCTTGTGGATAGGGCATTTCTATTTAATGGATGATTCCATGGAGATATCAATAGTTAACACAGAGTTGTCTGAGATACCAAGAGAGTAAGTAGTATTGCGAAGCTCGGTAAGAGCAGGGAAAGTGAGTCTTGGGAGTGACACCTTAATTACCATTGCTCCCATGTTCATCCTGTGCCGATGTGATATTACCTGTTTAGGGAGCCAGCTATGGGTTAAATAGCTATTACATACCAGAAGCAGATGGAGCTCGACCGCCTTGGTGAGCAATCCATGTAGGATAAAGACAGTCTGACGTAAAGCCTACGACACGAGGACCTCTCTGTTACCGTTCCTGTTCGGTAGGCCGTGACAGATATAGCTCAGGTGTAAAGGATGGTGCCAGTACTGCGCACACTGAACTCCACCTAAAAACAACATTGCACAGGATCAAAGGACAGGTCCGCGTCCGTGACGCCACCAACATCAAATCTTCTAAGCCTTGTAGCGATGGGAAAGGGGTCAAACGGCAGTTGCAGGATGTTATTGGAAGCCACTAATCCCTGACCTGGACGACCAACAATTGATAAGATTGGGTTACTTTAAAACATATTAAAAGTATATTCTAAACCATACGTACGGAAACTATGAAAGCTCTTCCATAAAGTAACACTTCGGACATAACCCTTCATAACTTTAGAGATCTGTATAACATTGGTCAATATGTCCTCCGTAATCTGAATGCGCTTCAGATAAGTAAACGTGTTGTCTACTGCTTGGAATTGAAGAAGAGATATGCTGCCAAAATTTTACTGTGTAGAATCATATCCATATGACTCAAGGAAAACGAGTTATACTCAGTTGCCGAGAAATATAAAACAATACGTAATTTAGGTGAGCACACGAAAACAGTGATACCCAATGTTTAATGGGAAATTGATGTTGTTTTATATCATGAAATGCAACAATGTTAATGCAGAAGATAATTGTCATAATTTCGAAGCCTTCACTCAGATGTTACAGACTAAAACGCCCCGCATTAGTGAATCGTAATGACCTGCTTCACTTACACGTTAATGTAAACATATTATTGTTATTTTTTTGGTTCCGAATTGTGTTATAAAAATAACCCAGTGATTTAGTAACAAAACAAAACCTTCCTTAGCTATATTATAAATATTTTTCAATGTATCATACCAAATCAATACAATGGATAAATAAAATTTTAAAAAATAAAACAGACACTGTCGATTGAGTGCAACAAAATATAAAAATACAGGGAAAGAGAAATATGGAAATTAAAAGAAACGCTTAATATAATCACCGATGATTAGGATACGAAAGAAAGATATTTTAAAATAGTTGCTCATGTATTGGAAGATGGTATTTCTGTATTTTTATTAATATCATCATGAATACACAGCTTGTAATGAAATATTTATTCTTGTTATATATATATATATATATATATATATATATATATATATATATATATATATAGTCGACTCTCCCGTCGAATTCGACGTATGAGGGTCAAGCAGATCAGTTCCCAGGAAACCGACAGCCCGACAACAGTACATGGGATTTGATTATAGTGGTGAAGGTTTTGTGCAAGTCCAGCCACACTTTTTGAAGGGCCGAATTCAGAGACCTGTAGCACTAGGTTTTAAATTCAGAGTTGTCCTTCTCCTAGACCAGTTGCCATCCAAGGCTATAGAACCCAGTCTGTCCTGCTAGTTACTTATAGCTGGAGGGAGTAGAAGAGAATCCACACCTTACCCAAGGGTATTAGTACGTAATTGAATGTAATGGATTCGAGTGGAATTCGAACTCGGCTCTGCGATTCCTCGGTCCAAGCCGCTATTACTCCACCGTGCCATATATATATATATATATATATATATATATATATATATATATATAGTGAATGTTGGTGTGTTAACAGTGAGCGAAATAAGATCTTTATGTATAAATGTTATATATATTATGTTATACTGATACGGCTGCAAATAAATATGGAAACAGGAACAAAACTGCGTTCCTGCTTCACTTGTTAAAACATCTCAATTTTCAATGCTTGTGTTTGCCGAAGTTAATGTTACATATCCACTGGAAATGCATTTTACTGAAGCAAAGCTTTTCTTCATTGTACATTATGCCATAGAAGAGCAATGTTGGAAACTCTTGGCATTCAAAGTTAACGAGTTAATACTAAATACTTCTATCTGAAAAAAATAATAATATTAAAAACTTCTTTCAGTAAGATGGATTTACACTGACACTGAATGTTTGTTATTTGCTGTTTCTTTTAGTGAATTAGTAAACATCTAACTCTTTTTCCAGCCAAAACATCCCTGCAATACCCCGGCACATGTTCATCAGTTATTTAATAACATGTCTATAACAGTTTTCCCAATGTCAGTTTTTATGTGCATGCAAATATAGGTGATGACATAGTTACGTTCATTGCTTATGACAAGTGAGAATTCATAAACACACACACATATATATATATATATATATATATATATATATATATATATATATATATATATATACGCGTGTGTATATGTGTTTAGGTATAGGCAAGTCGCAATAGGTGTATATAAGACAGTTCCGTATAGAAAGTAATATTTATTTCCCTTGTGTTTTTCTATCTACTCGTAAGTCTGGACAGAAAGAGACATCCATGACATAAAATACAGGACGGGCTACAAGCACACATTGATTAAATCGCTGTCCGAAGAGGAATTCGATACTTGTTACCGACCGTTTTTGCCTTTCACATCAGCTCATCCTATCAGCTAAAGCACTGATCAGACCGAATTCGAAGTGGAATAAAGGCGTGACCGGCTATCGATAGTAGACCAGGTGATTTATTGGCAAAGTTATTAGTCAATATTTTTGTCGCTATCGTATGAGAGGGGAGTTATCTTTGCCCCTGATGGCTATGGACTTATATTCTGTTAACGCTTTTTCATTCGCATTTGACTAGTAAGGGATATTATCTCTTATCGACCAAACTGAGAGAGAAAGTGAGATGTTTTTCCAATTACTTTTTACTTGATTTGAGATTTCGATCACTTTTCCCAGATGGACGAAAAATCAGATGATAATAATATAAACCGAATGAAAAAAGAAAAGAACAGAAAAAAAATGATATTGAATATATAAGAAAGACGAAATAAACGAACGCGGATATATTTAAAAGAATTGTCGAGAATAAATTTGCTAGTTCAGTTGTGATCGAGTTTGCGTAAATTATATGTAAAGGCGTGGATTATGTGTTATATATATATATATATATATATATATATATATATATATATATATATATATTGTGTGTGTGTGTGGCGCACATACAAAGGTAAATATGTATATAGATATGGAAGGGCGGACAGATACAAGCGTACAAATACCGTTGTGTGTGTGTGTATATATTATGATAGGTGGATGTGCGTGTATATATTATGATAGGTGGGTGTGCTTGTATATATTATGATAGGTGGATGTGTGTTTGCATATAACAGACAAAGGTATAAAAGTGTGAACAGACAGAGATATACAGATATGCATGTACAAAGATAGATATAGAATGTTAAGAACGGGCAAATATATATATATATATATATATATATATATATATATATATATATATATGACAAAATAGACACAATCAGAAAAAGATATATAGATCGATATAAACAAAGATAGATTGATATAATCAGACAATAATAGATCGACAGATACGTTTAGACAAAGATTGATATGAAGAAAGATAGTTAGAGAGTGAAGTACATAGATATGAACAAGAAGGATAGATACTAGCAGAAAAAATACATATATTGGCAGGTAGACAGATGTGAAGAGTCTTGGGAAGATATGCAGATGTGAACGTTTGCTCAACATCCACAGAGCCCACCTGTAGTTTATACTGTAAATATGATAAGCAGACCTTAGTTACAGTTTCTGGGAAGGAGCGTGATATCTATTATGATAAAAATGATCAAGGCCAGTAAGTTCAAACCCCCGGCACAGCTAACGACGGTCCAATATTCTTGGGTCTTGGGTTAAACTCAAACTATAAACCGATAGCATCAAGAAGTCAACTTCTTGACATGGGGAAATTCGAACCCGGTTCTCATAGCCATAAATCGAACGGTTTAACCAATAGGCCACGTGCCCTATATATAATGGACCGTTTCGATTCTCGATTGGATGTGCACTGCTGATGAGTCCCGAATATAATAGGAAACGGCCGTGCAGTCTTATTGAACCGGACCGTTAGATACGACGCAAGCATCATACCAACTGTAGCAACGGGTTTCGTTGATAACGAGGTAACTAAATGCATTTGATTAGATTCTCGATAGTAGATGCGCACTGCTGATGAGTCCAAAATATAAGACGAGACAGCCGTCTAATGCTTTCTGCATTCTACTGAGAATTCTTTTAGATTCGATAAATTACTCAATTATAATTATTTCAAATTTTCCTAATAATTTAATTCTCTTGGATATATCCTTGCTTGAATCAGCTTCTAATTTTCTTGATATAGCGGATTTGGATAGAAAACATGACACGTGGGGGCAAAGTCCGTTGGGTTAGGGAAACTCATGAGTTACACCACGGAGTTTGTGAAGAGCGGCGTTATACTGAGTCCACCGTAGACTGTTAGTATGAAGCAGTATCATCTTGAGCGGCTGCTATGATAAAATAATTGCATATCAGTGTGCCTGTAATGCCATGTCGCGCATGGAAGGGTGTACCTGCACGGATCTCCGGTGGGCAACGTTAAGGCTACATTATGTTGTAGACTGCGCCAGCTCCATTCTGCCCATGTCACGTATGATGAAAGTCTGCTGCTACAATTCAGGTCTTCTTATATTAATTACCAACATTCAACAAGGCTTTATCCTGGTCGTATAATGTTTCTGATCTTCATTAAAGATCATCCCGGTGCCATCAGTTCCGAAGTAGTCATCTATGCAGATGGCAACACTATTTACTCCTGCCACTATAGCAAATCTAGTATCGTTGACAAAACTAACATGGCCGTTAGTCTCGAAAAGAACCTTCAATCTGTGGTTAACTGGGATATAAAATGGCTGGTAAACATCAATGACTCAAAAACAAAACTATTCGCTTTTACCCAACACAGAGAACGCTCCATGCCACCCATTAGGATGTCTGAGGCTCAACTCCACGAGACAATCACCCTAACACTGTATCTACATGGTCTGTCTGTCTATGTAAGATGACTAGACAATCTAGTCTGACACATCTGTGTTTGTTCAACAACTATATAGTATCAGTATAATTCATAGGTGGACTATGTTTTGCGGAACTTAATGACATTTTCTGAGAGAGAATACATTATCAGCCGTGATCAACAGTCTGAGCAAAACTCGAATTTCTGTCATGATGGGTTGTGACTAAGTCCATTCTCACAAAAGGCTTGAGTCACCTTCCTGATGAATTGGCCACGGTGATATACGAACTTGAGACTCATAGTAGGAAAACGAACGTTTCAACATTATATATATATATATATATATATATATATATATATATATATATATATATATATATATATATATATGTGTGTGTGTATGTATGTATGTATATGTATGTTGAGGTCAACACCGAACGTTGAAAATGCGTTCTGATTTGGCTCGACTATTTGACAGGAGAGGCATTATTGTTCAAACCGTTACTGGGTGGGCGGCAATAGTTATAATTGAAATTGTTCGGGCGGCTATTGAGTGGAAATATTTGTGGATCCTAATGCAGTTTTGTGGCTATTTTTACGCGTTGCTCGTTAACTAGATTATTCATTGTTTTCTTATTGACTGTTATATTTATAATTCCATACGCTCTATCTCAGTCTGAAACCTTTTAACCCATAAATATTTCATAGCATAAAATAATATTTTTATCATCATATATATATATATATATATATATATATATATATATATATATATGGGGAGAGTGTAAAAACAAAACACGGATGTATAAGAAATATGATATCAAGAAATCATTATTAGTAGTACAAATATTTTTCGAGAAATCTGACGGTAAATATCAGATAAATAGGCGAATAAAATTTCTAACTTGGCCTCCATCTTTTTTCTGTATACATGGAAGAATCATCTTTATTCGCTGCTTTTCCACAGGTCAGATCAAATTCTAATTCGGACAGCTTCTCCCAAGGGCGGTAACTTACTCACGATAATATTCTTCGCCAAACACTACAAACCTCTTCAAGACTACAGTCAGCCTTTATCTATTCTACATATTCACAATTGTTTCACCCAGTAACGAAAGCAAAACATTAATGAAAAATCTCGATCCAGATTCATAACCATTCTTGTTATATCGAGACATATATGGATGTCATGCAGGTAGATTGTTCTAATTCCAACTACCTTTCCCTTCCCCGATATCTCAGTTATTTTGTTTTAACTCGACACTCCAATTTTGGTATTGAATTCACAATTCTTTGTGTCTAGTCATTGGATCTAACCAACTTATTTATTCACTGGGCCATGTGTTCTTGAGGAAACGTTGTGAATATGGCAATGAAGATGAGGATAGCTGTCCCAATAATGTAAATAATGCTAGTAATCATAATACCTGATCTCAGAAATATAGACAGATATTGTACACTTTTACTTCATTAAATAATGACTAGCATCCATTGTTAGGATTGTTGCTGTAATATTTTGTTAAACCGCAAATATTTATCGAACTAGGGGGATTCCTCAAGCAGATTATTCAATTGTTAATCAAAGAAGTTAGATTTATCAGAAAAATGAAAGTAGGAAAATGGGGAAATTGTTATGGTCCGGTTCCTTGTACCACGGTGATAGTCTATGGTAGAACCAATAAAGAAGAACTCGAACACGGATATGGAATAACACCGATACAAACAGGAATATATACAGAGAAGTAGAAAGTGTTAGTACGAACAATCAGGTTTAGTAGGGCGAAAAATTTAATCTCGACCAGTATCACTATTCCAATGTCTTGTAGTAATTGTTTGAACGCGACTCTGATTCAGACTGTCTCTGACTCGACTGACTGACTCGCTTGCTCGCTCTGAATGACTGACAGACACTTGACGGACTTCTGATAGGCCTCACTCCTCTCCAGCAGCAGTATTTATTACGTATGGAATAGTCCATTATGTTATTATGGGTAAGGTCCGATAACAGAAATAAATACGGGTATTTCTAGTTTTAATTAATCATTGTTATAGCCGTCTGTCCATTAGAGTATAAATACATATGCCAATGAACCTCTTCTGTCCTGTTGAATAGTGATAAAAGGTACATTTCCTAATCTATCAACTGTCTACTCCCAGTTCTATACGAGACTTTCGATATTTAGTGCAGATGCTTCCCTATTTTGAAGTTTACGGCGTCAAGAATTCTTTTTCAGAATCCCCCCCGTATACCCCGAGTTTCCGTTTACCATCTTCTCACATCCTGTCTCCAGGAAGTATTGCACTTGCAGATATCCAAAGAGACCGAATGTGATAGGTCTTGCCAGAAGACATGACATAAATGATCCGTTCAGTTCGTTCTCTTGAGGTTGATGGTATATTGAAGTCAGAACGTTATTAGCACGTATTAGCGTAGATTATTCCTACAGAGATACATATCTATCGATCGATCTATGTGTATAAATAATTGTACCGAATTTTTCTGTCTACTAGTAGAAGGACAGGTAGATATACTTATTAATTTGAAACGTCATTTTATCCATATCTGAATATCGGATAGATAATTTGAGACGGTTTTCTATCTGAGTAAATACATATGTATAAATATACTTAAATACACTAAACGGTCTACATTTGCAACATACATGCGTAAGCGCATAAAAATGCACACATATAAATCGTAAGTCTGCCCTGTATTCCAAAACTTAATTACACACACACACACACATGTGTGTGTGTGTGTTACGTGCGCGCTCGTATACAATGGGGGAAAGAAATATTCGTACACATACAGATTTTTCATTTATTGTATTTCCAAATGATGAATAGACGTTTTATATAAATAACTGTAAACAGATTCATAATAACTAAATATGCATAGGAAATAAAAAAATGATTTAATAGAGATAAATCTCATTTATCAATTTTAATGTGTTAAAAGTATTCATGCAATACAAAAAGAATGATGGAATATTCCATATTTAGCTGTCACCATTCCGGGATAATGCATTTTTCACGCATAATCAACTCTTAACCAATCAGCATCTTAGTTTCAGCAAACTGGGTTTTTCATTGGCTGAGACCTTAAAACTAGCAAGTTTGAACAAAAATACCTTTTCCGGCGTACCGATTCTGAAACCACAAACTCAATAAATAGAAGCGTTTCTCTTCAAACAGTCAAAACTTCAACCTTGGAGAGATGCTAAACAAATCCACACTAGCCTAACTACACTTTTCGTACGCTAATTTTTCTCACACGATAAACCCCACTTCACTCTCTCAGGAAGATTAATTACAACATACTAAAGAAAGTGAATTGATCCACTACTACACAGTATTTGTAAATCTCAATCCAACATCAAAACTACAGCTAAAGAATCACAACTCTTACAAACTTTGAACAGTAACTTTAACAAACGCACACATACACACAAGTGACTGAACTCCCACAAAAAACATTTTTAATACGATAAAATATCTTGTTTAATTTCATATACAAATCCTAACCACAAGCCTACACACATTGAAACTCGGCATAAGCCTTCTACATATTTTATTACGACTGGTCGCACTTGATCAGCAATATCTATCTTGATTGTGTATGTTTAATTGTTATAAAATGAATGTTATTTGTTAAACCTTTAATCACGTTGTCCTCATTTTTTATTCCTCCTGAATGATTTTACCTTTCAATGTTCTTATTTTTATATTTGTTGTGGATCAATGTCTTGTGAACACTTACATTTCTAAGCCTTCTGATAACCTGACCTTCTGATACACAAAGTACATTCACCAATCTGCATAATGTTCATTTAATCCCTAGTAGAATAGCTATTATTCATTTCTACAACAACGAAACTCTTCTTGCAGTTCTCAATTAATAATTTGAACATTTTAGTTTGTATTTTGTCCCATTCTTCTTCGTATATGTTCTTCATATCCGGGATGTTTGTTGAAGCTCTAGATAGGATTTGAATCTAGGGGCTGACTCAGCCATTTCAGAATATTTACATTATTTTCAGCAAGCCATTTCTTCTCAGAGTTTGCAATGTGATCAGGATCATTACTTTGTTGGAAGATCAAGTTTTTTTCAAACGAAACCATTAAATTTCCTCCCAAAATATTTTGGTATGCTGCGGCGTTCATCCTACCATCTATTACCAATACGTTGTCAGTGCCTTTTGTAGAAGGTCCCTAAACCATGATTTAACTGTTGGTACTCTGCTCTTTTGTTTGAAAACATCGCAAACTTTCTTGCATACATGATTTCTAGAATTACGTCTAAAAACTCAATTTCGATTTCGTCTGAATTTAATCCTTTTTTCCAATACAATATTTCATTATTCTTATGTTCTCGAATTATTTTCCAACTGGCATCTCTATGTCTTTTAAATAGCAGTGGAGTTTTCCGTGGGGAACGCGATTTTACATTGTTCCTTTAAATGTCATTGTTTATGGTCCGTTTAGTGACACAGATTCCTAATGAAAGCAAATCATCCTGCAACTCTTGACGAGTAACTATTGGATTGTTTAATTTGACACATTGATTGCCTCGAAGATCTTAAAAAATATTACGCGGAATAACTGTTCTCCTTTGGTATTCAAAAGTTTTGAGTTTTCTTATACCTTGCAATGAATGAAACAATGATAGTAAATGGAATATTCAGGTTGACTAAGATTTCCCTGTAACTTTTACTTTATTTCAAGAGTATATCAATCAGTAATTTTTTGCGAATTTATCAATTCGTTACTTCCTGCTA
Source organism: Acanthosepion lycidas (assembly GCA_963932145.1). Taxonomy (NCBI): domain Eukaryota; kingdom Metazoa; phylum Mollusca; class Cephalopoda; order Sepiida; family Sepiidae; genus Acanthosepion; species Acanthosepion lycidas. The sequence continues at coordinate 108,226,787 of OZ010577.1, read as the reverse complement.
TGATGATAACATTTCACGAATATCTATTACATAATGTTCCAATTCCAATTTGTAGGCTACAAATAACTACTGATAAAATTATTGGGACATTCTAGAATATTAAACTTGATTAATCTGGAGTATTAAAGCAAATTAAAAGTTTTAAAATCGGAAATTTTCATTATACAAATACACTTTTCACTCATGAAAATAGATACATGGGATATATTTCTATTAAATCAAAATCTGTTCTGTTTTCAATGCATATTCAGTTGTTATTCATTTTTGTACTGTTAATTATATGAAAGTTATGTTTATTCATTAGATGGAAGTACAATAAATTAGAAATAAATGTTTCTCTCCAGTGTATATAATCTTAAATGATACATTGTATAATACGAATTCCCTTGTACTCAATATTTACTGAAATACTACGTACATACACATATACAATTTATATATATATATATATGTGTGTGTGTGTGTGTGTGTATATATATATATATATAAACATATATAGAAAATAAGGAATAACTCGTTAGGTAAATAATCCAAAGTTCTTTAGTATTTTAGTTATTATTTAAAAAAAAAATAGTGCTCGGTACAAAAGTAGAGCATATATATATATATATATATATATATATATATATATAACAATATTTGTTTTTACTATCATTCCCAGTCACTGGTTTACCATCCATTTGTACATGAACGTTGTGTAGGTTACTTGCTATTTACCTTTGTCTCTTTAACCATCACTATATATGCCAGATGTTCAAACTCATTACTACTAATATGACTTTCAAAAATTTTTTTATACTTTATATATATATATATATATATATATATATATATTTGTGTGTGTGAGAGTATTTTTGTGATGTCAACGAATACTCGTTGCCATTTCCGTAATGCTCGTTGTAGTAATGACATTGTAATCGCAGATACAACTAGACTAACACCGTTGAATAACACTGGTGTCAGACGCTTTTGAATAACACTTGCACTAATAGTACTTGCTCGATAATTCTCGTTCAGTGAGATGAATAGAGAAATAGTACAATGAATATAGTAGAGAATAGCGGTCCCTATATTAAGAGAGGATGGTGTAGAAATAGCGATCGCTTAGTCGTCACGTTACTAACTACATATGTTTTTCTCCCATGGTCGCTTGATCCATTCAGTTCAATAATTGGATCCCCTGTATTTGCTCACTGGCGATCTATGTTCAAACTCCAGTGTCGGCAGCGACACTTTATTCCCATATAACACATTTTTGTTTCAATTTGGCTTAAAACGTTGCTTAGACGTTCCTTCAATTAATATACTCAACATCCGTCTGTAGAATATCAACTGATTCCTTTCTTTTTTCTTCAGCTGTGAAGAAATTATTCATTATTCATTGATAGAATATTGATATTCCATACCAGCTGAAATCGAAATTTTCCTGTTTCTTAATAGATTGAGTTTTCGAAGGAATATGATATCATTCAAATGCGCCTTAATTCATCAGTTGAAACGCTTTACAGATGTCTAAACTTTAACACTTGTTTCATATTAATAAAATTAATTTCTAGCTTATGTCTTGTGCGTTTTTTCCCCTAGCTGAAAATTATAATTCTGTCATTATATCAATGGTGCAAGTACGTTCTTTATGATTTCATTCACTATATTGTCTTGAAGTTCCATGGATCGCTGGTGTCTGCCATTAGCTAGGTGATAGCTGCATATCTTTTCAATATTTTGCGGAATATCATCCCCACTACATAGACAGTCACACAAATATATATATATATATATATATATATATATATATATATATTCAGATACAGTCATTCACTCCTGCAGTTCAATGCTGATAACAAGCAGGGATTTCTTACTTTATCCTGATGTTGGCCATGCTAGCTGAAACTAATCGACAAATTTAATTTAAATAATAAAACAAAAAATATTAATATACAATATGCCTGAAATTTTATTTAACATCATTTTCTGATTGTTCAAGGTACACACACACACATATATATATATATATATATATATATATATATATATATATATATAACAGTGCACTGATGGCATGGATTTGAGTGACTCTCTCCCTCTCTATGCCGGCCTTTGCGCTGTTATAGCGTGCCCTTTGGCAAAGTCTGAGAGTACGGCATGGCAGATTATCAAGAGGGATCGGAGGAGCTCAACTGAGCCAACGGCACTTCACATATAGATACTGATTGGAGAAATTCTACAAGAACAACGGCCAGGAATACCAATTTCTATCAAGAGAGATACTAAGAGGTATCTATACTGATGGCGTTAATGATTTTGTAAACCGCTCATGTAGAATTTCTTAATTGATACAGATACACACAAACAGGGGTGTGGACGGAAAAGTTCATAGCTGAGGATGCAGGAAAGATGCAGGATCGGTTATATATTTTACATCAAATAAACTTTTAAATTTAAGTTTATTTTCATAAAAACTTTTCGCACATTATGTATCAGAGAGAAAGATGTGGTTGTTCCAAACAATACTATTTCCACTGGAAAATGCTCCAGCTACAAAAACGTTTGTCGTTGAAAAAGTCCCGTTTCTCTATTTGTCCCTCAGTTCGCTGAAGAATATTAATATTTAATAAAAGTTTATCATACTTCCTATATTGATATTTTTTCATTTATTCTTATTATTAACCAACCATTTCTATACATATATGTATATATTAGGTTGATGCAAAAATAATGACGTAATAATGTCGTTTTTTGACGTTAAAAATACCTAAATAAACGTAAATGGTAAATAATCCAAGTGAATTCTAATATAAAATATGAAATCTGGTCCAGAAAAAGAGCTCAATGTATTTAATTTAACAGAGCATATAGATTACATAGAAGAATAATCCCATGTTATCTCATTCGAATAAATATTTCGACATACAAGACTTACTTGTAGGCCTTGTCAACTCAGTTTTTTTCTTCATATCTCTGAGTTAAGAAGTTCTACAACTAAGTCTTATGGTTCGAAATAACTATTCGAATGAGGTAACTTGGGATTTTTATTATATATATATATATATATATATATATATATATATATATATGGTTGGATAGATGTGAGCTTGTGACCGTGAGTTTCACGCTTTAGCGATCGTCAGACAAACAAATTAATTTTTTTTAAAAAATTTGGTTTTATGTAGATTGCGTGTATTGGTGTTATTGTGGAAGTGGTGGGGGAAACTTCATCGTTTTTTCATCGAACTGACGCAAACATCAATGTATGCAGACACTCTGATATTGAGCGCTTTCTAATAAGTACCGCGCATATAATATATAAATAATTATACATATATATATATTTATTTATATACACACACTTTTCATATATATATATATATATATATATATATATATATATCTGTGTGTGTGTGTGTGTGTGTGTCTATGTATGTATAAGAGAGAGTTAATTCTTTTCTTTAGAGTTTATGTTATTTAAAACCAGAAAATATTTTTAATTTTTAAGACTTTTTGGGAGATAACGATTTTTCCTGAAAAAAAATGTACTAATTAACCCATAAATTGTGGGATAACAGGTGAATTCATATATTTCCCAAGGATATTTGCGCTTATGTGAATAAAGGAAACACGTCTGGAATTGTAAAGTCGGATGTTCCAATTTCCAACCATTATCCTTTGCCCTACTTGCAGATCCAAGCTTACAGCACATTTTATAACCCAACAGTCACATATATAGATACCGATGAGGCCTGATATTACTTACGCTTGATGATCATGGGACGGCCGGTGTTTCAACGGGATATGGTTGTCAACAACTTACAGGTCATTTTGATACCAACAACAACATATTCAGATACAGACATTTCCACCAAACAAACCTACAGCTAATGGCACATATCGGCCCTGAGACACTGGAGGTCAGGTTTTCTCTACCTCCCATCGCTTAATACGCCAGTGATGTATATCTATAGTCTTTTAATGGATTAGTCCCACTTGCTCTGAAAATCGCAGTGAGGTGTGAAGCTGATATTCGATTATTAGGTGCACACTTTTTTCATCTCTATTTATCTATGTTTATTTAATATATATATATATATATATATATATGTGTGTGTGTGTGTGTGTGTGTAAAATAAACAATAAAATCCAAAATTGCCTCATATAGGGAATAGCTATTTCGGTAGAAGATATTGGTCAACCCCGGTGTGGACTGAGTTCGTGTCAATACAGATAGCGGGGAGGGCGGTATTAAGTAGAATTTAACTGTGAAAGCTTAAAAATAAAATCAACCTGTCGAAAAGCTCATGCAGAATTTAACCATTTCAATGTTTCAGTAAGACGAAGTGCACAGTAGAGGGATCAGTGGAAGGTGGAGGTTAATTGTCTTAAAGGGAAGACACGTTATAAAGTTAAACCCGAATATTAACTATATGACAATAAATTTTCTACTTCCTGCACCCTCCAGCTATCTGTATAGAAAGGAAATCGGTCAACACTGGGGTTGATAAGACAGACGACCGATATCTTCGTCTGCCGAAATGGCTTTTCACAAAAAAATTGATTTGGGATTTTATTGTTTATTAATTATATTGCTCTCTATTAATAAATATTTTTTGCTATTTTTGTGGATCTGTTTTCAGATATTATTAGGATCGACTTGGATTATGTACCAACGGATTTTCTACCACTACTATATAATAATAATAATAATAATAATAATAATAATAATAATAATGGACTCTCCCGTCTATTTCGACGTATGAGGATCTGACAACTTAATTTTGTGCGCTAAACTTAAGTAGGACTTGAGACCCGCTAGTGATTTAGAGAGGAAGCCACTTATGGAGCAAGAGAGAGTATTGTGTGAGGAGATCACTGTTGGATTGGCTGACCTTTTATGTCTTGCTCTCTCTTCTTGCAGATGATTCAGACAAGCAGATTGAAAACTTTTGTCCACTAATACACGTTGATATCCATTCTACCTGCTCCAAGTCTAAGCGACTAATGGTCTTATGTGTTATATTGACAGCTGACAAGTAAATACCTGTTATATATATATATATATATATATATATATATATAAGTGCGTAGGCTGGTGTGCCTATGTGTGATTTGTGTGCGTGAAAAGATGTTTAAACAGTTTATTTTTCAAATTAATATTTATTACGTTCAAAGTAATAAATGTGACGTTATCAAAACTTTTCTTAAATTACATTTCCTCAAATAATTATACTTAATGATAATAAAAATTATCAATTTTATAAGTTAATATTTCAATATTCTAATTCAGAATCAAAAGAAATTTGAGTCTATCCATTTATCTAAAATATCTTTGCTTGTTTTTCTTGTTTTTTACGGATTACCATTCTGTTTCACGTTATTTAAAGTTATAAAATATATTCAGATTCTAAGAATTTTATAGAGATGATAATGACTTTACTGCTACATTTTCTACTGATTAATCCATTGATGGGGAGAGGGATTGATTCATACATTCCTCAAAGTGAATATAAGGAAGAGGATTTGAATTGTATCTCGACTCTCAGATTTCCAATACCGACCTGTTATTCATGACATCACCCACACATCCAAACTTACACTCCTGGTATTCCCAAGCGGTCTCTCAGGAAAGTACTAACCGGTCAAGACGTTGCTTCACTTAAGTGGTCGTACAAGATCCTAAATCCTAGTATGAAAGACTCATTGCTTTTTTAATATGAAATTACCATATTTAGCTAAACCACAAAAATCTTATTATCCTTATACAATCTCATATTCAATTTAATCGACATGTCAACAGAATATTATACGTATAAATGTTTTGTTATTAGTAAACAAAATTCCTTAATTATATACCCTGTTGTACGAAAATAAATTTCTTTAAATTCCTATCAATTTGAAATGTATAAACTATGCACAGAAGAGTATCTGTAAGCCTGTAGGCTGACATGTTTATTAAGAGAATTTCTTTCTGAAATTTTTTCTGTATTATTTTACATCTTTATTATTAATGATGGAATAGATATTCTGTATAGATCATAATATAATCACCTATTTATATTTATAAGAAAACAATATATGCGATGCGAAAATTAAAATTTTATTACATATTGTTGAAACTTATAGAATTAAATCGATATAATGAAATAATATTTATAGCCAAATCATAAAATATAGAATCTATATTCCACAAATTATAAATATACCGTTGCTTAAAATTAATTTACACCTACATATTTTTCATGTACGTTAGTAAATTTTAAAGTTTTATAGATTATTCAAAAAAGAAATTTTAATGTAGTGAAAGATTACAATTTTAAATATAATTGTAATTTAGTCATGTTTTTCATTGTAAAAACTGTTTAGCAATTGTCCGGCATAGAGAATAACTTCATTGTTATTTTAACCTTATGGTCACAATAAGGAAATAGACCTAAAATAGTGTTGCATATCTTGTGAAAACACAGTAAAGTTTATAAAAATAAAAAAATAAGGTTTGTATTATGCAACTGGAAATTTGTTAAAAAAAACAAAAAACAGACACAATGTCTCCCAAATTTGCTAATACAATCAAAGTTAATGTTTCTGCAACAACAAGCAAAAGTAACCATAACAAGCTCAGATTCATTTGGACCGAAGCGTTTGGAATCGCTAGTGAAATAAAAACAAAAAAAGACGCGTTTAAATTTTGCGTATAAAAATAAGAATATAATCCTCTGAATTGAGAAAGTGATGTGATCAAACAAAAATAATCAAGCTATTTAGATGTCATGGAAGGTGTTGTCATGGCGAGACCTCAAAGAGAAAAAAAAGTTCAGTTTTAACAGTTAAAAACGACGGTGAAAACGTTAATGTCTGGGGTTATATGAGCTCCAATGGTACAGACAATCGATTGAATCTTAAATTCTGCTATTTTGGGTTCTGTTGTATATTCAATCAAGCTGTAAAATAACCTCAAATCATCCGCAAAATAAAAATAAATATAATATTTTCTTTAGAAATAAAAACTAAATCTCGATTGGTTGACTCAGTCTTAAATCCAATATGAAAACTTGTGGAATTTTACTGTCAGGAGAAATTACATGATAATCATAGAAAAAGATTGAAAATAAGGCATAAATGCCAACGTAAAAACCATTCAAATCAATGTTTGTCAAAAATTCAACGTTAAAACAACATTAATAAAAGCGATCACACCAAAAAATAACTTTGAATACAACTTTTCTGTTAAGTATGTAGACATTTTCGGACGCTAACATATTAAAAACATTTTAACAACACTGTTTCGTGATGTAGCATTTGTTATTAAAAGAGAAACCCGACAGATTCGTTAGAAACAAAGAAACAGTGGATTTCGATGTGATATCCGTTCGGAGAATATTGAACAATTTACCCGCAGATGCGTATGAGGCCTGAGGCAAGGTATATGTGGTTCGGCAGAACGTTAAGATTATCATGGGCGTAGCGTTCGTCGACGAGGAAAAAAAATTAAAATATTGTAACTAAAATGACATTTGTACTTAGAACACGAAAGAAGCGGTTGTATATTCTGAGACATTATGCGGAAAGTGGTTTTGGAAATTTTTCCACTCGCAGAACTTACTGAAGAGCATGGAGGCAGATGAAAACCATCTTTTGTAAATCTATAGTAGAAAAGAGACTGGAATGAATTATAAGGAGATGGATCGTTGCTTAATAAGTATTAAAGGAAAGACACTGTGAAGAGTCATTGTCGCTGAAGGTAAACTGCACGTCAAACATAATATCAAATTTGTAATATTCCATAATATCTAAGAAAATACAGCTATTTTCGGTTGAGAACAAATATAACGTTATATAAAAAGTAGTATAATACGTGGAAAATGTTCTTGCATTGATGAAAGTCAGCAGTGTTCTTTTGAAAGGAATATAGTTGTGTTTGTCCTTTATGGAATGTTTATTTCAGGCAAATATTTAATCTCGCGCTCAATGTTTTGTTTCAATCTACGTGAATAACGGCATGTACGAACCCAAGGGATACGGTAGCTACCAGCATAAAACAAAATTCCAAGTGCGGAAGCAATATGGAAAAATTAAGTAACAAAAAAAATGCTTTTGATAGCTTATTATTTAGAAAGGTTTTGTATCCAGGGAGATTTGGACCTGGAGTACATTAAAAAAATTAGTTCACACTATCATGCCCTGTTCGAAATATCAGTCAATCCTTTAGCGGTGATTCTCGTAAGAACTTTATGTAAATCGAACATGTTTCATTTATATTTTAAATATATATAATCTTCTATGTTCAGTTCCCCATCAGGAGATGGGTGATCATGTCTCTTCTTAACATCCTCTCACTTTTAGCTTTACCATTACTATTTTCTCTGTTCTGCAATCTCTTCATTCAAATCATTTAATTTGATTAATTCACTCTGTCTAAGCTGCCTTAGATATGCCCTGTGAGTTTCTAATTTTCTAAGCCTTCAGCAGTGCCTTTCTGATTTTAAGCATCAATCAAATTCTAATTCCGATTCTAATTTAGAACTTCCATATTGTATCCTTGTTCTGTTCATGGTATTCTCATCAACAGTCTCTTGAAACTGATTTTCAATTTGAAGAAGACACAAATGTTCGATTGAAACGCATAGGTTGCAGCAAATGACTGCATTAACACATCTGCTGTTTAAATAATGTTCACAATCGATTTGTTTTCCAGGATGTTTTCAGTTTGTTCATCTTCACAAGAGTTCTTGAGTTAGAAATCGTTTCATTGAAGACTTGAATAGATTTAAAGGATGGTTTTGAATTTCTTGTGGTATTTTTCTCTCTCACATTAGCCCTTCAAGATTCAATGCTATTTGATTTCCAAGGAGTGTGTTGATGATATTTACATTTTAGGCTTATAATGTCAGATGTAGCCTTTTCATGAGAAGAGATAAACTGATTTTAGGTTGTATTAGGAAATGGTTCTTCGGTATCTGCTTGTAGTGTTTCAAACTTATTCTTGACAGCAAAGGTATACTGCTCTTTGAGATAAATGTTGGTTGTTAGAAGATACCAGTTATACAGCGGGATGCCAAACTGATTTTTCTTCTTGGTTCGAGGGCTAAGTCGGATGGTGGAAGAGAAAATACGATAGACTGTAGATACTTCTTCAAATGTGTTGAAGGCTTGGAAATTCATTGCACTGTTCTTTCGCTTCTTGTTTATTAGGATGTGATGTCACTTGGTCTTTGTGACATTGGCCTGGGTGAATGTTCATTGTTTAGAGCTCTTCTTTTGAATTTAGTGGTTAGGCATACAGGATTATTTTCCTGCATAAAATTTTCGAGGAAACTTCCATTTCTATTAGGGGACGCATGTTATGCAAATTTGCGTACGTCGCTGACACAAAACTGATGATTCGTATCACCAAGACAAGAGAAGAGAAACATTGATGGAAATTTATCACCTTTTTTTCATCGCTATAGTTTCTTATCGAATAGTAAGAGATGGTGATCGTTAACTGGTTTCCGGTGAACCTAGTTATGATGAAACCGTGGTCAATTTCTTCAATGTTTATGATCACTTTATGGGTTTGTGAATTGAGTAACATGCTAACACCGCCAATGGTAATAACAGTCGACGTTTTTCAAGCCGAAGCCTGAGATGAAGACCCAGCCTTTCCCAACATAGCGGTGCTTGAGTTTGGCATCAGGATGAAAATACCGGTGTTCCTGAGTCCAGATGACATTGATATTAGTTCAAGGACAGATGAGAGGAGCTTAAGCAGCTTTCATAAAGTTCAGTGTTCAAACGTTGAACGTTGAAATTAATGCAGATTTTTCTCAAGCAAGAAGTTATGTTTGGTGAGCTCGTAGCTGGGTTTTCGAAAACTATGACGTGTTCGGGGCAATAATAGAACACGTACTTTTTACGGGAGTTGTTATGCAGAAAAATAATATCAATTTAATAGGAAACATAATTAATATAACTTCCAAGGTGTATAAATTGGAAATACGATAACATACGTAACAGAAATCCTCTAACAAAATATAAGCGATCTGGAATTGCAAAGGAAATATTTGTCGCAGATTACTTCCACAACGCAGAGAGTAAATCACTAAGTTAAGAGTCGAGAATCGGGGGCAGAAAGAAATGCCGAAAACTCAGGTTCTATCTCATAAATCACAAAGCGTAACTAGTCAGAAAAATAACTCACTCTTCAACAGACGCGGTAGCCAAAATACCCGGACGTTTTCCCTCGATTCAAGAAAACCAACTGCTTTTATCGGCCGAGAATTTTTTCCATTCGTCGACAGCTGGGAGAGGACGCCCAATTTTTGCATAACAAAATACTTTTATAGCGACTCCTGCGACGGACTTTTTTTTCTCTTTAATTTAAATATTCCGTCTTCAGCATGTCATGCGGAATACATGCCATTTGCTTTGGTAAGTAATTTATTTTTTCGCCACATTTTCCGTCGTAGGATACACGCGACGCGCAGTCGCTTGGTTTGACGAGGTAAGTCGTCGTTTTCTTCCCTATACAAAAGTTGGCAAATAGGAATAACAATGAGTTAGTATCCCTTGGTAAATGAGAATTACTTCACTGAATAATTGTATGATAAAGAAAGCTTTTGGAAATAAAGGAAAATTGAGAATTAGAAATAATGGGTAAATGCTTCAACATTTTAATGTGAAAACGCATTTCACCAATGTTCACATATTTAAACCAGCTCTGATTTTGATACGGGAGATGAAATGAATAAAATATTTCTGAAATTGGGATATTTTAAGGCGTTACAATTGAGATTTCAAATATAAGAAAATCAACATGTATAAAGTAATCTTCAAAATGGAATATCGTATAATATTAGGTTGGTGCAAAAATAATGACGTAATAATGTCGTTTTTTGACGAGTTTTTTAACGTGAAAAACGACATTATTACGTCATTATTTTTGCACCAACCTAATACATAATGGACCTGATGGGTTGGTCAATGAATTGATTTTATCCGATTCAGAATTGCATCTGTCTAGAAATTCCAGCAATGACGGTGCGGTGACAAACGATCATTGGTCTAGTAAAAGTTGATGAAGAAAGAAAACCGAGCAGAACGAACGACTGCGATTCCATGATCACGACATTTTATTTGAATGGTGCAAGTCCCAGGCTCGGATTTGCAAAGCAAACGGTGCATTTATGCAATGTTGCATCTACGGTAGCGAAGGTTACCTATGATTTCATTGAGCGTAAAGATTTATAAGAGATAAGATAATGGAATAGCTGCCATCAAGTCCCAAACTGAGTTCGATCGAAAATATACGGTCAATTTTGAGGATAGGATTAAATGAAATTAACGAAGATTATGACATCAAAACTGACCTTTGGGAAGCAATTAAAATCACAACGTCGGGAATTATATTTGCTGATGTCTGGAGTTAGCAAATCAATTGTTTATAATTGAGAATGACTTATAGATTGACATACTCGAAAAGCTTATGTCATTTTATTACTAGTAATAGCGTTCTTGACCAATTGCGAAATATTTTACGACACTAAAATTAAATCAGTGATTTCGATTGAAAATTTCAGTTAGATAATTTTGAAATAAATCAAAGAATATCAACAAAATTTGTTGAAATAGTCCAAATCATTAGTAGCTGATTTGTTGATACATACACCTATTGATTATAATTGAACAAAAATTATTTTAAAACATACTCAACTTATTTACGTTTGTGTGAAAATAAACTCATACAGCTTTTAAATAGATTTCTCTTTCAATTTGACGATAATAATCTGTTCGAAAACGTCGGACTTTCATCTATCTATTGTCCACAAAATTAAAAAAAAAATGTCTCCTTATGTCTTGAATTAAGCATTTCTTTTTAACTGAATTCGACTATAGTAAACACAAGTTAAATTTTAGGTGTTATAGATAATTTACACGAAATCTCTCTTCTCATTACCAATATTTGCGCACAAACATTCCTGGTCTTGAATTAATTTCTAGTAAAGCGATCAAACATTGGTATCAGATTGCATCAACGAATTCCCAGCACTTTTTATGAGAAGAAAAATGCAAGTTAATTCAAATCAGTTGTGACTTATTATCTGTGTAGCGATAATACTGATTATGTATTAGGTTGGTGCAAAAATAATGTCGTTTTCTCACATAGTAACATGTGAGAAAACGACATATTTTTGCACCAAGCTAATATTTCGATATTGAAAAAGTTAACTTCATAAGAACTAGAATAACTGCTATTTTAACATCGTATCTGTTTCAAGATGCCCCAGAAATATGTAAGAGAATACATTCGACCTGTTTGGTGTTGTACAAAATTGTTGAACTTAAGGATTTCATCTTTCTTCAAAATGAATCAAAAGAACTAAAATGAATAAAACTTGTGCTGTATTTACAATAGACAAACCGAATATACAGGAAATAGGACAAATTTTCGAATTTGTTTATTAAATGAACTTTTTACTACACTTCAAAATAAGAATTTAGAAATGTATTATAGGAAAATATATCATTATATCGGCATGAAGCGATCTGCCAAACTCATGACATACATAGTAAGCCTGGAATAGCGGTCAAATTCAACATCATATTAAGGACGAGCTCCTTAATCGAATAGGTTTTGAGAATGAACAGTTGTGTTAAGTGTGGTGTAGTTCTATATTAATCCCGCAGAATATTTTTTTAAATGAAATATTCTTTCCAAAAGCTAAGGAAATTATTAAGAAACAAAAAAAAAATAGTTGGCGACAAAAAAGGGCTAAACTGTTACATAATATTCTATGTGACATTGAATGCTGGAGAGTCAGACACAGATGGAGAAGGCACACTTGAAACAACATAATTACGCTTCTACAGAAGGATGAAAATGTCATATAAGGAAAATATGAGAAACCGCAATTTTTAAAAAAGTAAAAAAGGGAAACATATATTTGACTTCAGGAAAAGACACTCAAAATTGCTATGGCAAAAAGTGAGGAAAGGGGGCTTGGAAAGTTTCTACACGGAGAACAGATCGAGGGACAGAGGGAAACACCGCATAAATTCTTGAACTTCAGCAAATAGATGGCGGAGCAAGGGATTTGCTAGATAACAAGAAGTCAACATATATTAAGTGCTAAAAAGGAGTGGAAATTTTGGAGAGCCATGATCGCCTAAGTCCTGAAGAGACACGACACAAAGAAGAAAATGAAAAAAATGATCACAAAATGCTTGAAGAAAATATCAGGCGCTGGCATATTTCTTGGAAAAGATAAATTTTTGGAGAAATTGTCTGGAGATTCGTTAAACTAATACATGTTAATACTAGCTTTTACTTTATTTCATTAGAAATATTTAAATCCTTCTTAACTATTTAAGTAAAATATCAAAATTCATTTAAAGTGTGGCATGATCTTGGTATTTTATGTGCGATACTGCAACGACCAATAACAACATCAGAGATAATTTTAAGTGTCTTAAGAAAGATATTTTAAGTCAATAAAAATTTCGTTCGATTTTATTTCAATGATTTTACTCATTTAACAATTTTATTTTGTCTCCTATGATATCAATTCACATTGTATCCAATAGAGGTTCCTTAGCTTTTTATTGCTGAGTTGGGTGTACCTTTTTATATTTTATTCAGAATCGAAAATAAATTTACGACGTCACGTTTCGGAGACGGTTTTCATGTGTGGCTTTAGTCATTTATTTCTTCCATTTCCGTTCAATCCGTAGTTTTTGAATCGATATTAGGAAAAATATGCTATAATTCTCCAAATACAAAATCATTAGGATGCGGTAACGTATTTATTCGTAATCTGCATATATTAAATTATTAAAAATGTGCTCGAAATTTTTGCCTACACCATAAATGAAAAAAAATCAATTTGTTGAACGTGATTCCTTGAACCAGATTCTTAGCGAGAAAATATCCGGATTTTCAGAAACGACCAACTGAATCATACCTAAAAACTAACATTATGTCGAAAGGTTTCTGTCCACACTATCAATAATATATAAATTTATTTTTATTTTATTTTCCCACATCTGCTATTGGATTAAGATACCAAACTATCGCACATGGCCTGATTTTAAACGTCTGTTTAAATTCCTTGAAACCGATTTTGTATTTTTTGTTTTTTCATTTGTTTTGTCAAACATTTTTGATTGATCATATTTACCGAATATAGAAGCGGAGTTTCAAGAATTTTAACATACCATAATTTAGAGTATCAAGTATAAGTTTCAGAATCAATGTTAGAACAACCTTACACATCCTTTGGATTTAATGAAAAGTACCACTACTATGTGCCGAATTACTTCAGGACATTGATGACCATGTCGCTTTACTATTTCCTGTCCTTTGTGTTTTTATTCCTAAACCCCTTTCTGCTGTTCATTTACACAAGGACCTGAGAGAAGAAGTGCACTGCTTTCTTTCTTGCTTTCAATACGTCCTATCAGTGCGTGATTTCCTAACCTGTCTTTCCTGATTATGTGTTCTACAAATTTCAACTTTCTTTTTGTTCTGTTTTTCCCATTCTCTAAAACGTCGTCTTGCTCACATGTTTAGCCCATGGTTTTCTCAGCATGATTCTGTAACAACACATTTATGTTGTTTCAAGTTTCTTCTTCGTCTTAGAGGTTAGATTGTGTGAGCATATATATATATATATATATATATATATATATTCCTTTTTTTCTTGTGCTGAGATTTTAGGAATCCATTATTTTCGAACACATTTTCTTTTAATTTTGCAGTACATTCATATTATATACAGGCAGGGTGCATTTACTTGGCACAGTTGTAAATATTTTATTCTGGTGTTTTCTTCTCTTCAAACAGCAGCTACATTTTGTTTATCTTTAGCTTTCAAAGAATACTGAAATGCACAAATGCTAAACAATTGCTAAATCAACGGAACGAACTTATCTTCAAAGGCAGACATAAGAATAGATTTAAAATCCCCTAAAAAGTTTATTTGGGTGGGGGGATTACACACTTGAAGTATTGCTTCGTTTATATGGGTAATAGTACACATGTGTGCGTATTTCTGGGTATGTACATAGGTATATACATAGGGACGTAATGTATAGGTGCGAATATGAGTTGATATTAAATACAACATTATTTTGGGATTTTTTTTGCGTCTTTATTCACAGAGTTGGATGTATGAATGTCTTGCCAATGTAAACTAGACCTACTTTTCTAAGCTAACATTTTGTATCATTACCCATACACTATTTTTTCTTTTAATTTACTACATTTGTTTGTTTTATCTATCTGCACTTAAAATCCCTTCATCTATGCCTAATACTATTATTATTGTAATTCGTAATTATTACTAGTATTAAGGAATTTTCCTACTTTAGAATTATGTTGGTTGCTCATGCCTATAAAAACAGGCCATATCCATCAATTTACTGTATAACCCAATATACAACTTTCCAAACTTTAAAGAATTTCTTTGCGGAGACCGCTACTTCCTTAACAATCTATTTTCCAAACCATCCTCACTCATCCTATTTTAAAAGAGCCTTCCCCGACTTCGCTCCTACCTTCTCTCTTGCTTCCCCTTCACCCTACGAATCTGATATATCCGTCTTGTATCCTGTCCCCACTGACTAAGAAATTTCGGTCTGAAGAGATGAATATTTTGGCATTATTATTGTAATCTTTAAATTTTGTGGATATTAAAGACTCTTTCATTAGACTAATTTAGAACTGAGTTGATTTTTCCTGCCTAAAACAACTGGCCGTAACGGTCAATTTACTACACAACCCGATATAAAAAGTCCCAAATTTTAAGGAAATACTTAACCGGTTCGGCCAGTTTAAGCTTACTACTACGAAGCCATTACTTCCTTAAACCTTTCTTTTTTTAGAATTCCACCCACAACTGTTCCATCTCTTCTCTTTTGCTCTTCCTCCCTCCTCCTATCAATCAAATATATCCGTCCTGTGTATTTTCTCCATTTGCTAAAGAGATCTAGATGATTTGAATATTTCAATATTCACGAAATGAATTATAATTGAGAGGAATAATTAATTTTTTCTCCTTTATTATATATATATATATTATATATATATATATATATTAGAGAGAGAGAGAGAGAGAGAGAGAGAGATACTTATATACCAATATATTTGTATATATTAGTATATCATTTTTTGTTTGTTTAATTCAACCGAAATCATTCCTTTTATTATGTTATATCTTTTTACTATAAGAGAAAAACATTGTATTTTGAGATAGGAATTGTAGATGCATTTACTTACATACCAAAAAATACATTACAATCTCTTATACATTATCGCGCCACATTCACACACAATGATCTTGGCATTACACTCAGCTATACAAATGCCAATGCAAGACCATTACAATTAGCTGATAGATAAATAGTATACTTCGCACAATAGAAAAAATGATACCAAAATCTAAAAGATATTAAATAAAATTTGTTTTAAAGCGGGAGACACTGTCTTGAAATGTTCATATATTATTTAATTCGCGTACAATATTCTAAAAATATGTACAAATAGCGGCGTTATTTTGACTCATACATCGGTTAGAGTTTATGCCGAAATAAATTGGCGGACTACAATCAGATTTTCTTGGATTTGCCATGATTTTCTGTGATTTATTTTACTTTGTAACAAACAGTGTGAACTATACGTTCCACTTATACAATACTGTAATATCTCCTTCAAAAGGGTATTTGATATAGTTTATGATTCTTTTGGGAAATTAGGAAAATACAGATTTACCTATTACTAAAATTTATTGATATATAGATAATGCTAGCTGAACGGGCAACTAAGTAATTAGATAGCAAATGCGCTTAGAATGTAATAATAATTTTATTTATAAAATCAGACCCCCCCCCAAAAAAAAAAACATGGTTAATATTAACACAATGTCATTTAATATTATATTGTGGCCATGTCAGGCCCATAAATGAATACAAAGTGAGGGATTGAGTTACACATATATATTAACAGAAACAGTAATATATGTTACAGCAAGAAGGTTCGGTTTGACTCTCAGAGCTGACTGCTGGAAACTTCCCTCTCCAAAAGGCAGTAGCTGCTCCTATGTATAGCTGGCAGTGTCCGTTCGTGGGTAAATTACCACAACGTGTTGTATATATCTGTATGTATATACGTCAGCGATAGATCTCGGACAATGTAGAAGTAAATAACACTCACGCAGGTGTGTTTATTTGCGTGTATTCTATATTTCTGTAACTGCGTATATATGTGCACATCAGTTGTAAATATTTCTGTTTAAGAAATCGCTTAACACACGTATGTGAAGAGTTGGCAATTGTTATGAATTATAATTCCAGTTATTTATTGTATGCTGTTGATTTACTCAAGTTATAGAATATAAACGTAAAAGACTGATCAATCGCCTCATATATGATGTGATTTCAGGAAACAGAAATGTCGTCATACAAAAAGTTGATGAGAATTACAAAGAGTGAAGCTGTTTGTAATGGGCGAGTATCAAGTATAAGTGAGACAGAAAGGACGATTATACATGTAATCAGAAAGAAAAAAAAACATTTTAAAATTTCTAAAAAAAAAAAAAAAACTTCATAAGGAAAGGTGGTTTGAAGAATTTGACACTTACAGAACATAAGGAAGGGGGCTGACATGAAACAAACAGTGACCTATAAAACATGTCTGTGTAATGTATATCGCAGAACAGAAAATAGGATAATGAAAAGAGAAAAGTTAAGATGACTTACAAATTATAGGAAGTTGTGAAGAGCCATGATCACTCTTATTCTAAAGAGCTACGGCACATTGTATATGAAGAATAGTCTTACTGGATCTAAAATCTGAATATTTTTTTAGAAAATCTTTGTTAATGTACAATACATAAATTTAAAAGAAATGTTTCTTTCTAACTGAATTTACTATTTAAGATATTAGATTATGAACGTTGATGAAAAATAATTATTAGTCACATACACAATATATATATATATATATATATATATATATATATATATATATCTCACTTTAAATCTTATTTGCATTACACGCATTTGAAGAGATTTTTTTTTAAACAGTATATTTATTTTCGTCTACCGACCTATATATTACAGAAATATTATTTAAAAAATATACAGGTTCCGGACTGTATTCGAACCTGCATCACCCTGGGCAGAAGGAACCGTCATTAGATCCAACAGACAAGGTACAGCGATTAAGTTATTTTATTTGATTATCGTTGAGTTCGAACAAGAGTTTCTTTTCTGGATACAGAATATGTAGAAACTCTCGAAACGTCCTGTACTTCATAGCGCTTTCCGCTATGCTTTTAGCCATGATCAAGGACGATTTTATTTTTACTTTTTAACTAGATGTATTGGTTGTGTGTATGTTTCTAGATTTATAGGGATGTTTTATTTTCCGAACACTCTCAGACCATTTGTGAACATATATGTATAATTTTTGTACAGTTTATGAAGAGTTTAAGCAAAGTCAGTAGCAGTTTTGTTTGTTTATCTTGCAATATATCTAAAGTATTTGCTTTGTAGGCTAGTCTTTGAAGGTGTCCTTGTCAAAAACATATCCTATCTAGTATTAACGTTTCTTTTCGTCTTGAATCTTCCGGATATATCACAAGTCATTCATTTCTAACTTGTCGATATGAATCTTACCGTGGTTTGAAGTGAGCATAAACTTTAGGCTCTGTAATACAATTGAACTGAATGTATTTTTATTTTCAACCTAAGAAATCATAACAGGCCAATATATCGTTAACGATATTGGAAAAAAAATCTCTGTGATGTCCATCATTCATTTTCCAGATATATTCGTACGAAATATTCAACATGATCATGCATTGTGGTTGTATTTATAAATATGCATATACTAAGGTATGGGAATTGTGATGCCTCAAAAGAACGAACAAATCGTATGGGATGAATCACTGTCTTTCCTATATCGTGATGCAACTTCGCTCTTCTTTGATGATGTAGTTAACCAAAGCAGAATGAAATGGCAAACTATTAACTGTAAGTCAACATAATGCATGGCTTTTGGCTAAAAAGATACAACTAAGCTAAATCTATATATTGGGAACGTTCGAGTGAAGTAGATGGAGACACACACATTTTCTGTATTTGTCTTTTATAGCGTCAGGCATCTGGAAGACTGAAATTAAAAGGGCAATGAAATAGTGAATATAGTTTTAAATAAATTAATCAAAGAATGTACAGAGAAATAAAGGAAAGTATGTTGAACTAATATGTATTAGCTATTTTCTTATAAGACAGTGAGATTTGAAAAATAAATGATGCAATGAAATTAAGTGTGAGAGAGCTTTTTTGGCGAAAGATAAATGTTGACAATGCAATAGCCATATTTCATTGACGATGACTTCTTTTAGAAATATTGTAGCTACCAGAAAACTAATACTTACAATCAGAAAAGAAGACGACTGGATTATTTATGGCAGAAAGAGGTACTAGGGAATTTAACACAGAAAGGGCCAATGGCAGAGACAAGAAACAGTAAGTAACTAATTTAAAACATTAGAGTGAATGCGTTGCCGAATATTGAGAATAATGATAATAAAAGAGCATAAGCTAATTACAGTAAACATGGCAAATTTGTGAAGAGCTTTTGACACTCATTCCTAAAACTGCATGACGTGACTACTACTACTACTACTACCAACGTGAAAAATATTAATTATAATATTTAGTAATATTATTAAGCAATGGTTAAAATTATATATATATATATATATATATATATATATATATAATGTGTGTGTGTGTGTATGTGAAAATATATAGAAACAATCGCTCTAGCCATTACCGTGGAAATTTTGATTTCAATAATGAATATGCTATTAAAACACGTAAATTTCAGAAATAAGTTATTCCAAAAAAAATTTCGCTTCAAGATGGAACAGAGCTTACTTTAATTCAATGTAATTCAAATAATTATATTGAAGTTTTCGGCTCTTGTTTTGAAACATGAGAACTCATATGTGGCGTGTTGGAATCATATTTTTAATAAATAATTATATGTATATATATTAATGCATGTTTCATTAAATAATATGGATAAGTCTATTTATTTTCAGTAAGTTCTTTCATATTGTTTGATAAGCTTAATAAAATTATCATTGAAAGATGAGATGAGATACATGTTTAATTCCAATCTAATCTTTCGGCTTACATAAGCCATTATCAAAGACGACAGTTACGTTTCAATATATCAAACAATACACGGACGAACAATAATGTCGCATGAAAAATTTTACAGTAATGACAAACTCATGTATACCCGACATAGAAGCGAAAGTTGCGTCGCATCTCGTGACGTCACACATGACCACGAGAGAGTGAAAAGGAGAGTTTGTCGTTGCTTTGAAATTTTTTATGCAACAAAAACAGATAATAAAAAGATGAAGAGATGCGATAAAGAAAAAGATCGAGCAGTTACACATTCGTTATATTATGCTCTGTGAAACTCCGAAAGGAATACGCGTCAAAAACTGCGACATATAAACATTCGGAAGGTTTATTTGGACTGTTCACTAATTTTTCGGCAGGACAAAATGTGATCTGGCAGATTGGGTGAAATTTATGTAAACGATCAGCCATATTCTAGGCAATTTTCTGATGTCGAGTAAGACGCGCTGTCCCACCCCTACGATGGAGAATAAATCAAATGTTTCGACGGAAAAGATTGCTAAGTGTTAGAAAATTGACATCTCAAACTGCCTTTTAGTGGCTTTCGAAATTTGAAAATATATTGATAAAAAAAAAAAAAAAAAAAAAAAGGAACAGTTAATTTTGGCAAATCGAAAAATTTTCATTTACCACAAAAACAATGTAAGATCTCACATCGCCAACATCGTATTCTCTTGACGTGTATCCTTTGAGATTTCATTTGTTCCGGTCTCCACAGACAAATTTACAAAGTCCTTCCAAATATACATGACGTTTCTATCAAAATAACATCAAATTTTCGTAGAATGAAGGAAGACAGTGGTTACAACAATGAAGACCTTGTACTTGCCAAATGAATGTTATTTGTGAGTGTGTCAAAATTTAGTTTTAATTTTCTAATCGAGTAGCAAATTTTACAATAACCTAATATAACATTTTAACAATGACGAAAGAAATACACATTTGAAATTAATATATATGTGTGTGTGTGTGTGTGTGTTAGTACTTTGAATAAAGTTATCACTGTTTTCCAAAAGATAGCGTTCCTAGAACTGCGTGAGTGTAGTTTCAGAAAATAAAGATTCTATAAGGAACTATTATAAGCTTGAAATGCAGTGTAAACATGTTTGTTTTTCATAGCGTTAGACATGTCGGATTTCGTGCCAAAGAAAGTGTATTTGCAAAGAATTTTGCTGTACCACTTTATTCAAAAGAAATCTGCAGCTAAGGCACACAGAATTCTCGTTGAGACTTACGGCGACCATGCCCCGTCGGAAACAACACGCATAGATTGGTTTAGACGCTTCAAAATAATGATTATGACATTGAAGGATAAAGAACGCTCTGGCGCACCGAAACAGTTTAAAGAAAAAGAATTGGAGGCATTACTTCATAAAGACACGTGCAGGCGCAATCTGAGCTGTCACTATCATTAAGAGTTGATCACACACGAGTTTCGAAACGGTTAAAAGCATTAGGTATGATTCTAACGCAAGCAAATTGGGTGCCGAGTGAGCTGAAGCCGATGAAAAGTGGATACACTACGATAACCCTAAGGAGAGATGGTCATGGGATAAGCCCGGCTATGCATGAATATCGGCAGCAAAGTGGAATATATATTGTTCGAAGTTTCTTCTCTGCATTTGGCGACATCAGTTTAGTGTAGTTTATTATCTGCTGCTCAAACCGCTCGAAACCATCACGAGAGATCTTTATCGACTACAAATGATGCTTTTGGGTCGACCATTGCATAAAAAAACGGTTGCTAGATTAGAGACATTAGAAAGTGATTGCGTAATATGACAACGTGGGGTCACATGTTGCAAAACGTGTGAAAACATACTTGGAAACGCTTAAATGGGAAATCCTACCCCACCTGACGTATTCACCAGATATTTCTGCGTCCGATTATCACTTGTTCTGATCGATGCCACATGGCCTGGTTAAGTAGCAGTTTCATTCTGATGAAGATGACAACAATTTCGTTGACACGTGGTTAGCCTAAAAAAACATGACATTATTCCGACGTGAATCCAAATGCTGCCAGAATAATGAGAAACACATTTCTTACTAAAAAAAATTTCATGCAAATTTAGCGAGAACGTATTCAAGGACTATATATATATATATATATATATATATATATATATATATATATATATATATATATATATATATATATATATATAATTATTTATTTAAAAATATGATTCCATCGCTATATAAAAGTTCTCATGTTTCAAAACAAGAGCCGAAAACTTCAATATAATTATTTGAATTAAATTGTATTAAAATAGCAAGCTCTGTTCAATTTTCAAGGGATATTTGTTTTTTTGGAATCCCCAAAATGTTTCGCTTGAAGATGTTATTTACCTAACCGGTTCTTTCCTATTTTCTATATATCCCCCCCCACATATATATATATATATATATATATATATATATATATATATATATATATATATATATATATATATATATATATATATATGTGTGTGTGTGTGTGTGTGCCCGAATGTCAGTGTGTCATACTTTTTCAACTTTACTCGGAGACCGAGCAAAACGAGAACTCCACCAACAGAGAAGCAGATTTCAATCAAAAGCAAGTAAAAGAATGTCCCGTGCATATGAAAACCTAGGTCAAATAGCAGCCATGATAACTTCCAAGGCTAAGAATACGCAAAGCTTACGGGCACTCAAACACACCGTAGACTAAACCAACTACCCTCCGCATGAGCTATCTTAAATAAAGCCGGATAAGCGAATATATATATATATATATATATATATATATATATATATATATATATATATATACTGACCTTCCGGTAGGATTCAAACCAGCGCCCTCTAGGAGTGATCTTAACGCATATCTTCACGATTCTCGAATATATATATATATATATATATATATATATATATATATATATATATATATGGGGCTTTTCTCATCCTGACATAAAGTAAAAAGAAAGGAAATTAATTAAATCAGACATATTTTAATTTCTTTTTAAGGCGCTATAAAGGATTTCTCGAATATTCTTGCTAGTAAATGGAAACAAACGAAGGTACTATTTAATAAATAAATCAAAACTGCTTCTACTAATAGATGTGCAGCTATTTAAATTAACGCTCCAACAAATAAATTAAAATTATCTTTCTTTACTTTATGACACGAAATACAATGTGTATATTATATATAATACACACACATATATATATATATATATATATATATATATATATATATATATATATATATATATATATAGAGAGAGAGAGAGAGAGAGAGAGAGAGCACTGAATATTCCCGAAATCTTGTGAAAATATTAACCCTCCTGCAGGATCGGAACCTGTGTCCCCAAGATGAAACCGTCATTAAATTTAACGTGCCGTGAACCAATCGGTCACGTATGACCCACTGATCCATCACTTTCGGAATAGTGCTTTTGAACAAATGTCTTTCCGGTTATATATATATATATATATATATATATATATATATATATATATATATATATATATATATATATATATATTAGTGTGTATAAAAAATACTTTTACATATATTGGTTCTCTCACACTGAAATAAGGACAAAATTGCACATAAAAATATGTCCACAAATCATTTTTGAGTTAATAAGTTGAAAGTTTACGGTAGATGCGGCTGTTTTGCTATCTCGACTATGTTACATTTGTAATTCGTGTACATTTGTGGCTATTCTGATTTCAACGTTTAACGTGTGCAATAGTGAGTTACCTGACAAGTGTTCCGTTTAACAATGACAGAATATGCTTATCGTATTCAGACAGGAGATGATTTTACATAGGTCCGCTCGAATGGTTATGGACGCAAATCTGCAGGGTTCTATCAAATTGTATTTCCAGACCGAAGGCAAAAAAGTCATCCAATATTTGCTGCTGTTTATCTTCTCGTTGCTGAGTCAGGACCCGTAGCACGACAAAGTATAGATCGAGGAAGACAGAGATCCTCTCCTACGCCTGTCAATAAATACACAGGCTGTTGGAGACAATCAAAATATCAGCACACGTGAAGTGTTCAGAGCATGTAGCACATCATATAGTGCCCCATGTAGCAGCTCTTGTATCGCTATCTTTTTCAACGTATGCGGGGTCTTTCGCCTTCTGAACACACACAACGGGAGTCCTTAATGCACAAACTCCACGTTTCTTAGTTTGTCACTTCAAACTTGTTTACAGATGAGGCAACAATTGGAAGATATGGAATAACAAATTCACACAAGCAATATCTGTATGTGGATCTGAATCTTCATAGTTACCAACATCAGTTTAAGATTAATGTACGGGCTGGAATTGTAGGGTACTGTCTTGTCCGTCCATAGGTCCTTCCAGGACGTCTTACAGGAGGTGTCTTCGGGGACTTTCTAGCATATTTCCAGTCATGCAAATGTATGTAATCCTGCTGATACGAAGATGCATGTGGCCCAGGCTTGATGGGGCGCCAGCAGGTTTTAATCATATTGTTAGAGAGGTACGCTCTGATATCTACCATGAATAATGGGTAGGTAAGTGAGGACCGGTTCCATGGCCTGCACATTTCCCAGATCCCAATGCTTAGAATTTTTATCTGTGATTCCCTCTAAAGGAATCAGATTTTGTTGTAGACATTAATAATGCAGAGACGCTTCATCAACCTGATATCGAGGCATTTGAAACTTTTCAACAACTTCTGAGAGTATTTGAAATGTTTCGACAGAAAATGATCCGTTCGAGTTCATGCGTGTGTAGAAGCAATCAGGAGATGTTTTGACATTTGTTATGTTTTTGTGCTGAGATACAACGATTGCCATTTATGTGGACATTTCACGTTTTTTTGGTGTCGGGAATCGACCTGCAATCTATGTAGAAATATTTTTGTATTGCATCTTGAATTGCACATTTAACATCATCTACTGTAAACTTCAAACTTAATAACTAAAAAAACGAAGGATTTGCGGAAATGTGTTGATTTGCATATTTACCCTTGTTTTGATGTAAGCAACCCTGCACAAAGTTTGTAAAAAACACACATGCACACACACACATTATATATATATATATATGTGTGTGTGTGTGTGCACAAACAGGGAAATTGAAAAGTAACTCCCTATTTTTTTGTAAGTGTAGCTAGAGAGGAGCCCTGAATTAAAATCTGTTACTTTTTGCTTTGGAAATTTTTAAAGGAGCAATTCTACTATAGAAATCCATAACTTTCGAAGAACATGATGTGTGAATAAAAAAAGATAAACCCTTCCATAACATAAACGTATTTGTTGAAATCAGCTGACGGGATAACACGGCGCCTCGAAAAGCACGTAGCAAATTCTTGTGCCTAAATGGAAGTTTGAAGAAAACCTCATGCTAAACACTTTCCTCTCATATACATTTGTTGTAAAAAGTATAGTTAAAAAAAAAAGAATTTTTAATGGGAAGTTATTTTCAATTACAATATATATATATATATATATATATATATATATATATATATATATATAATATTGATCATGTCGATAGTTTACGACTTTCTATGATGAAATAAATATAAAGGTATATGTATTCAACGGCTTAGACAAATCGATTCCTATTTTTTAAAAAAATATATTAAAATATACTTCTGAAACATAATAAAGTAGATATTCTATTTCAAAATAAAGTGTTCACATTATGAATCAGGTTGAAAAATTAACATGAAATGGTGCATGGTTATATTAGGATAGTGTTCTATGTTGTTTTCTTCTAAATCTCAGTGTTTTGGAAGACTACCAAACTCTTTGTTGATTCAACTCCTAAACTTTCGAATTTCGCTAGTCGACAATGGTCTTTTTCGTGAGATTTTCTCGTTTACTGTTGTAAACAATAAAAAAATGACCACTTACATGTTGAGATTTTCTGGCTGTTCGCCATTTTAAACATTTCAATTTCTCTCTATATTTTCTTTATTTACTGTAACAATATTTAGTCGTACTTGTTTATATTTTTATGATGCCTAAGAAGAAAATATCTTTTTTGCTTTGTTGTATGAATTGCAAAGTTTAAACCAAATAGAACCTGAGATATTTTTATCAATCAATGCAAGCAGTTGTAGTAAAATTAACTCTACTTATATAATGATGCTGGCAGAAGCTTACAATGCAGATTAATACAAATGTCTATCACAACTAAGAAAATAAAAAATAACATTAAATATATCTCTCAACCAATTAATCAGTTTCCTAAAATCAAGTAGGATTCTGTGTAGACTAGAATAGCTTGTATTTGCTTTTATCTTTTCAGCATAGTCTTTAAATTTTTTTGAGAATATATATATATAAAGCGTTTCACCGCAAGCAAGGCGGGAAGCGACTAGTGCGCAACGGTTTACAGAGAGTTTCGGGGGGGAACAAAGAGGAGTGATGGAGGAAATGATGAGAACGATAGGGGATAGTTCAAGACAGCTGGACACTTCGATTGGCATTACATTTGAATAATTGGAGATGATAGCCATCAGGGAAACAAGAAATGGGGAGGCGGATCCACAGGCGAGAAGTGCGAGACATGAAGCTATTGGAGTAGAAGTGACGGCTACATTTAATAGTTTCGACAGTGAAAGGCTGAGAGCGAGATGCCTGCCTAGTTGAACTCTTAAATTCATGAAGTCTGGGAACCAGCGAAGGCCGCTCATCGGAGCTGTTACTGTGAAAATATTTCTAAAATACACAGAGGGAGTCACAGTAACGTCTCTGAGAGAGCGACTGCAGCCAAGATGCCAGACCAGGGCCAAATGCATTGCATATCCGTCTCTGGATTTTCTCAAGGATCTTGAGATAAACACAAAGGGCTCCATACCATATATGACAGCAATACTCCATGCAAGGGCGGATGGTTGATTTGTAGATTTGAAGGATCGACTCCGATGAGAAAAAATTCCTAGCGCAGCACAGGGAGCCAATTTTCCTTGTGGCGAACAAAGCTAGGGTCTCAATGCATTTGTTCCATCTCTGGTCAGCAGGCAATGTGAGACCGAGCAGTCGCAAAGAGGTGCTCACGTGGTGTTCAGTGTCAGACATTCTAATGGGAGGCAGGGATGGTTCTATGTGGTGAGTTATAGAGAGCAGTTTTGTTTTTAAGCCATTATAGTTAACCAGCCAATTTCTGCCTCAGTCCACAACCAACGGGTGGTCCTTTTCGTAACGAACAGTCAGGTGAATTTTTGTCAGCGACACTAGCTTCATTTTTGAGGCAGGAGTAAATTGTAGTGTCGTCCCTATAGATGTCTAATTGGAAATTCATGACATCAGGAAGATCTTTAATGAAGACAAGGAACAGAGTAAGGCCGAGGATTAAACCTTGCGGAACACCTGCGTTCGTGGGATAGGAGCTGGAGGAGAATCTGTTGAGAACGACCTTCCATATACAGTTTGACAGGAATGATAGTATTAAGTCAAACAATGGAGCTGGAATTCCAAAACTCTGAAGCTTGCGAAGAAAGCCGGCATGCCAAACACTATCAAACACTTTGGAGATATCTAGAGGCACGACACGAGCTTTTCCGTTATTATGAAGTGCTTGGTAAACAATTTCAGTTATGGTCGTAAGCACATCAGCTGTAGAACGGGCAAAGCGGAAACCGCATTAGTTGTCGGAGAGCAGATCATGAGATATAAGGTGCTTAATCACTTCGGCGTTGATTAAAACTTCGAAGACTTTGCCGAAGGGTGGTAGGAGACTGATAGGACGGTAATTAGAATGGTCAGAAGGGTCTCCAGAGTTTTTAAAGACGGGAACAAT